>CM038232.1:13374711-13482734 GCA_021442155.1 Cymbidium sinense | reverse complement strand
TTTATATATGAATTCATGATTGTAGGGTTGATTGAATCATGAAGAGAAATCAAGAGTTTGGCTTGATTTGAAATTGATTTGGCTAAGTTCAAGATTTTGACTTGAAAGGCTTAGATTGGATTTTGAGTGTTTTGAGTTTGATTTTGGAATTAGTTTTGATTGTTTGAATTTATATTTCATTTATATATGTGAATATAAATGAGAATATAAATGGATCATGAGAAAATTTCAAAGATTTGAAGTGGTTTAATCATGATTTGGGCTAAGTCCATCAAGAGGGATTTAAAGGACTTAAGAAAATTTTGGAGTTTGAAGCTTGAATTTTTGAATTTGGTTTAGTTGATTTATATTTATATTTCATTTATATATGTGAATATAAATGAGGATATAAATCAATTATGAAAAAATCTCATGACTTTGAGCTGATTTGATCATGATTTAGGCTAAGTCCATTAATGGAAAGGACTTAAGAAAGATTTTAGATTTGGAATTTAATTTGAGATTTGATTTGATTGATTTGTATTTATATTTCATTTATATATGTGAATATAAATGAGAATATAAATGAGTTTTGAGAAAATCTCATGTTTGAATTGATTTGATGATGATTTAGGCTAAGTCCATTAATGGAAAATTTAAAGGACTTGAAAATTTCATGAATTGATTTGAATTTTGAGTTTAGTTTGATTGGTTTGAATTTATATTTCATTTATATATGTGAATATAAATGAGAATATAAATAAATTATGAATAAAGATTTGATTGGTTTTGATCATGATTTTGGTTAAGTCCTTAAGGGAAGATTAAGGACTTAGAAAATTTGACTTAGGAATTTTATGATTTTGATCATGGTTTCAATCATGGATTTCAATCACATGGAGTTGATTTGAGTTTGGAGAAAATCAAATAAGATTGATTTGGAGTTTGACTTGAAGGAAGGAAGTGAGGAATGGTCTGCTAAGGGTGGTAGATTTTCCTAACACCCCTAAGGCATGACCTATTCCTATGGCTAACTTTCTAAGTCTCTAGGTTGTGTCCACCTAATCACTAGATGTGTCTTAAGACTAAGGAGCTCTTAAAGTCTAAGAGAAGTACTATGTCTAAGATGAAGGGTTGAGATCTCATTCTAAAAATGAGGTCAACAAAGGGCGCCCAATAGGTGTGGTGTGATTGACAAGAAATATCACACGTATTTGTGTTGACCTAAATGATCAACAACACCAAAAGATCACAAGCACCAACAGAAACAATCTATCCTTAACCCAAGGTGTAGAAAGAATCTAGGTTAGTAATGTGGCTCTACTTATGTCCAAGACATAAGAGAGGGAAAAACTAGGGATAGAGTGTGAACCTTCCACTAGGGAAGAAGTTCAAGTCATCCACAAAGGGATGAGAGGTTTGATTTGATTGGAATCTCATTGAGGAGAGATATCCATTGGGGGAGAGGGTTGAATTTGTTTTAATTTTTGTTAAGTTTAAAATTTTTTTTTGAGATGAGCCTATTGGTTTGCATGGATACCGAGTAGAGCCATGGAGGCCAAGACCTAACTCATTTACTAATCCAAAGGGTAGTCTACTACAAGTAGGACTAGCCAACCAAAGGGATGCCTTTTGGTATGCAGTGTATTTTAGGAAGAAAGCATAGTAGACTTACATCCTCAAAGTAAAATTGTTGGGTAATCTATTGGGCAACATTGAACTCAACCTAGGCTCACTATTGAGTGAATGCCAGGGGGACTTAAATCAGCTCAAGATAGTCAAGATTAATTTCTTTTAGATTTATTTATTTTGATGGATTCAGTTGGTTTGTAATGGATCAAACTGAGAAGGAGCTTATATCGCCTAGACCTATCTCGCGAACCAAAGGGAGTAGCTTCGCGATGGGAGAACTATCCAACCAAAGGAGTGCCTTCGTTTGCAATGATCAATTGGGAAGAAAGCTGGGACTCACATCTTCCACTAAAAAGACCAGGGTGATCGTTATTTTGGGCAACAAATCAAACCACCTAGGGCTGGTCCGCTTAAGAATCATGCTAGAAAGAATGCTCATCTTTACATCTTTCAAAGGAATGATCGTGGTAACCTACTTATGGAAAATAGATTGAACCCAAACCTAAGGACTACGGAGTGAGTGCACTGGGATTTATCTCTCAAGTAGTCGCAATTCTATAGGGAGTTCAACACTACCCCTAAAGATAGGATGCCTGCTTGGAAAAAGGGGCCCTTTGGGGGCTTGAATTCTTAATCCACAAGCAAATTAATTTTGTTTATTTTATTTATTTTATTATGGACCCTGTTAGTTTGCGAGAGATCAAACTGAGAAGGAGCTTATATCAGCCTAGACCTATCTCAAATTAAAGGGAGAATTTGCATCTAACAAATTTTCCAACCACATGGGTGCTACTAGAAAAGAACTATCCAACCCAAGAGTAAATATGGCTTAATCCAGGAGAAGACACATCACATATCCAATGTATTCGGTGTCCAACTCAAGGAGAAAGGGGACTCATCTGCCAAGAGTGGTGTATCACCGTGAGTCACGATAAGAACAACAACCCAACCTAAGGTGTCGGCTCACACCAGAAGAAAGCTCGGGACACAACACTGGATACCTATCTCAAATGAATGTTAATTGACAGCCACCACATAGAGGAAAGGAGCCTCTGGGGGACTTATCCTAAACCTCAAATATACTCAACCTAGTTATGATGGCTAGTTCAAGAAGAAAGCACAGGGACTCACATCTTCTTAAACAAAGTCAACATGAGGTAGCTTTAGGTGGCAAGGAAGACTACCATACTAACAAGGTGCTCATTGGTTTGCAATGGTCAAGTTAGGAAGAAAGCGGGACTCACATCCTCCAAAAAAAGTGACCATCGGGTGACATACTAGCAGGTAGCATGTAGACCCAACCTAGAGCAAATAATGAGTGAGTGCCAGTGGCTTCCCACATCAAATAGCTGAGAAAAAGATTTGTGTTTATTTTGTGCATGTGTTAAAAGGAATAGGATGCCTGGGGACTCTACACCTACCCAAACACACTAGGGTTTTGATGAAATGGTGCCACGGATGGATGGATTCCTAAGAAAGGATGTTTGTTCTCTCACATCTAACTTGCTAATCAAAATAGGATGCCTCTCTCTCTTACACCTATTCTAATGTTGGGAGATTATGTTTGTGTTGTGAAAGAGGGATAGGATGCCACTGGGACTCTTACACCTACCCTAAACACGCATGGATTCACAAGACAAGCAAACAACACTTCAAAAGAAGAGAAGATTTGATGAATGGAATCAAATTTTGTTTTTTATTAATGATTATTTTCAAACATGATTTTTTCATGGGTAATATTTTTTAGATAGAGCCCATTAATTGGAAGCATCGGGTGTTCCCTTTACAATCAATATAATAAGATCCTCTTGGTAGGCCTCTATGACATGGGGCCTTCCCAAGTGGGTTCAAACTTGCCTCCCATATTTTGATGGGCAACAATTGGTCTCCTTAGACTAACACAAGTTCTCCTACTAAAGACCTAGGGCAAACCAGAGCTTGAATCATTTTGGCCTTGTACAACTCGAGTTCTGCACTGAGTGACTCCTCCAAACCTTGAGCTCTTCTAACAACTTTGCATTATGCTCAGTGTGATCTTGTTACCCAATGCTATCCTTAGTGATGGGAGTTGAACTTAAAGGAAGAATGGCTTGACCCATACTAAGGAAAAGGGGTGTACTGAGTTGGAGTTCTGGTATATGCGGTGTAGCCCAGGCTTCAACCAACTGCTCCATTATCATTTATTATCATCAAGAGTCTCTTTAATATCTGGATGAGAGTTTTGTTGAATGCCTTCGCTAAGACATTTGCTCTAGGGTAGTAGATGGTGGAGTATCTCCAATCTATACCATGTCTTCTGGCAAAGCTGTAGATCTTCATGCTTTTGAATGCGCACCATTATTAGATATAATTCATCACCAAACCTATATACATATGGTTCTAAAAAAATTGAAGCACATGTGATGACCTCTCTAAGTGGGATGGCTTCCGCCCACTTAGAAAAGTAGTCAGTAGCAGCTAAGATGAATCGATGCCCTTGGAAGAAGAAGGATCGATCGACTTAGAATGTTGGTACCCCAACACTCGAATGGCCATGAGGCCAATGTAGGGTGTAGAATGTTGGGTGGTTGGTGGAGGACCACACCGCACGACATTGATGGCATCTCCTAGCTACATCCATGCCCTGTAATCATCAAGGCCGAGTAAGTCTGATCTTCATCTTCATCTTCAGACCGGATTGATGTGCTCCACATAGACCTGAATGTACCTCAGTTATAATGCCATGGGCTTCATGTTTGTCTAAATAATGTAACCACATTTGGTCAAAGGACCAGGTGGTGCCATCAACAAGAGCATGAGAGAGCTCTCTTTCACCGATGGGCTTGTGAATTTTCTGTAGTTTATCGGTGTTCTGAATGAATGGTTGCTCAATAGCTCCTTGTCCATTTTGACGGCAACCTCCCCTTCAAGAGAAAGTCTCTGATGAGTTCAACATCAAGGGATAGACTTGTCTATTTTGGACCCTTATTGAAATGGACTCATCTTCCGACATGCCAATTCTTTGGCAAGTTTGGCCAAAGCATCTGCTACCCTCGGAACCTTGTAGATGGTGACTTCAAGAATTTGGGCCAATACTTCATGGTATACTGTAGTAATGATGAAGCTTGGGTTTGAGAACTGTAGGACCCATAATCAAGGTTGATGACCAACGAGAATCCCCAAAGATGTTGATGCTTGACATTAATAGTGATGGCTAACTTCAGACCGATAATCAAAGCCTCATACTCAGCTTCATTGTTGGTGCAAGAGTCGAAGTATAGTATGAGAATCTCATCACATCATGATTTGGAGTTAAGAACTATTCTACCCCGCCTTTCCCGGAGAATAGATCATGGTGCTTCACCTTAAGAAAAGAAGCACCATCAAAATACATCTCCCATCAATTCCTACCTCCCTAAGTTCATGATTTGTTCATCGTGGAGATCATCACTAAGTGGAGAATCAGCAAGAAGTGGGTGTGCTACTAAGAAATCAGCTAGTCATCCTTTTATCGCATGAGGGTACAAATGTGATATCAAACTGAGAGATCATGGACCAACGGCCAAACATCCAAAGTGGTGTCATGAGGTACTGTGTGGTTTTGTTCAGATCGTTCACCTTATGAGAAAGCATATAATGTCATAGCTTGAGATGCAAAGATCAAAGCAATGTTTCTCAATGGTGGATAGTTTGCAAGAATCGATGATCAGGTAAGTAGAGTGCTTCCCTTCATCATTGGCTTGGGCCAACAGAGCACCAAGAGAGTCATCCAATGCAAAGGTAGAGATGAGGCCTACCCGATGGGGTTGCTAGAACCGGTGACTTCACCAAATACTCTTGATGTCTTCAAAGCATGTAACACTTGTCATCCCACTTGAACTTGGCATCCTTTTTGACAAGTGTTGAGAATGGTTTGCATCTCCTCGATATGTTTGAGATAAAGCGTCTTAGATATGCCAACCATCCTTGAAAGGATCCGAGTTGAGTTAAACTATTAAGAGGTGGCATTTCTAAGATAGCTTTAATATTTTTAGGATTTATTTCTATTCTCGTCAACAACAAACCCAAGGAATTTCTAAGCTACTCTAAATGCACACTTGGGGATTCATTTTGAGGTTATATTATCTTAATTCAAAACTACTCAAGTCAAAGAGATGGTCTTCCTTTTCTCTCTCTTGACTAGATCATCAATGTAGACTCAACTATGATTGAGATTGAAGATCTGAAGTCATGGCTGCTGGTATGTAGCACCGCATTTTAAGGCCAAAGGCATGACCCTATAATAAGATTCTCGAGTTTGAAAGTAGTGTTTCTTTCATCTTCAAGAGACATCTTGATTTGGTTATAGCCGATGACCATCCATGAAAGAGAAGACATGAGATGAGATGTCCACCATTAATTCGTATAGAAGAGGAAACTCATCCTTAGGACATGCCTTATTTAAGTCCCTAAAATTGATGCATGTGAATTTGGCCATTCTTCTTCTTAACTGGATGACACTATTAACGGTAGGATATTTTCTTTTCCCATGAAACCAAAGATCGATCGGACTTAAATGACCTTGTTCAATTTCTAATTGCATGCATCTAGGAGCTTGCTTAATAGGGTAGTGTAGATCTATTGCTAGCTTGTGGACCGCTACATCAAGAGATAATGGGCATTTCTTCATAACTCCATGTGAAGCGTCTTTAAACTCCAATAGCCTAACTAAGTCATTGGTTTCTTCTTCATTCAACAATGAACTGATGTACATCGGGTGTGGATTTTCTTCTATCTCGAGGTTGATTTCTTTAAGCTTGTCTATTGTTGAATGAATCTCCTCTTCAAATTCTGGCGGTGCCTCTTTGACTTGGAGATCATCTGGATCATCTGTTTCTAAACACACATTCTCATAAGAGTTGGGGATGTGAGAAGAACTATTTCCAAATGATTGGTAACAAGCAAAGAATCTTCATCATCGACCGGACCCACTATGAATCCTAGTCTGCTCTTGATTGTGCTTCCATATTGTTCCATAGCTTCAAGTACTCGAATATGCTTGGACCATGTGTGAGGAACTAAACCTTTATGTATAAGATTTTGAACACAAGGTGAGTAAAAGTCAAAAGGTAATTCCATTAATTCTTTAAAGTATCTCCTCAAGTCTACATCAACTTCAGACTTGAGGATGATGATCCCAAAAGAACTTCTCGCTTCATGTCACTGAAGACTTAGGGACTTCCTTAACTACTAAACCTTCAACTTTCTAGATGTAAGTGAGGTAAGAGCTAAGGTTCCCACGCTTCTAATAGTTTCACATAAACCGATTTGAATACTTTGCTTTTTGGAGGCCTGCCTTCATCTCTCTACCTGATCAAATGTCACCTCTAATGGAACCCACCGAGAGGGATTGGCTGGTATACTAATTGCATTAGACTCATCCTCCGAGCTAGATTCCAAGTCTATGTGAATTGTAGGGGGTACTCCTATGAACTAGAATATGACCTCTATTGGTTGATGGCCAACTAGGGGTCTCCACCTCCTGAACCCTATTTCTACCTCTCTCTACGGTGGAGGTTGAGCCATCCCACCCACATGTCCATATGATGGAATGAATTGTGGGTGGAATGTGATATGATCTATTTCTTCTTCTTCACCCCTTTCTTGTCACTTTTTTATTTTCTTTTCATTTTCTTTTATTTTTTCTTTTTCTTCATTTTCTTTTTTTTTTAATTTGCATTTGAATTTTGTCCAAGTTCATGAGAAAGGGTGTTTTGAGGAAGATAGTAGGTCGCATCCTCATAAATCTCAACCTCTCTAACTAAAATGGATTTTCATCTGATATTCATCACCCATCTTTCGAACTTGATGCAATCGATGAAGGGAGGATGGAACGATCTTTTTCGATGTATCCAAGGCCTACCAAGAAAGCAAAGGAATGAAGTATTCAAATCAATGATGTAAACTTGGCTTCAGCCTTCCAATCACCTATCTCCAAAGGTAACACTATAGAACCTAAAGCTCTCACCTTGATCATTGAATCTTCTCAACATCATCCAATCTCCTCGGAGTGTAAAGATATCAATCCTCAAATAGGCAAGGGTCTTTAGACTCATAATGTTCACCGATGCACCTGAATCCATGAGAACCCTAGTGAGTTTGAACCTATCCATGTCGACTGTGATGTGGAGGGGACCATTTTTCTCCAAGTCCCCTAGAAGAAGGTCTTCATCTATGAAGGTAATCCCTTAGGCTTCTTTTGCATAATGTGCTTCCTCACCTATAGCCAGAGCTAAGCATATAAGATCAAGGAGGGCCTTGATTAGTGATTCCCTCATCTCTTTGATAAGATAAGGGCATTGTATATGCTTAGGAAACTTTCTTAGATGAGAAAGGACATTGTAGTCCACCTTCTCTTCCACAAGCATATCCAAGGGTGGAGCATGTGGAAACTTCATCTTCATACCAATGACTTATTTCCCTTCTATCAGGTGCGCCTAGAGGTAGAACCTTGCCACTATGAGGACTTCTGATCTCTTGTGGCAGTGGTAATGGAAGGTTCTACACATGCTCACCTAGCTTCTCCTATGGGACTGTAATCGATGATTCCAAGTCTATCTCAAGAGGTGAACCCATAGTATTCGTGAGTTGGAAAGTCCAACTCAATCTAAAGAGGAAGATCAAAATTATTATAGTTATTAGACTTGAAGAGTTATCATTAGAATAGAAGATAACCCATCGAAGTGACATATGTAATTCAAACTAGCTTTATTCTTCAATTTCTTGAATTATTTGGAGGTACAAAGTAGAAAAAAAGTGAGTAAGGGATTTGATGCCTTATCCATCGATACAAGAGTTCTACTAGTAGAAGAAATAGAAGAGCTAGAAATGGAAAGTCAGTGTGGAAGTAATGTAGAGCTACATAATGGTGGCTATAGGGTATCCCTGACACATGTTATTACCGCTAAGCTCCCCTTTCCTAGAGTTGGCAGGCAACTTGCAAACCTTCCTTGTGTTGGAGGTTTGAGTTAACGCACCGCAAGGAAAGCTTCTGATCTGGATGATCTTCTTAGAGGTTTTGATAGAAATATCCCAACCTTCTTTAGTTTTGGTAGATCACATGTATCCCCAAGGATTACCCTAATGGAACTGGAAGGTTGTTCCACAAGGTATTCCTTTGGGATAACTACAACATCTTGAAACTGTTCAAGCCCCCTTGAATGTGAAGCAATCCTGTGGCAAGATTCATGGGTAAGGGTAAAAGTTTGGATCATGACTTTGCCTATCCTCCTCCCTAGGCTCTAGCTAAAATTAGGTTTCTTTAAGAGATTCTTAAAGATCTTTCCGATTACCTCCCTCTTAAAAGAATAAGGTTTGTTTAACTTATCTAAAAGAGTGGACCATAGCTACTGGCGTATGCATGCCACCGCACGGTGGGTATGAGGCGGTGGCCGCCATGGAGGGCGTGGAGGGGTCGCTCTGTGGTGGCAAAGGAGGTGGAGGCAAGGTCATGGTCTCTGACTCTCTCTAGCTACTTCCCTTATCAACCATTGCACCTGCTTCTTCTCATAGACCTTTGGCTCGCTAGTAACCGATCTTGAAAAGGCAACTATTTGGCCTCTCCTAGACTAGCCTTGTTGATTAGCTTCTCAAATGTCTTGATAGTGAAGCCCTAATGAAGCAGACCATGGATATTCTTCAAGAGAATCTCAATGGCATGTTGTTCGATAGTGGTTCACTCATTTCATTGTTACACCATCGAGAATATAATCAACAAGTGACTCACGGGTGTTGTGTGCTACAACGAGATCACCTAATAACCCTTTGAGCTCCAAATCTCTTGATGAAGAGTTGCTCTAACTCAAATATCTTTATTGAACTCATAAGTTCAACATACCAATCAAAAGTAATACCCACTAGCTACTAAAAGGTGAAAAGCATCGCCCACCACTGCAAACAACTAGCCCTCAAATGTGCTATATACCCTTTCACCATCAAAGCTTTTGAAGGAAGAGGCACAATTTGGGATATTGATACATCAAATTCTCTGGTAGGGTCTACCCTTTGGAACCGATGATCCTCCCGGCTTGAGCCAAAGCTTCCTTCACCCTCAACCATGGATTTTATGTCTTTTTTGTATGGAGGTACTTCCACTATATAGCTAGTGCTACCTTGCTCAATGGTGAGTCTTAGGGTCCAAGACATGCACTAACTCAGTCGACATGTTGACTATGTAGGATGAACTAAAGCTTCTCAAGCATCAGTCCTCTAACTAATGTGCCATTATATCAATTCATCCTTCTATCTCAATTGATGTCGAGGTGGTGATTGGGTTCGATCAACCTCATCACCTTCCATGGCTTGTTGTTCCCTAAGAAGAGATCCTCTAGTATCAACCATGACAAATGAGTCCCCAACAAGTCATCTTGTTGGGATCGAATTTTCTCTCATCATCGACCAAATACCCAAGATCCTTCTTCTCCATGAAATAATGTGCAACTATCTCATCTAAAGAATGATCCATCCAAGCTACAAATAGTCTAGTGACGATCATCATGCACCGAGAGACTGCTCACACCTGAGAGTCAATCTATGGACTCCACTATGAATGACACCCTGATTACATGGTTAAGGGGAATAATCCTAGGATGTTCCACTACCACTATGCAATGTCAACCGAATAAAATGACTATCACCATCTGACATCTGTCTATGGTGAGAAGGATGACCATGATCTGGTCACCACTCCTTCGCACCACCACAAGAAGGTTAAGGGAGAGCCCTACCACAACGGTGGTGGAGGGTAGGATCCTCCAGTTGGATCACCAATGGGCGCCCCCCTGAATGGCCTTCATGGCCTGAAATGAGATGTTGAAACCGGTGATGGACAGGGTAGGGGGGTGGAGACACCACCACTCTCATGAACGCCTCCTGTGGTGGGCAAGGAAGAATAGCATGGTTAGCGGTAGACCGCAGAAAATCAATAAGTGGAGCTACCGCCGATAACCTTCCCTCTGGTAATATGTTGTATGGGCCTCTTGGGCCTCTCTGATATATCTTCCCACGCTAGGGATGATGATCAGATCAAACCGAGCGACTGAGCATCAAGATAAGCACTAGCTAAAGATCATCCATGACCTCCTAGTAACTATTGCAAATGCACCATTGGAGGAGTGATGATAATCTCTCATCCTCTCTCTCTCTACCCAGAGGATGGAACTATTTTGTAACAAGGTGAAGTGATAATGAACTCATCCACAATGATCAATGCCTCTAACTCCTAGGATCCGGTGTGATCCACTGATCATGTTTCTTATTCCTGCAATGTGTGTAGGATGGGAGGAGAGAGAGCTAGACCCATACTCAAATGTAGGGAGGCAAGCCCCAGAATGGGAGCCTTACCCTTGAGGGTACATGAGATGGTGCTACCCTCATTGGGGCATGAAACTGAGAGCATCAATAATGAACCGGTACTAGCACTATTATGAAGTTGGACTACATTGCTTTCCTTCATGAGGAGACATCAAATGAGGGTAAATCAATCGATGATGACTTATGCCCCATCATGGTCTCTAATTGAGTGAGGGAGTGCCCTCACAAGTAATCGCTCCCTCAAATCCCCTACCAAAGTGAATCATGTATGGTCCATGGGAAGTTGGCTGATCCAAAGCCATCCATACCATGGGGAAGAAAAATAAAATTTGAACTACCATCTCTCAACTATAAAAGACTAAAAATTGAATTGCCAATGTATTGACTATAAGAATTTGGAATGAGAAATGAGTTTGTATCAAATTTCTATCTATATAGATTTTTGAATTTGAATTGAAAATTTGAACCCACATCCAACAACTTGGAAGTGTTAAGTGGGTTCAAATGATTTGAGAAGATTGATTGAAAGAGGAATTTGAATATGAATCCAACTTCAACAAATTTGGTATGTTGAAATATGGATTCAAATTTTTTGAAGGATGCTTCCATAGGTTCATGTTTGTTTGAATTTGAATTTTTGATTTGAGACCCTTTCCTTTAACAAATTTGGGTAAAGTAAGTATCAATTGATGGAATTTCACTTAGCAAATTTATGTTTAAGTGTTTGAGAATGATTGTTTCTTTTGTGAATTTTTATTTTGTTTTGAAATTTGAAATTACTTAGCAAATTTAGGTATGCTAAGTGAAGAACCAAGTGTATTTTGTTTGATTTTTTGAGAGATTCTTAGCAAATTTAGGTATGCTAAGAAAATCAAGTGTTTCATTTGTTTTGATGTTTTGATTTTGAAAATAGATCCTTAGAAATTTGGTATGCTAAGAAAATCCTAAGTGTTTCATTTTGTTTTGATTTGATTTGAAAGTGGAGACTTTACTTAGCAAATTTGGTATGCAAAGATGAAGTCCCATTTGGTTTTTGAAATGGAAGTTTCACTTAGAAAATTTGAGTATGCTAAATGAAATTTCAAATGATGTGTTCAGAATTTTTGTTTTGTTTTGGTTTTGAAAATGGATTCTCTAGCAAATTTGGTATGCTAAAAGAAGTTCCAAAATGTTTAAAGATTTTATTTTTATTTTTATTATTTTTTTTATTTTTTTTGATTGGAGACTTTTAGCAAATTTGTATGCTAAATGAAGTTCCAATGTTTGAAAATTTTTTTTTGGATTTGGAGACTTCACTTAACAAATTTGGTATGTTAAATGAAGTTCCAAATGTGTTTGAAAATTTTTTTTTGATTTTATTTTGATTTGGAAACTTTACTTAGCAAATTTGTATGCTAAATGAAGTTCCAAATGTTTTGAAAATTTTTTTTTTTTTTGATTTGAGACTTTACTTAACAAATTTGAGTATGTTAAATGAAGTTCCAAAATGTGTTTGAAAATTTTTTTTGATTTGGAAACTTTACTTAACAAATTTGAGTATGCTAAATGAAGTTCCAAAATGTGTTTTGAAAAATTTTGATTTTGATTTGAAACTTTACTTAACAAATTTGAGTATGCTAAATGAAGTTCCAAATGTGTTTGAAAATTTTAAAATATGATTGTTGATTTTATTTTGATTTGGAAACTTCACTTAGCAAATTTGGTATGCTAAATGAAGTTCCAAAATGTGTTTGAAAATTTTAAATTGATTGTTGATTTTTTTGGATTTGATTTGAGACTTCACTTAACAAATTTGATATGTTAAATGAAGTTCCAAATGTGTTTGAAAATTAAAATATGATTGTGATTTTATTTGATTTAAAACTTCACTTAGCAAATTTGGGTATGCTAAATGAAGTTCCAAATGTGTTTGAAAATATTTTTGATTTTGATTTGATTTGAAACTTCACTTAGCAAATTTTGATTATGCTAAATGAAGTTCCAAAATATGTTTGAAAATTTTGATTTTAAATTTGGAGACTTCACAGAATTTGAGATGTTTGAAATGAAGTTCCAAATTGAAAATTTTGAAAATATGATTGTTTCAATTAAAGAGAAAACAAATATATGTAGAATGGAGATCAATATTTTGAAATGAATTTGTGTGTGATTATTTTTGAAAGAGAATTCCAACTAACATAGAGATATGTTTAAGGGATTAAATGATATTTTTTTATGAATGAAATCTTCATTTAATAAATTTGAGTATATTAAATGGATGTTCATGTGCTTTTGAAAATTTAATTTATTTGAAATGAAACTTCCATTCAATAAATGTGAATATATATGGTGATTCATGTGCTTTTGAAAACTTTATTTTTATTTGTGATTTTGGAAAGATGATTGTTCATTTTATTTTGAAAATGAAATCTTCATCAAAGTGAATTGAAAGAAGATGTTCATTTGTGCTTTTGGAAAATTTTATAGTTTTATTTTTGAAAATCCTACATGTAACATGAGAATTGTTAAATGAGGGTGATAAATTTTGTGGAAAATATTTTATTAAGTGCATTTTGAAAAGGTGCTTTTGAAAATAAAATTTTTATGGAAGATTTATTTTATTTTATTATTTTAGATGAACCTTTCCTTATCATAAAAAAATGATAAGGAGGAAGTCTTTAAATGTTTTCTTTTATTTAGATCTTTTATTTTACCCATTGAGAACCCAACGGGGTTTTAAGACCAACACAAAGTGATGTCCTAAAACCTAAAGATGTTGTTAACTAAACTTAAGAATGAAATAAGCTAAGTGCCAATGGAAAGAAAGATAGTCTTGATTCATACCAAAGTACAAACCCACCATCGATACTCAAAGACAATGATCATTTACCAAAGATGGAGAGAGAACCATCCCCAGGGAGTCACCAAAAATGGGAGAAAATTTCTAGTCCTTCAAATCTAGGGAGAAAGAAAGAGGCATATAAAATTCTTTAGATGCCAAGATCTGTATGTATTAGATCGACACATATCAAGAATAGTGTACTATCTCGAGATAGAAGTCACTACCTTTAATGGACCTAATCACCTCAATAAGGACTCCTATGACAGATATGTACTAGATTCTTCCCTACTTTACATGGAAAAGTAAAGTGGTTTTATTTTAAACCGTATTGTTCACAGGCAAGCCCCATAGTTACATCCTAAGGAATGGGGATCCTTAGAAAACTCGATTAAGGTAAATGATCATTGTCAAAGATTTCAATAGAAAGGACTATCAATCGATTGGTTTATTTTGAAGATCAAATGGGATTGATCAAAGAGAGGGGAGTTATTATTGAAGCCAAATGAAGATAAGTAGAGATGCCCACGATGCTAGAAACAAAAGCATCTCAAACTATCCTATGTTGGGCTTTACATTTTGAAATTGATTTAATTTATTTGAGTTAATTTTCATTAGAAATTTAGACTTATGATTCTTAACACAAGATTAAAATGCCTAAGAGGTGAGGAATTATGCTTATGGCCCACAAAGGGAGAAGCAACCTCAGAACCTAAATCTAGGGAGCTTTACAGGGAAAGCACAACCTAAATCTAAGAAAAAAATAGGTAATTAGTTTTTCTCCACAAGAGAGAGCAAATCAGCCAATAGCTTGGGCTTACAACCGCCTGGGGGTGGCTGCCAACTAACTCCTCCTATGATTTTAAATACAAGTAGGCAAGTCTTTATGCTTATGCAAGATAGATGGCTATTATTTATTTAGAAGAGACTAAGTCCTTAAACTCACCCCTAAAGAGACTAGATCATGTAAAGGACATGCTTCAAATGACCTAAATCTAATGCAAATTTCATTTTATTTTATTTTGGACAATCATTTTGACTCAAGCTAATAGGATTCATATGCTAATGCATGAGAAATAAGATTGGCCAATAGAAGGGAGGAGGTGTGTTTCCACCATGGCTCTCAAAGGTCAAGCCAAGTTTCTGAAAAGATGGAAGCCCTCCAATCAAGAGCGAAATAAGATGCATTTATGCATGATATTATAAAGAAATACTCAACCATCTAAGGGGTTGCTAATTTTTTTTATCTTGATTTTAACCCTAAGCTTTAGGTGAGGTTATGAGTTGTTTAATTTAAATTTGAATTTTAAAGATAGGTAAAAGATTTTTTTTCCCAAAGAGCCTAATCCACATCCACATACATAAAGCAAGGAAGAAACTAGAAAAGATGCCACTTAATGCAAAAAAAGCTAAACAAATCATCAATCAATTTATAAAGCCGCAAAAGAATAAAGATGTTGTGGTCGGCACCACCACACAAACCCAAATAAATGTGGTATGAGCTCTACCCTTATACAACCCGATTACAAATGAATTAAATTAATTAAGCAAGGAATTCATTATGGGGTCTTCAAGCTTCATTTCTTCTTTCTTCTTTTCTTTCTTCTTTCTTCTTTGGTTTCTTTATGGATTGGAAGGTAGATGCTAAGCTCACATGGTGCATAAGATAGATCTTATGACCAATGCTCATCCTAATCCCCATAACAATCATTCCAAAATCTAATTGCACAAATTTACATGAAAAGTGGAAATCTAACTAACACCATAAAAACAAATTAGCTAAACAAACCACAAATCCCAAGCATGTATATTGACTTATCACCCCACACATGGGTGACTAAGTCCACCTGGCCTATTGGATTATGCTTAGGGCAAAGGCAAGTCATTTATATTTTATTTATGATCCCCTCTTAAGCACAATCCCTCAGAAATAATGAACTAAGAGCATCCTACCATTCATTCTATGAATACACCCTAACATCCGTCTAAAACATATATCACAAAATAAACAAAACATCAAACCATCACCTAACCTAAAGCTAGAAGTGGACTGGCTAATGTGTGGTTTGAAGGTTTGTGCTTAGCTTAGCTTTTGTTCAAATTTCCTAAGTGTGAAAACATGTCCAACTTAGAGAAGGGTTTCATTTAAGTTATTTAATTATTTCGGGTTGATTTTATTTCATATTTTGATTAGTTTTAAGTGGATCCTACAATTAATTACTAAGTAATGAAGAGAGGGAAAGAGAACTTCTCTTCCTTCCCTAACCTAAGTAATTTCTAAAGTGGTTCACATTTTATTTTTGTTTAGTGAATGTTTTGAAATATTTTAATTAATCCTAAGTTTAGATGAACTCTAAACAAAAAACCTATTCAAAAGAAAGGCATTTTAAGATTAAATAAAATGAATCAAATTCACATAACACACATTACTTCATTTCTTTCTATATAAGCATATATGAATGAGTCCTAAGCATATCTATACATAAAAATGATGAAATATTTAACACACTTTATGATGCATGCTAAGTAATCCATTTAAGAAATTTGAAGTTAAGATGCATGATTTTCTTAAGTAGAAAAGGATTTCTTTATCCAATTTTCACATACACACATGAAAGTAAGAAAGGCATAAGTGAGTACAATGCCATTAACCGGAGGTGTAAATAAGACCTACTTAGGGCTACTTAAAGCCTCACAATCTTGGGGTTGTCCAAACTAATATACCACTTTCCTTAAATACAAACATATGTATAAAAGAAATGAAATGAAAAAGAAGAATGCAAAAGTTATTGATTCATTTTGTTTATGCAATTTATGTATGCAAATATAGTAACCCTTCTTAAGTGATAGCATGGGATGAATAGGATATGGAATTAGGTTAAGTTCTTTTCAAATGAACCATACATCTTACCAACTTATTCAAAACTATGCTAACATAAAAAGAGAAGGAAACCTATGCTAAGCATACCTTTATATTCTTCACATGCAAACTTATAATTAAAGTATAAGATACACTTTCAGATTTGATAATTGATTTATATATTTTGAAAATAATTTGATTTAGTAGTGATAATAGCCACTCATATTTCTTTAGCCAACACATGAAAATTTGACATAAAGTAAATAATTTCATTTTAAATTTGAATTTGAAAAATATGAATGCATGAAACCACATGACATACAAATTTAATATGTTGGGAAAGATAAAGCAATGAAAGCATGTAAACAAATTCACTTTAATTAAATCCTAAAGATATTCTTATGAATAAGAATTTAAAATAAATCAAAGTGTTTTATGATTTTGTTTAGTTTGAAGTTTGATTTAATTTTGAAAAGGTGAGTTGAGTTTGTTGTTCCTAACCCATTCCACATGTGTTTGATATTTTGTTTAATTTTATGATTAATTAAAGTTAAGGTATCAATTAAGCAAATTAATTAACCCTACCTACATTACACCTTAGCATTAACCAAATAATTATGAGCCAATGAGATGACATAAAAACCACAAGGAATTTAAATTTGCAATGCACCTAGGAAGAAAAGGCCTAATAATTTGGCTCATGATTAATGGTTAATTAAGCTAAGGGTTTTAGCTTAAGTAATTTCAAAACACCCTCACACATGTGAATTGGGTTTGATTTTCTAATTGAACTTAGGCTATTAAACACCCAAGCATCTACCCAAGTAGATTAATTAAGTTCTGTTTTAGAATTTTAGAAATTAATTAAGGGATAATTAATGAATTAACCCTTAATTAAGAGAGAGATTAAAAGAAAGGGGTTTAGGGAATAGCTTAGGGAAATGCCCAAAATTATTCCATAAACTCCTATTCATGGATTTAACTTAATCAACTAATAATGATTAAAACCACTAATCAAATATTATTTAATTACATAAAGAGGGTAATTAATAAATGCATTTGAAATTCTCCCAATTAAACTTTCAATAAATCCTAAGAAAATTAAGGGAGGCAGAAGTCATCCCCCAAAACATACCCAAGAAGTTTGATTAATCGATTAATTAAGAGGTATAATTAGAAATTAAATTTCTAAAAACCCAAAATCAGAGAAAGCATAATTTAAAATCAAATTAATTTTAAAATATATAGGTTGAATTATCTTTCATAGAATTTTATGTCATATTTTTTTGAATTTTATTGAGAGATATGAATTTTAGAAGATCCATGATTAATTAAAATTAAAATCCTAACTAATTTAGCTTAATGCGCGATGGCGGTGAGTGCGCTTTACACACATGTATGAGCATCCCACTTAAACATCACATTCAAAAGGTAGTGTGGCGGTGGGATGCGCTTTGATTTATGTCATACGATCAAAGATCGACCAAGGATCTCCCAATTTTAAAAAAGGATAAATCAAATTAAACATGGAATAATCTTGGTCATCCATCCAAAATGCATGATGGATGGCCAAGATCTCCAGTTCTTCTTCTTGATCAATAGAGGTCGCCCATGATAGGGAAGATCCGCTCGATTGAGCTCATTCAAACAAACTTAACCCACACCATCTAACCAATAATGTGCATCCAATGGTGGATTGCATGAATTCTTTCACAAAGGACCAACACCACATGCTAGTGGAAAAAATTTCATACCTCACCGGGTGAGATCAAGGTAGCTTCGTAGTGGAGACAAGCATTGAAATTCTTAGCTCATTGAGTGGTTTCTCTATGGACCAACACCACTTGAGCTCCTTGCCTTTGATCCAAATCCCTCCTTGTTATGGAACCCAATGAGCTGAGTGTGCTCATTGGTCCTTAGAGGAAGTATGCAAGAGGAATTGGAAGTTTTGAGGAGAAAGTTGAGTTCAATGAGCTCCCTATTTTCACCATGCAAAAAAGATGAAGTTTGATCTCATTCTAAGAAGCTTAGAGAGGAATGCTTCTCCTGACTTCTAGGTTCAATCAAAGAGGAATGATAGTTTGAATTCAATTAGGGGAGTATATCTCCTTGAAGGCAATATCGTAAGCTTGCCATTTTGATCCAATCACAATGGAAGGTTGTTTGATCAAGATGTTTGCACATGGTTGGTTTGAGGCTTGAGTGGATAACCTCCCATGTGCTTGAAATTGAGTGAAGAGGGATTTGAAATGAGCAATTTTGACCCATGTGGGGTTTGGCCACAATGGGCTGACCCAAACCCATTGGGTTGGGTGCACCACTCATTAGATCCCCTTGAGCTATTTGAAAGCATCAAGTGATATGAAGAGGGTATGACCAAATTACCCATGGATTAGCCAAAATTTGTTCTATGCCTAGGTAAAATGGTCATTTTATTGATTTTTCAATTTGATATGTTGGTATGTGGAGAAAAGTTTGGCCAAGTTTCATGAGATTTGAATTCATTTGATAGTGTTTGGCTCATGTTGACCCATTTAGGTCAAAATGGGTCAACTCAAGTTGACCAATTGTCAAATTGGGTCAAACCAAGGATTGTCAAGTTCATATGACCATTTGAAATATTTTGGTGGCTTGGTTTGATTCAATTTGGTAGTTTTGAATTTGGCTCATATGACTTCATTTAGGTCAAATCAAGTTGACCTATTTGACCCATTTGACCTATTTGAGCTAGGTCATGGTAGTTTAGGTTAGGTTAGTCATATGGAGTGGATTGGTATCTTTGTTTCCAATCAATTTTGGCAATTTGGCTCAACATGACCCTTGGTCATGTTAAGTCAATAAGTTAGGTCTAGTTGGCCAATTGAGGCTTTGGTCAAGTTCAACAAGTGATTTGGAATGAACCCCATTAGTTCAATCAATTTGGCTTAGATCAAGTTTTTGACACATTTTGACCCTTTAGGTCAAGTGGCCAATTGGAGGTTAGGCTCAAATGTTTTGGTCAAGTTCAAACATAGGTCATGAATGAACTTAGATCAATGGTTTCAATTAATTTGGCCTATGGTGAATTTGGCTATGTTAGGTTTCATTTTGAGCTAAGTTGACTTGGTCAACCCTTAGTTTGACTTTGACCTAATTTGATTGATTGATCATCTCATGATGATTGTTGATCATGATGAGATATAGAGTTTGATTCAATCCAATTTGGTTGGGATTATAATCATATGGTACTTTATGTCACTTTGGGTCAAGTGAGCCTAAGTGGGTCAAATGGCTGGGTAAAAGATTGATTTGCAGTTTATTGAACTTGTATATGGACTCATGATTGAAATATAAATCCATTTACAAGTGGTTTGAAGTCAAATGGGTTTCGATTCATTTGACAATATTCAAAGGAACTGAAAGGATTTGGCTTTGATTTTGACTTGGGTTTTGATTAAGTGATTAAAGTTTGTATTTATATATGAATTCATGATTGTAGGGTTGATTGAATCATTAAGAGAAATCAAGAGTTTGGCTTGATTTGACATTAATTTGGCTAAGTTTAAGATTTTGACTTGAAAGGCTTAGGTTGGATTTTGAGTAGATTTGAGTTTGATTTTTGGAATTGGTTTTGATTGTTTGAATTTATTTTTTATTTATACATGTGAATATAAATGAGAATATAAATGGATCATGAAAAATTTCAAGGATTTGAAGTGGTTTAATCATGATTTGGGCTAAGTCCATCAAGAGGATTTAAAGGACTTAGAAAATTTTGGAGTTTGAATTGAATTTTGAATTTGGTTTGTTGATTTATATTTATATTTCATTTATATATGTGAATATAAATGAGTATACAAATGAATTATGAGAAAATCCCATGATTTGAGTTGATTTGATCATGATTTAGGCTAAGTCCATTAATGGAAAATTAAGGACTTAAGAAAGATTTTATTTGGAATTTAATTTGAGATTTGATTTGGTTGATTTGTATTTATATTTCATTTATATATATGTGAATATAAATGAGAATATAAATAGATTATGAGAAAATCTCATGAGTTTGAATTGATTTGATGATGATTTAGGCTAAGTCCATTAATGAAAAAATTAAAGGACTTAGGAAATTTTCATGAATTGATTTGGAATTTTAAGTTTTTTTTGGTTTGAATTTATATTTCATTTATATATGTGAATATAAATGAGAATATAAATGAATTATGAGAAAATCTCAAAGATTTGATTGGTTTTGATCAAGATTTTGGCTAAGTCTTAAGGGAAGATTAAGGACTTAAGAAAATTTGACTAGAATTTTATGATTTGATCATGGGTTTCAATCATGGATTTCAATCATGGAGTTGATTTGAATTTGGGAAAAATCAATTAGAATTGATTTGGGGTTTGTCTTGAAGGAAGGAAGTGAGGGATGGTTCAAGCTAAAGGTAGGTAGACTTTTCTAACACCCCTAAGGCATGACCTATTCCTATGGCTAACTTCCTTAAGTCTCTAGGGCTAGGTTGAGTGTTCACCTAATCACTAGATGTGTCTTAAGACTAAGGAAACTTAAAGTCTAAGAGAAGTCCTATGTCTAAGATGGAGGTTGAGAACTCATTCTAAAATGAGGTCAACATAGAAATTAAAAATCTCCATTTATCAATTTTTTCTTAATTCAAGTTTAAAATATTAAACTCTAATTACTCAAAACAAAACCAATTAATTTGAAACTGAAATGAAATTAAGCATAAAATACACCTTAGGTGAATTTTGTGATTTATTCAATTCAAGGGAACTTGAAATTCATGCTTAACCTTTTAATAAATTAAATTAATTAACTTTAATAAAATAATTAAGAAATATTCAATAACCCAAATCAACATAATGAATATTAATAAGCATCAAACACTAATTAAACCAAATTAAACCTATCAACCTAATAATCTAAATTGACTTAATTAGATAATAAAAATAAATCAAATAATTCAATTAAACAACCTAAATTTATTTAAATCATAATAAATCAACTAGTTAACCAAAATTATGAATAAACCCCTCATTGAAAAGTATTTTAGTGAAGAATTGAAAAATAAAAATCTTTAATGAATCTAATAAATTAGGCTTTTAGGTTTTAATGAAATAATTAAAATCATAATACACCCAATTACATCTTTAATCCCAAAACTTTGGATATAAATTCATGTAAACTACTACAATATAAGTTCAAATGATCTCTAGATTAGAGTTTTCAAATTTCAAATCATCAATGTTAATCAAATATTGGGTTAAGGAAATTAATTAACCTATTAAATAAAGTGGTAATTCAAACTAATCTCAATCAAACATTAGAAACTATTTAAAACTTCAAATATCCTAAGTCAATTAAAGTGATCAAATTCAATCTTGGTTAATGAAATAAAATTTGTTAATAAAATTATTAATTAATTTAAATCAACCTTTAATCATGAAGTTTAATAAAAATCATTCATCTCTAATAAATTTAAATAATGAATCTAAAACCTAGTTAATTAAATCAAATCAAATAATTAACTTAAGTGCTTTAGGTTGCATAATCCATGAACACCCGAGGTAAATTCATATTAATGAACTTAAACCTGTTACAAATCCATAATTTAATAACCTAAGTTAAATTGAATAAAATCAACCTTTAAAGTAACATAAGCCAAATCAAATGAAACCCACATTTCAAATGAAACAAATCAAACAAATTAAATCAAATAAAGTAATTCAAATAAATGAAATAACATCTAATCCAAACATGAACAACATGGTTAATTAAAATACTTAAGGATCTTAATTAGACTTTGGAAATTTCATTAGATTAGGGATGTGGAATAAAGTGCTCTAAAAAATGAAATTCATTCTATTTCTCATTCTTGAAAACTCCATACAACTTTAATAAATAAATGGAATAAAATGGAAATTAAATCACTAAACCATTTGAATTGAAGCCAACCAATGGTAAAATTAAAAAAATTCAAACTTCAAATTTAAACTTGAACTTAAAGGAGCCTAGCAAAAAGCCTTGCCACACAAATCCTCTTTACACATCATTCGATTTTCTTTAATCTTGTGATATGTTGTGTTGTGCTTCATGTTTATGTTATATTACTTATATTGGATCTATTTTTGTTCGTTGACTAGATGTTAGTATCTTTCTAGATTTAACAATTTTTTGTAGGGACCAATCACCGTGATAAATAAATCATAAAATTGTTGTTTACTTGCAAGTTCAAAATCTTAACATAGTCCATGATGGGTTTTAGAAGCAACTAATGCTAAGATTTTTGTGAAATCTAATCTATTTTGTGTTGTGTGTATTTCCAACATCTATTTTCTGGCTTAGATTTATTTTTTTGAATTTTAATTAAATTTGAGCTTAGAATTGGTTAATCTATAAATAGGATTAAATGAGTGACTCCAACCAGAGATGGTGTTGGTCCTGTGGAAGCATGGATGTCCCTAAAGAAAAGATTTTCTTGGAAAGAAGACCCATAGATCTAAACTTGTAGTTCTAGGCCAAATTGTATAAGGGCGAACTTATACCCATTTTTTCTTCTTCAAGTGTACAAAATTCCAGATTTGCCTTTTTCTTATACAATTTAATTCTCGATTTTGGGTGCACAATAAAATAACATGTTTTAGGTTTTTTTTCATTATGTTTGATATGATATGAATGCTCATTCATTGGGATAACCTAAATATTCACTCAACTAAATCAATTGAAAGAAAAAAAATACAAGTCATAATCTTCATAAAAAGCCTCCATTAAAGCAAGATAAAATATGTCTCTATTGAGGTTTAATATCATGCATAAATCATATTATTTCATTTTGATTAATGAAGGACTCATCACTGTGAGAAGCTTGACCTTTGAGAGCCTATGAAAGTACATCTTTTTATTCTGAGGCATAATCTTTTCTAATTGCGCATTAGGCATAAATTATATTCTAGGACCTAAATGAATCATAAAAAAAATTATAAAAAAATTTAAAAAATATGCATTGGCTAGACATCTATAACATAATCATGTTATGGAGTGTTTAGGTTCATGATTTCTTAAGAAAGTTCACCATCTTGCATTCATATAATTTAGTCATGGTTTTAAAATGCAGTAGTGTGGCACCCTCTCTCATGTCATAAGTCCGTAAGAGTGAGATAGTTAGTTCCCTCAAGTGAAGAGAATGGCCAATGATTCCCAAGGATAGAACTAAGTCAAGCATCTAACATGTGTCGGCACCAGATAGGTTCAAGCATCTTTTAGTAATAAATATTCAACCCTAAGCCTTTCTAAGCCTTTGCAGAATCTAAGCCCAAGATTTTAAGAAATGATAACTTGAAATATAAAATTAAATCCCAAATTTGAAGCCCAATCATAGAGGTGAAATGTCTACTAGGCATCCCAAAGATTAATGACATTTTCTACTCTTTCCATTTGACTATACCTCTCTCCAATTTGGACCTCTCAATTGAATTTTCCAAAAATCATTCCTTAAAAGCTACCTTAGTAGTCTTGGAACAACCACTTGTTTCTTTAATGAGATATTCTTAAGATTAAGATGTAATTAACTATAGAGGCTTGCCTTATAAACCATGATCCTGTGATAAAATAGATGCTCTACTCTTTTCATGTAGTTCAAGGAAAATACTAACATGAAAGACCCATTATCCTGGAGTCTTTTATTGAAATGATTGAATCCATTATATGAGAAAGATGTTTATCTTTTGAGATAATATGTTTATTCCTAATTTCATATTTGATTATCTAAATAAAATATTCTAAACTCTATGTTGCATCATTTCTTTTCATTCTAGAAAAACAAACAATGCATGAGATGAGGCCCACCATTACTTAGTATAGGAAGAGGAAACTCATCCTTAGACATGCCTTATTTTAAGTCCCTAAATCGATGCATATGCAAATTTGGCCATTCTTCTTTTAATTGGGATGACACCGCAACGTAGATATTTTTCTTCCCGATAAAAACTAGCATCGACGCTTTCTTGACTTAAATGACATGTTGTTCAATTTCTAATCGCATGCGTCTAGAGCTTGCTTGATGTTAGTAGGATCTATTGCTAGCTTGTGGACTACTATGTCAAGAGATAATTTGCATATCTTCATAACTCCATGCAATCTTAAACTCAAATAGCCTAACTAAGTCATTGATTTCTTCTTCATTCAGCAATGAACTGATGTATGTTGGGCATGGATTTTCTTCTATCCCGAGGTTGATTTCTTTAAGCTTATCAATTATTGAATGGATCTCCTCTTCAAATTTTGAGGTGCATCTTTGATTTGAGATCATCTATCATCCGAGGTTTCTAAACACACATTCTCATAAGAGTTGGTGTTGTGTGAAAAGAACCTATCGACTCCAAATGATTGGTAACTAAGCAAGAATCATCATCGACCGGACCCACCATCAATCCTAGTCCCGCTCTTGATTGTGCTTCCTGCTATATTGTTCCATATTTTCAAAGTGCTTTGACTGACCATGACCATGTATGAGGAACTAAACCTTTATGTATAAGATTATGAACACAACAGTAAAAAATCAATGGTAATTCCATTACCTTTAAATGTATCCTCCTCAAGTCAACTCAGACTTGAGGATGATGATCCCAAAAAGAATCTCTTCTATTTGATATCATTGGAAGACTTAGGGGGCTTTCTTAACTACTAAACCTTCAACTTCTTGAGATGAAAGTAAGGTTAGAGCTAAGGTTCCCAGCTGCTGCCTAATAGTCTCACATAAACCTAATTCGAATACTTTTCATTGTCTAGAGGCCCAGTCTTCATCGTTGTTTGGATCAAAAGTCACCTCCAATGGAACCTGCTAAAAGGGGTTGGCTGGTATACTAATCACATTAGACTCATCCTCGAGGATTCCAAGTCTATGTGAATAGTAGTGGTCCCATGAAGGAACATGACCTCTGCTATTAATGGCCAACCGGGTCTTCCACCTCTGAATTGCCTCTCTTCCTCTACCTCGGGTGGAGGTTGAGTCATCCTACCCACATGTCCATATGATGGAAATGAATGGGTGGAATGTGATATGCGATCTATTTCTTCTTCAATTCCCCTTTCTTGTTCACTTGATTTTCATTTTTCTTTTCTTTTCTTTTCCTTCTCTTTTTTCTTCTTTTTTCTTTGAATTTGAATTTTATCCAAGTTCATGAAAAAGGGTGTTTTGAGAAAGATAGTAGTTGCATCCTCATAAATCTCAACCTCTCTAAGAAAATGGCTTTTCATCTCCATTGACATATTCACCCATCCTTTGAACTTGATGCATTAATGGAGAGAGGATGAAAATTATCTTATTCTGATGTATCCAAGGCCTACCAAGCAATGTAGTGAATGAAGTATTCAAATCAATGATGTAAAACTTGGCTTCAGTCTTCCAATCACCTATCTCCAAAGGTAACACTATGGAACCTAAAGCCAGCTCACCTTGTTCATTGAATCCTCTCAACATCATCCACCCTCCTGAGTGTGAGATGTCAATCCTCAAATAGGCAAGGGTATTTAGACTCATAATGTTCACCATGCACCTGATCATGAGAACTGGTAAGTCTAATCCACCCATGTCAACTATATGAGGGGATGATTGGCTCCAAGTCCCCTAAGAAGGTCTTCATCTGAAGGTGATCCCTGCTTCTTTTGTGTAATGTGCCTCCTCACCTATTCAACTAGCTAAGCATATCTCGTGATCAAGGAGAGCCTTGATTAATGATTCCTCATCTTTGGATAAGACAAAGGCATCATATATGCTTAGCTAGATAACTTTCTTAGATGAGAGAGGACATTGTAGTCCACCTTGGGCTGATCCTCCATAAGCATATCCAAGGGTGGATCCTCCTGCAGAGGGGCTTCTCAATCCTCTATACAAATGACTTATTTTTCTCTATCTTGAGGTGCTGCCCTAGGAGTTAGAACCTTTCCACTACGGAGGCTGACTTTGGTGATCTCTTGTATGTGGTAATGGAAGGTTCTACCCACACAGCTCACCAGCCTTCTCCTATGGGACCCTCAATCGATGATTCCAAGTCTATCTCAAGAGGCAAACCCATAGTATTTAGAGTAGGAAAGTCCAACTCAATCAAAAAAAGAGAAGATTAATTATAGTTATTTTGACTTGAAGAGTTATCATTAAGAATAGAAATAGACAACCCATCGGCGACGATGTAATTCAGCTTTATTCTTCAATTTCTTGGATTTAATAGAGGTACAAAGTAGAAATCAAGTAAAGTAAGGGATTTGATGCCTTATCTCGATACAAGAGTTTTACTAGTAGAGAAGAAGAACTAGTTAAAGTAGAGGAAGCATGTGGTAGCTACAATGGAATGGAGGCTACATCTGGTTGTGCTACTAGGCTATCTCTGGTCGGCATATGCCGCTCACAAGCTCCCCTTTCCGAAGTTGGCACTGCAACTTGCAAACCTTCCATGTTGAGGAGGTTTCAACTTGCACCTACAAGGAAAGTTTTTGATCTTCGATAATCTTTTAGAGGTTTTGGATAAAGAGATATCCCAACCTTCTTGGTTTTGAAGGATCACAAGTATCCCCAAGGATTACCCTAATGGAATTGGATGGTTATTCCACAAGGTATTCCTTTGGGAGATACTCACTAGTCTTGAAGCTATGTTCAAGCCAATCCTTAAATGTGAAGCAATCCTCCAAAACATGACCAAACATACAAGGATAGGTAAAAGTTAGATCATGGCTTTGCCTACTTCCTCTCCTGGCTGTAGCTAAAATCAAGCTTCTTTAAGAGATTCTTAAAGATCTTCATTACCTCCTCTTAAATGAATAAGGTTTGTTGAGTTTATCCAAAAGAGTAGTGGACCATAGCTACTGGTGGTATGTGTGTCATCATTGCCGATGATATGGTGGGAGGTGGAGGTGCATGGAGGTCGTGGAGGCTAGGAGCTACCCTGGTGGTAAGAGGTGAAGGTTACTGAGGTCGTGGTCTCTGACTCTCTAGGTTGCTTCCCCCCTATTCACCGCTATCACTGCCCTGGGCTTCTTCTCATAGACTATCCACCTTGTAGACTAGCTGCCTTGTTGATTAGCTTCTCAAAGGTTTTGATGGTGAAGCCCTTAAGCTTGAAGGTGACCAGACCATGGATATTCTTTAAAAGAATCTCAATGGCATGTCGCTTAGCTTTCATATTTCATACTCATTATGCCATCGAGAATATAATCAAGGGACTCACTGGTGTTGTTGTGCTACAATGAGATCAAGAACCCTTTTCGAGCTCAGCAAACCTCTTGATAAAGAGTTGCTCCAACTCAACAAATATCTTCACTGAACTGTTGGGTAGTTCAGCGTACCAATTGAAAGATATCCCTAGGCTACAGAAGAGGAATAAGAAAGCATGCCGCCACCTGTTGCAACAACGGCCCTCAAGTGCAATATACTACCTGTTTCCATCATCAAAACTCTTGAAGGAAGGTGGCACAAAACCATTGGGATATTGGATTGCATCAAATTCTAGGTAGTCAACCTTTGAACCCATGATCCTCCCTAACCCAATGCTTCCTTCACCTGTTGCTCAACCATAAACTTAATATCTTTCTCCTGTATGGAGGTACTTTTCACTACCTTCCTATACATGCTAGTGCTACCTTACTCTATGAGAGGTAAGGTCTTGGTTGGGTCTAAGACATGTACTAACTCTAACTAGTCTCGCCAGTAGGATGATGGGGCTTATTGAATACGAGCCGCTAACAAATCCTCAAGCTTCCTCACCATCCTATCTATTTGTTTATCTTTCTACTTTAACTAATATCAGACGTGTTGGTCTGATTGGGTTGTGTCTTCCTGCTCAACCTCATCACCTTCCACAGCCTGCTGCTCTCAGAGGAGGGATCCCCTAGTATCTACCATGCAAACCCTGGCTAAGTCTCCCAATAAATCATCTTCATTGGGAACAAAGCTAATCTTTTCCTCATCAGACCAGTCGTATCCTAGGATCTCCTTCTTTTCCATAAAATAGTGAGCTATTATGTTATCTAAAGACAGGTTTGTCAGAACTTATACAAATTCTTTCAGCTGACCGATGATGGGATCCACATCATGAACTGTGAGGCACCGACTCCCCCTGCTGGAGAATTAATCTGAGGATCAGAGCGAATAAAATGCACTCCCTGCATCACCGACTAAATGGATGACCTCAAGAGGCTCACTATCATGGTGAACTTGGCAATCATCTCCTCCTTCTACAACTCTCACCATCTATGTGTCTTGTGAATGATTTGGATACCCACCACTACGCTGTGGCCATCTCCACACCAACCGTAGAAGGTCAAAGGGAGAGCTTACCTTCCACAGAGGTAGATGGAATGGGATCCTTGCCATAGTTGGATCAAACGGTGTCCTCGCCTCCCTGATGTGGGTATCTTGGCCTCAAGAAATTGAGCCATGAGTGATAAGGATGTGGAGAAGAGCAAGATGAGACCTCCTACTTGGGTAACCGGGTTGTACCAAACCGCGTGAGGTAAAGTATGGATCCTCCTAGCATCCTCTCGGTTAGACCCAGAGAGAGGATGAAATGGGTTCGCTATAACCAGCAGGGAAATCAGAGTGGGCACCTCCTCCACAATTGACCGTGTAGCGGCCTCCATCTCCCTTGCTATGTGTGTGTGGTACCACTTAATTGTGTAGTTTTTGTTCCTTTTCTAAGTCCTAGTAGGGTGAGTGCAGTAAGAACTAGACCCAACCTCAAAAGCTGGGGAGGCAATCTCTAGGATCAGAGGAGCCTTACCCTTAGAGAGTGTCAATGAGTGGGTGCTAGCCACCTAGCACGGGAAACCACAAGATACACTAATATTGGTGCTGATGCTAGTACTGGCACTAGTGTAGAAACTATCACTGCTTTCTTCTTTAGAGAGGGGATATCAGAGTCTGATGGTAAATCAATCTAAATGTCCTACTTGCACCTCCGCTAGTTGGAGGGAGTGCCTCACAGTGATCCTCACCTCAAACCTCACCAAAATGGATGAGATGGGTGTAATCGGGAAGATTGGCTCTAAGGCCAAGTCCATGCCGTAGGGAAAGTAAACACTGTGAAACCCATTATAGTCAACTAAACCAAAACATAATTGTATCGAAGAATCTACAATGTTGGAAACAAACTTGGATCGATTTTTTTGTTGATTGAATTTGAATTTAAAATTTGAACCCACATCCAACATCTTGGAAGTGTTAAGTGGGGTTCAAATGGATTTAGAGAAGATTTAGAGATTTGATTAGAAAGAGGAATTTTGAATATGAATCCAATTTGAAAATGGGTTCAAATTTTTTTAGAAAAATGCTTCCATAGTTCATGTTTGAAATTAGATTTTGATTCGAGGACCCTTTCCTTTAACAAATTTGAGTATGTTAAAGTAAGGGTCAATTGGTTTCATTTTCTATTTGATATTTTGGAATCCACTCACTTAGCAAATTTGGGTATGCTAAGTGAGGTGTTTGAAAATAATTATTTCTTTTCTTTTTGTTTTATCTTGTGAATTAGTGATTTTAAAATTAATCCCAATTAGCAAATTTATGCTATGAAGAACCCAAGTGTATTTTGTTTTTGGAAGATTTTTGAAAATAGGATTCTTAGCAAATTTGAGTATGTTAAGAAAATCCTAAAGTGTTTCATTTGATTTTGGATTTTTTGATTTCTGAAAAATAGGATCCTTAGCTAATTTGGGTATGCTAAGGAAATCCTAATGTGTTTCTTTATTTTGATTTTTTTTGAAGGACCTCAAATTTAAGTATGCTAAGGAGTCCTAATGTGTTTCTTTGATTTTGATTTTGATTTGAAAAGTGGATCCTTACCAAATTTAAGTATGCTAAGGGAGTCCAATATGTTTCTTTTGTTTTGATTTGTTTTTCTGATTGAAAGTGGTGACCCCACTTTAGCAAATATGGTATGCTAAAAATAAAGTTCCATAATTTGAAAAAATTTAGCAAATTTGAGTATGCTAAATGAAATTTCAAAAGTTTTAAAATTTTGTTTTGGTTTTTGAAAATGGCTTCACTTTAGAAATTTATGCTAAATGAAGTTCCAAAAGTGTTTTGAAAATTTTGTGAAGTGGAAGTTTCACTTAGCAAATTTGAGTATGCTAAATGAAGGTGTTTCAAAATTTTGTTGAAAAGGGAGACTTCACTTTAGCAAATGCTAGAATGAAGTTCCAAATGTTTTGAAAATATTTTTTTTTGATTTTGAAAGGAGATTTTCAAAAAAAATTTGGGTATGTAGATGGAAATCAATTATGTTTCATTTAAATATGTATATTTTGTGTGATTACTTTTGAAAGAAGAAATCCAACTTAATCATATGTGGAATATGTTATGGGATTTCAAATTGATGTCATTTTATTTAGAAATGAAATTTCATTCAATAAATTTTATATTGAATGGAGACATATATGTGCTTTTGAAAATTTTAGTTTTATTTGAATGAAACTCCATTCAATAAGTATGGGTATATTGAATGGTTCATATGTGCTTTTGAAAATTTATTTTGATTTTGTTTGAATGAGATCCAATAAGTGTGTATATTGATGGAGACATTCATATGCTTTTTGAAAATATGAAATTCAAACCAACACATGTGGAATGTGTTAAGTGGAAGTTCAAAGTTATGATTTTGCTTGAAGAGGTAATATCCATTCAACACATTTGGATGTATTGAATGGAAATTCCCATCTTAAAATTTTATGCTTTTGAATATATGATTCTTGGAATTTTTATTTTTGAAAATGAGGTCTTCACCAAAAATGAATTGATTGAAGAAACTCATTTGTTTTTTTAGAAAATGTAATTGTTGGAATCTTATTTTTGAAAGGATGATCAAAATAACAATCAAAAGAATTAGATGAAGATAATTTAGAAAAATTTTTGTACAAAATGTTTTTCCACTATTGATTGTTAGAAACAATGATCATTTACCAAAGATGGAGAGAGGAACCATCCCCAGCGAAGTCACCAGAAAAATATGTGGTGAAATTTTTAAATGTAAATTTCAAAAGAAGTAAAATATATACATCTATCTTCACTCTATGCGGGATAAAATGAAGATAAATATACATCTCTTTCTTTTATGCATTTTGACACCACATAGAGATCCATGATGTTCTTATTGAAGTGATCTACACATTGAGGAGGGTGTACTCCCAAAGATAGAGTCACCACCCTACAATGGACCTAATCACCTCAATAAGGACTCCTAAGGACAATGGGTCTGCATGTGTACCAAAGATTCTTCTCCTACTTTACATGGAAAGATAAAGTAGAGTTTATTTTAAACCAGGTTCATTAAGTTCCTTACAGGGGCAAGCCCCCATAGTTAATTACTTCCAAAGAAATGAGATCCCTTAGGAATACTCTCGATTAAGGTAAATGATCATTATTTCTAATGATTTCAATAGGTAGGACTATCAATCAATTAGTTTGTTTTGGAAGATCAAATGGGATTGATCAAAGACAGGGAGTTATTATCGAAGCTAAAGGAAGATAAGTAGGAGATGGTCATGATGCTAGAAAATATAACGGCATCTCAAACTATCTTATGGTTGGGCTTTACATTTTTGAAATTGAATTATTCATTTGAGTTGACTTTTATTAGAAGTTTAGCTTATGATTCCACAACAAGATTATGGAAATGCCTAAGAGGTGAGGATTTATGCTTATGGCTCATGGGAAGAAGCAACCTCAACCTAAATCTAGGGAGCTGAGGGCCAAAAGCACAACCTAAATCTAAGGTGACAATGGGTATTTGGTTTATCTCCACAAGAGAGGACAAACCACCCACTGACTTACAACCGCTGGTGCCAACTCCTCCTACGATTTTAAATTCATGTAGCAAGTCATATGCTTTATGCAAGATAGCTAGGTTGTTATTTATTTAGAGACTAAGTCTTTGAACTCACTCCCTAAAGAGACTAGATCATGTAAGGGCATGCTTCAAATGACCTAAATCTAATGCAAATCATATTACATGTTATTTTAATTTTTGGACAATCATTTGACTCAAGCTTATAGGATTCATATGCCTAATGCATGAGAAGTAAGATTATTGGCCAAAATCAGCGAGAAGGGAGGAGGTGTGTTTCCACCATGGCTCTCAAAGGTCAATCCAAGTTTCTTTAGCAAAGGTGGAAGCCCTCCAATCAAGAGTGAAAATAATATGCATTTATGCATGATGTTATAAAATAAATACTCATCTAGCTAAGGGGTTGCTAATTCTTTTATCTTGATTTTAGCCTAAGCTTTAGGTGAGGTTATGAGTTCTTTATTTTAATTTTGAATTATTAAATTTGGTAGAAGATTTATTTTCCTAAGAGCCTAATCCACATCTAGGCCATACATCAAGCAAGGAAGAAACTAGGAAAAGAATGTCATCTTAATGCACAAACTAAACAAATCATCAATCAATTTATAAAGCTAACGTAAAAGAATAAGAGGCCATTTGTGGTCAGGCACCACTGCACAAACCAAAAAATAAATTGGGTAGCCGAGCTCTACCCTTATACAACCTGAATTATAAATGAATTAAACACAATTAAGCAAGAAATTCATTGTTATGGGGTCTTCAAGCTTCATTTCTTCATTCTTCTTTCCTTCTTTCTTCTTTGGTTCCTTCTTTTGCATAGTTGGAAGGTGGTTTCTCCAAAGGCTTCACATGGTGCATAAGATGAGATCTTATGACCAATGCTCATCCTAATCCCCCATAACAATCATTCCAAAATTCTAATTGCAAAAATACATGAAAAGGAAAAGTAAATCTAACTAACACCTGCAAAATAGAGATTAGCTAAACAAACCATACAAATCCCAAGCATGTATATTGGACTTAGCACCCCACACATGGGTAACCAAGTCCACCGGCCTATTGGATTATGCTTGGGGTATAAGCACCGCACAAAGAAAAGCATTTATATTTTTATTTATTACAAAGCCCTTAAGCACAATCCCCATAAAAAATAATGATTAGACTAAATCATCCTACCATTCATTCTATGACATTCAAACTAACATCCATACTAAAATAGAATATCATAAAATAAAAGCAAAACATTAAGCCATGTACCGCCCTAACCTAAAGCTAGAAGTGGTGACTTAGTCTAATGTGTTTGCTTTAGAAGGTTTGTGTGTTATACTTAGCTATGGTTTTAAGGTTTGGATTTTCTAAGTTTGAAGATGTTCAACTTAAATTGGTGGTTTCATTTAAGTGTTTAGTTTATTTGGGTTTATTTTATTTTGTATTTTGATTTAGTTTAAATGAATCCTACAATTAATTACTAAGTTTTAAAGAGATGGAAAAGAGAAGAGAACTTCTCTTTCCTTCCCTATCCTAAGTAATTTCTAAAGTGGATTTATTTTAGTTTTGTTTAGTGAATGTTTTATTATGTGTTTTAATTAATCCTAAGATAAATTCTAAACAAACATATTCAAAAGAAATGCATTTTAAGATTAAGTAAAGTGAACTAAATTCACAAAACATACATCACTTCATTTCTTTCCCAACATGTATAACATGCATATGAATAAACTTAAGCATATCTATATATACAAATGAGAATGTTTAGCAGACTTTCTGATGAATGCTAAGTGAATTACTAAAGAAAATTTGAATGCTTATGATGCACGATTTTCATTAATTAGAAAAGGAGTTTCTTATCCAATTTTCACATGCACACATGAATATATGTAAAGCATAAGTGAGTACAACGCAATTGTTAACCAGGGGTGTAAGGTACAAGACTTACTTAGGGTTACTTAAAGTCTTGCAATCCTGGGGTTGTCCAGACTAATATACCACTTTTCTTAAATACAAACATATGTACAAAAAAGTAAATGGAAAAGAAAAAATGCAAAAATTTGTACTTGATTATTTATTTTGTTTATGCAATTTGTATGTACAAGTGTAGATATCCTTCTTAAGTAATAACATAGGAATGAATAGAAACTAGAATTAGGTAAGTGTTAGGTTCTTTTCAAATGAACTAAACACTTTACCAAATCCTATTCAAAACTATACTAAAAGAGGGGAGAAGGAAAACTACACTAAGCACATCCTTATATTTTATTCACATGCAAGCTTATAAATTAAATATAAGTAACACACTTTCAATTTTGGAAATTGATTTATATATTTTTAAAATAATTTGGATTTAATAGTGATAATAGTCACTCATATTTTTATTTTAGCCAAAACATGCAATTTGACATAAAAGAAACATTTCACTTTCATTTTGATTTTTGAAAAGAATGAATGCATGAAATTCATATGACATGCACATTTAGCATGTTATGAAAGAACTGAAGTGATGAAAGTATGCAAATACATTCACCATAATTAATTCCTAAAGACAATCTTATGAAATAAGAAAGCTTAAAGCAAATCAAATTATTTTTAAAGATGGTTTAGTTTTGTTTTGAGTTTTATTTAATTTGAGAAATGTGAGGTGAGTTTGTTTCCTAACCCATTCCCACATATGTTGGTTATTTTAGTTTAATTTGTTTTTAGATGATTAGATGATTTTTTTTATATGTTACTTAGGTTAAGGTATGAATTAAGCATGTTAATTGCCCCTTAAATATACCACCTTAGCATAGTTAATTAAATAATTATGAGCCAATGAGATGACATAAAATCTCACAAGGAATTTAAATTTGCAATGCACCTAAGAAGAAAAGGGCCTAATGCAATTTGGCTCATGATTAATGATTAATTAAACTAAGGGGTTTAACTTAAGTAATTTCAACCTCCCAACACATGTGAGTTGAGTTTTAATTTCCTTAATGTACTTAGGCTCTTGAACACCTAAGCATCTACCAAATATATATTAATTGAGTTCTGGAAAGTTTTAGAATTTTATGAAATTAATTAAGAGGGCAATTAATGAATTAATCCTTAATTAAGGATGGATTAAGGAAGAAAAGGGTGTTTAGGGAATATCTCAAGGAAAGTATCCCAAAATTATTCCCTAAATCTCACATTCACTTAACCAAAACTTAATTTACTCAATTCGTTGGTTAAACCACTAATTATGCCCTTAATTAAGCTTAATTACATTAAGGGAGTAATTAAGGATTGAACTAACAATTCCCAATTAAGCCACCAATAAATCCCAAGAAAATTAGAGGAGGTAGTCATCCCACCAATTAAGCACAAAAAAGTTTGGGATTAATCAGTAAAGTAATTAAAGGGTAATTAGCAAATTAACATTCCTAATAAAACCTAAATTCAAAGAAAATAACTACTCAAAATCAATTAAAAAATTAATTTTATAATATTTTATATTCAATTATCTTTCATATGTAATTTATTTCATATTTTTTCAATTTTTCTAAGCATAGATATGAATTTTAGAAGATTTTGTAATCAATTAGAAATTAAATAATCCCTAATTATATTATTAATCGCTGGTGCCACGCATAATCGACGCGACGCGCTTCCATGTGGCATAAATGGATACTTTAACCTCACATCGAAGCTCATGGCGGCATACGCCGCTTTCTCCTCGCCCAATCAAGGATTGGACGACTAAGATTAAAGTTATGGATCTGATGGAGTAAATTATGGATGCTAATGTACCTTGGTCCATCCAAAATGCTGGATGGATGAGATTCATCCGCCGCTCTATGATCAAGGAGAGATGCGCCATCTTGAGGATGATCCGAGCTGATTGAGCTCGATTGGAATGAAAATTAACCCACACCATCTAAGCATGAGTACAAGCACATCTAATGGCTAGATCAACATGATTGAAATTTTCACAAAGGACCAACATACATTGAACTAAAGCTCAAAATGGCATACCTCACCTGAGGTGATCATCTGAATCCCTTGGAGTTTTATCTAGTTAAGACTTTGAAGTTTGGAGGCTTTGAAATTGAGTAGATGCTTCATGGGTCAACTCCTCTACCTGAGCTCGCCTTGATCAATTGGATCCTCCCTTGCCTTTGGAACTTGGGAAAGAGCTTCTGACTTGGTCCCTGATGGAGCTTGAAGGAATTGGTTGATGTTGAGTGGAGTAAATTCAATTTTTAGTGGAGTTCCCCAATTTTCAAGTGAGGAAAACTGAGAAAATCAAGTGCCAAACTCTCTCTAGGAAGCTTAGGAAGACTAACTAGGGCTTGTTTTGAGTTCTTATGCTTCAATCGACTGAGGGAGAGTGAAGATTGAATTGAATTAGGGGGAGTATATCTCCCCCTTGAAGGATCGGATGGCCTTAAGCCTCCTTGCCATTTTGATCCAATACACCTCATGCAATGAGTTGGTTAGGCTATTTTGAATTACATGTGGTTTGGTTTTGGCTAGAAAAGGAGGTGAGTGGCCATGTGCCAATTGAGTGGAAGGAGGATTTTCATGTGGCCATTTCATGGGAGGGCTTGGCCATTGGGCTGTTGTTAACCCAAACCCATTGGGTTTGGTGCACCACACTCCCTAGTGTTCACTTGATCCACTAAGAGGCTGTTAAGTGGTTATGAAGAGGATTTGACCAAATCCCAAATGGAATTGGCCAAAATTTACCCTGTGTCCTAGGGGTAAAATGGTCATTTTACCTTTATTTCAGTTTGGGCATGTTTGGTATGATGAGAAAATAGGTTTGTCCAAGTTTCATTGAATTTGGAGTTGGTTTGATGTGATTTGGCTCATGTTGACCTATTAGGTCAAAATGGGTCAAGTTGACCAAATGGTCAAATTGGATCAAACCAATGGTTGGGTCAAGTTCATATGACCATTTGAAATGTTTTTGTGGCTTTGTATTAATTCAATTTGGTTTAGATTTGAATTTGGTTCATTTGATTTCATTTAGGTCAAATGGGTCAAGTTGACCAATTTGACCCATTTGACCTATTTAAGCTAGGTCATGGGTAGGTTTAGGTTTGGTTGGTCATATGAAAGGGATTGGTATCTTTATTTCCAATCAATTTTGGTTAAGTTTAAATTTGTCTCAATATGACCCTTTAGGTCAAGTTGGGTTCAAGGTCAATTGGGCTAGGTTGGGTCTAGTTAGTCAATTGGGGCTTTAGTCAAGTTCAACAATCATTTTGGAAGGAACTTGACCCATCATTTTCAATTAATTTGGCTTAGATCAAGTTTTGACACATTTAGATATTTTTAGGTCAAGTTGAGTCAACTTGGGTCAAGTGGCCAATTGGGCTAGGTTAGTTGACTTGGTCAAGTTCAAACATTGATCATGAATGAACTTAGATCATGGTTTCAATCAATTTGGCCTATGATGGATTTTGGCTATGTTGGTTTTCATTTTGGCTAAGTGTTGACTTGGTCAACCCTTAGTTTGACTTGTTTGACCTAATTTGAGTGATTGATCATCTCATGATGATTGTTGATCATGATGAGAGGTTAGGTGGGCCAAAGTTCAATCCAAATTGGGATTAGAATTTGACTCATAAGGGTACTTTAGGTCACTTTGGGTCAAGTGAGCCTAAGTGGGTCAAATGGCTTGGTCAAAGCTTGATTTGAGTTTGATTGAACTCATATATGGACTTATGATTGAAATATAAATCCATTTGCAAGAGATTTGAAGTCAAATGGGTTTTGATTTATTTGACAATTTCAAGTTCAAAGGGTGAACATGAAATGGATTTTGGCTTGATTTTTGAATTGAGTTTTGATTAAGTGATTGAAGTTTGTATTTATATTTGGATTCATGATTGAAGGATTGATTGAATCATGAAGAAAAATCAAGAGTTTGGCTTGATTTGAAGTTGATTTGGCTAAGTTCAAGAATTTGACTTGAAATGCTTAGGTGGGATTTTGATTGAATTTGAGTTTGATTTTTGGGTTTGGTTTTTGTTGTTTAAAGTTATATTTTATTTATATATGTGAATATAAATGAGAATATAAATGGGTCATGAGAAAATTTCATGAGTTTGAAGTGATTTGAACATGATCTAGGCTAAGTCCTTAAGAGAAAATCAAAGTGACTTAGGAAAGATTTTGAACTTGGAATTGAATTTTAGATTTAGTTTGATTGATTAAATTTATATTTCATTTATATATGTGAATATAAATGAGAATATAAATGATTCATGAGGAAAAGTCATGAATTTGAATTGATTTAAGGATGATTTAGGCTAAGTCCTTAAGAGGGGATTAAAGGACTTAAGAAGGATTTTGAATTTGGAATTTGAATTTTAGATTTAGTTTGATTGATTTGAATTTATATTCATTTATATATTTCAATATAAATGAGAATATAAATGAGTTGTGATAAAATTTTATGAGTTTGAGTTGATTTGAAGATGATTTAGGCTAAGTCCTTAAGAGGGAATTAAGGATTTAGGAAATATTTGGAGTTTGGAATTTCAATCATGGATTTCAATCATGTGGCATTGATTTGAGTTTATATTTTATTTATATATGTGAATATAAATGAGAATATACATGGGTTATGGGAAAAAATCATGAATTTGAATTGATTTCAAGATGATTTAGGCTAAGTCCTTAAGAGGGGATTAACGGACTTAAGAAGGATTTCGAACTTGGAATTTCAATCATGGATTTCAATCATGTAGCATTGATTTGATGTTGGAGAAAATCAATTAGGGTGGAATTGATTTAGGTTTTATGTTGATTTGATTTGGAGTTTGACCTGAAGGAAGGAAGTGAGGAATGTGGTTCAACCTATAAGATAGGTAGATTTTCCTAACACCTCTAAGGCATGACTTATTCCTATGGCTAACTCATCTAAGTCTCTAGGATTAAATTGAGTATCCACATAATCACTAGATATGTCTTAAGACTAAAGAACCCTTAAAATCTAAGAGAATTCTTATGTCTAAGATGAAGGGGGCTTGTTAACTCATTCTAAAAATGAGGTCAACAGGCTTCCTTTCATAAAGGAGAAGAACCACGATCTAGTCTTCCAAGAAAGGCAGGGGTAGGAATAGCTCTCTAAATTCTAGACTGCAATGTGATGGGATTCTCATACTATCTCTCCAACCTATACACCAACAACAAAGCCGCGTATGAGGCTTTGATTGCCAGTCTAGAGTTAGCCATTACAGTATGTGTCAAAATCATCAATATCTATAAGGACTCTTAGTTGTTCATCAACTAGATTAACGAGTCCTACAAGGTTCTCAAACCTAAGCTTAATCACTACCACAAGCATACCATGAATTTATTGGCCCAAATCCCTAAGGTCACCATCTACAAGGTCCCTCAAGGGGAGAATGCAGTAACAAATACTTTGGCCAAACCTGCCAAGAAATTGGCATGTCTGGAAGATGAGTCCATTCTAATAAGGGTCCACAATAGACAAGTCTTATCCCTTATTGACACTGAACTTGTCAAGAGACTTTCTCTTGAAGGGGCGGTTGCCATTATCGAAAAGAACAAGGAGTTGGATTGGAGGCAACCATTAATAGATTACTTGAACATCGGCAAACTACCTTATTAGAAATCACAAGCCCATCAGGTGAAACAGAGAGCCCTCTCCTATGCTCTCATGGATGGCACCTTGTATCAACAATCTTTTGATCAAATATGGTTACATTGTTTAGACAAACATGAAGCCCATAGGATCATGATCGATATTCAAGTATGCGAGCACATCAATCTCCAAAGATGAAAGCAAAGATCAAGAGATTGATACTACGGCCTTTGATGATTGCTGCATAATGTGGCTAGAGATACCATTAGTGTCAGGTACACGGTGTGGTCTTATATCAATCACCCAACATTTTACATCCTACTTTGGCCTCATGGCCATTTGAGTGTTGGGGTACCAACATTATGAGCTATGGTGAAAATTATTCCTGCCTTCATCTAACCTTTTTTTGAAAGAGGATAAATGAAAATAAAATTTATGCCTTTTAGGATGCCACGCAGATTCGCAGATATTCTTATTAGGGTGATCCGGTACGACATTGAGGAGAGGTATACTATCGCAAAAGATAGAAGTCACCACCCTACAATAGACCTAATCACCTCAATAAAGACTCCTAAGGACTATGGGTCTTTGGAATATACCAGAGATTCTTCCCTTACTTTACATGAAAAAGTATAGTAGGGTTTATTTTAAATTTGGTTTGTTAAGTTCCCTACAGGGGCAAGCCCCTATAGTTAATTACATCCTAAGGAACATGATTCCTTAGGAATACTCTCACTTAAGACAAATGATCGTTGTCTCCAAAGATTTCAGAAAGGTAGGATTATCAATCGATTGGTTTATTTTAGAAAGTTAAGTGGGATCGATTAAGAGGAGGGAGTTCTTATTGAAGCCAAATAAAAATAAGTAGGGGGTGCTTAAGATACTAGGAAGCCTAATAAGCACCCCAAACTACCTTATGGTTTACATTTTGAAATTAAATTAATTTGTTTGAGTTGAATTTTATTATAATAAATATAATTCCATGATACAAGGAAAATACCCAAGAGATGAGGATTTATGCCGTAGCCCAGAAGACCTAAATCTAGGGAGCTTTGGTGAGGGCCAAAAGCATGACCTAAATCTAAGGAAAATGGTATTTGGTTTACCTCACAAGAGGATAAACCACCATTGACTTACAACCCCTGGGATGGTGCCAACTAACTCCTCTTACAATTTTAAAATATGTAGGCAAGTCAAATACTTTTGCAAGATAGCTAAGCTGTTGTTTATTTAGAAAAGACTAAGTCCTTAAACACACTCCCTAAGAGACTAGATCATGTAGGGCATGCTTTAATGACTTAAATCTAATGCAAATTTTTCATATATTTTATTTTTTTTATTTTGGACAATCAATTTGACACAGGCTTTAGGATTCTTTATGCCTAATTAGGTGTGTTTCCACCATGGCTCTCACAAGTTAAGCCAAGTTCTTTGGCAAAGCTGGAAGCCCTCCAATCAAGAGTGAAATAATATGCTTTTTATGCATGATGTTAGAAGAGACAACATCTAAAGTTTGCTAATTCTTTTATCTTGTTTTATAACCTAAGCTTTAGGTGAGGTTATGAATTATTTATTTTTAATTTGAGTTGATTAATTTGATATAAGATTTACTTTTTTTCCTAAGAACCTAATCATCATCCAGGTCATACATCAAGGCAAAGAAGAAACTAGAAAAAGATGACATCTTAATGCACAAATTAAACAAACATCAATCAATTTATAAAACTAGCGTAAAAGGATAAAAGGTCATTTGTGCTCATGCTCCACCGCACAAACTTGAAAACAAATTAGATAGTCGAGCTCTACCCTTATATAACCCGGATTACAAGGGAATTAATTACAATTAAGCAATGAAATTCATGTTATGGGGGTCTTCATTCTTCATTTCTTCTTTTTTCTTACTTCTTTCTTCTTCTGGTTCCTTCTTTTGGATGGTTGAAATGTGGTTGCTCCAAAGGCTTCACATGGTACATAAGATATAATCTTATAATCAATGTTCATCTTAATCCCCCATAATAATTATTCCAAAATCCTAATTATAAAAGTACATGAAAATGGAAAAAAGAAAATCTAACTAATATCCAAAAAAATTAAAACATCAACAATCCCAAGTATATGTATAAATTGACTTAGCACCCCACACATGGGTAACCAAGTCCGACCTATTTTGGATTATACTTAGGTAAGCACCGCATAAAAAGCTTATATTTTTATCAGTGTCCCTTAAGCATAATCCCTTGCAGAAGACAATGATTAGACTAAATCATTCTACCATTCATTCTATGCACATTCACCCTAACATCCAGACTAAAACAAAATATCATAAAATAAAAGCAAATATCAAACCATGCATCACCCTAACCTAAAGTTAGAAATGGTGACTTAGTTAGCCTAATCTGTGTTTTATTTAAGGTTTGTGTGGTATGCTTAGCTAGGCTTTAAGATTGAAGTTTTCTAAGTATGAAAATGTTCAACTTAGAGGGTGATTTCATTTAAGTTATTTAATTGATTTGGGTTAATTTTAAATTGTGTTTTGAATAGGTTTGAATGAACCTAGGATTAATTAATTACTAAGTGTTATAAAGAGAGGAAAAGAGAAGAAAACTTCTCTTTCTTCCCAACCTTAAGTAATTTCTAAGGTAGATTCATATTTGATTCTTATTTAGTAAACGTTTTATTATGTGTTTTAATTAATCCTAAGTTTATATTTAACATAAACAAACATATTCAAAAATAAAGGCATTTCAAGATTAAGTAAAGTGAAAGACCATCACATAACACACATTACTTCATTTCTTTCCCAACATGTGTAACATGCATATGGATGAATCCTAAGCATATATATACATGCAAATGGAAATGCTTAGCACATTTTAATGATGAATGCTAAGTGGTGTTACTTAAGAAAATTTGGATGCTTTATGATGCACGATTTTGTTAAATAAAAAAGGGTGATTCTTTTATCCATTTTTCACATGCACATTTATATGTATGAAAGGCATAAGTGAGTACTGCCATTAGCACCAAGGGTGTAAGGTACAAGACCTTTACTTAGCCTCACAACCTGAGGGTTATCCACTAATATACCACTTTCCTTAAATACATATGTATGTACAAAAGAAATGAATGGAAAAGAAAGATGCAAAAGTTTATGTTTTTGTTTGATTTGTTTATGTAATTTATATGTATAAGTGTGGATGTCCTTCTTAAGTAATAACATAGGAATGAATAGGAAAGGATTTAAGCAAGTGTTGTATTCTTTTCAAATGAACTATACACTTGACCAAATCCTATTCAAAACTATGCTAAAAGAAAAGAGAAGGAAAGCCACACTATGCATATCTTTATATTTTTACTCACATGCAAGCTTATAAAAAATTATAAGTAGCATACTTTTCAATTTTGATAGTTGATTTATAGGCTTTGAAAGTAATTTTGGATTTAATAGTGATAATAGCCATTCATATTCTCACTTTAGCCAAAATATGTAATTATAAAGGAAACATTTAATTTTTAATTTGATTTTTCAAAAAAAAATTATGAATGCATGAATTTCATATGAAATACAGATTTAGCATGTTATAAAAGAAATAATGTGATGAAAGCAATGTAACTTCATCCACCCTAAATAATTCCTAAAGACAATCTTATATGTAAAATTATTTAAAGTAAATCAAATTTATTTTAAGGAGAGTTTGAATTTTGTTTGAGTTTGATTTTAATTTGAGAAATGTGAGATGAGTTTGCTTTTCCTAACCCATTCCCCATGTGTGAGTTATTTAAGTTCATTTTTTAGGTGATTAGATCAATTTTATGCTTTGGTTAGGTTAAGGTGTGAATTAAGTGTGGTAATTACCCCTTACCTATGCCACCTTAACATATTTAATCACATAATTATGAGCTGATGTATGATATAAAATCATATAAGGAATTTAAATCAGCAATGCACCTAGGAAAGAAAAGGGCCTAATTCAATTGGCTCACAATTAGTGATTAATTAAGTTAAAGGGTTTAATTTAAGTACTTTCATAACCCTTCCCACACATGTGGTTGGATTTTTTTTAAGCTACTTAGGTTATTGAACACCTAAGCACCTACCCAAGATGAATTGATTAAGTTCTGGAATGTTTTAATTTTAAAATCAAATTAATTAAGCAAGTGATTAGGGGATTAACTCTTAATTAAGTTTGGATTAAGGAAGGAAAGGGGTTTAGGGAATGGCTTAGGAAAATTTTCCAAATCTATTCCATAAACCTCTTCTCTATTAAGCAAGCTTAACTAACTTAATAAAGGGGTTAAACCACTATTCATATGCTTAATTACCCTTAATTATATAAAGAGAGTAATTAAGGATTCATTAATTGATCTTCCTAATTAACCCATCAATAAATCCCAAGAAAATTAGGGAGGTAGAAGTCATCACCCTAAATGCACATGAGAAGTTTGGAATTAATCAGTGGGATAATTAAGGAGTAATTAGGGTTATTAAGCTTTCAATTAAACCTTAATTAAGGAAAAAAGCACTATTCAAAACCCATTAAAAAAATTTTTAGAATATTATCCTTTGAATTATCTTTACAATTTATTTTACCTTGTAATTTTATGATTTTTTTAGAATTAGTTATGTTATTTTAAAGTTTCCATGATTATCCATTAATTAGCCTAATTAAGTGATTAATCCCATCGGTGCCACGTGGAGGCTGACGCGATGTCCGCTTTCCATGTGGCACGACAAGAGAGATCACTTAAGTTATCACATCATAGTGTCATGTCAGCGCGCAATGTGCTCTCACCCTCCCATCTAAGATCGGATGGTTGAGATGCCGCGGTCTTAAGGGATAAATTAGATATTCCTTACGCATCTTGATCATTGTCGCCCATCCAAAATGCGTGGATGATGGCCCATGATCATCCTAATCATGGAGGGAAGGGAACCGTCCACCTTCCATGGCATGATTTGAGCTCGATTGAGCTTGACTCAAATTTTACCCACACCATCAGAAATGGAGAAGATCATCAAATTCTCATGAGGTAAGAATTTCTTTCACAAAGGACCACACCATGTCTACTTTAACCTCGGGTTTAAAGCATCCCTCACTAGAGTCTATCACCGGTGCTCGAATCTATTGAGGTTGCTTCTTCTAGTGGAGATGAAGCCCTGTTGAAAGTTTCAAGCCTTTGGATTTAGTATATCTCTCTATGGACCAAGCTCACCTTCAAATCCTTGCAGCCTTGATCGAAGTTCCACTTCCCTTACCTTAAGAACTTGGATTAAGCTTTAAGCAAGTTTGATTAAGTCCTCTGATGAAGCTTGCAAGAGGAATTGGCTTGATTTGAAGTATTGAGTAAGTTAGAAAAATGGTGGAGCTCCCTTATTTTCATCTTGAAGAAATCAAAAATGGAGAATTGGAATTCACTCAGGAAGCTTGAAGAGACTTGCAAAAATGCTTGCTCTGAGTTCCCTTAGCTCAATTGAGTGTGTCTCTAATTGATTCAAGTGGAATTGGGGAGTATATCTCCCCTTGGTGAATCGGATATGAGAGCTTTATCATTTTGATCCAATCATATTCAATGGGTTTGTTAGGCTAGGACTTGCATGGTTCAATTTTGAGTTAGTGGAGTAATGAAGCTCCCATGTGCTTTAATTGAGTGGAGGAGGATCATGTGCTCAATTCTAAGTGGGTGGTCGATTTTAGCCATTGGGTTGGGTTTGGCTGACCCAAACCCATGGGTCATGTTTACCATTATTAGTGACCATTTGGTCCACTAAGAGGATGTCAAGTGTCCATGAAAGGAATTGACCAAATTCAAGTGATTTTGATTTGGGTTACCCTATGGCCTAGGGTAAAATGGTCATTTAGCTTGATTTCAGTTGAATATGTTTGGTATGATTGAAAAAAATGGGTTGGAAAGTTTCAATGAATTTGGAGTTGATTTGATATGATTTGGCTCATGTTGACCCATTTAGGTCAAAATGGGTCAACTTGACCAATTGGTCAAATTGGGTCAAACCAGGGTTGGGTCAAGTTCATATGACCATTTGAAATATTTTGCATCATTGGTTTGGTTCAATTTGATTTATATTTGAATTTGGTTCATTTGATTTCATTTAGGTCAAATGGGTCAAGTTGACCAATTTGACTTATTTGATTTGGGTTAGGTCATGGGTTGGTTTATGTTTGGTTGATATTTGAAATGGATTGGTATCTTTGTTTCCAATCAATTTTGGTTTATATTTTTTGGCTCAATTTGACCCTTTAGGCAAGTTGGGTTCAAGGTCAATTGGGCTAGGTTGGGTCTAGTTGGCCAATTGAGGCTTTGGTCAAGTTCAATAGAATGAACTTGACCCATTGGTTTCAATCAATTTGGCTTAGATCAAGTTTTGACACATTTTGACTTTTTAGGTCAAGTTGGGTCAACTTGGGTCAAGTGGCCAATTGGGTTGGGTTAGGCTCAAATGATGACTTGGTCAAGTTCAAACATTGATCATGAATGAGTTTTGATCAATGGTTTCAATCAATTTGGCCTATGGTGGATTTTGGCTAGTTTAGTTTCATTTTGGCTAAGTGTTGACTTGGTCAACCCTTAAGTTTGACTTGGTTTGACCTAATTTGAGTGATTGATCATCTTATGATGATTGTTGCTCATAATGTGAGGCTTAGGTGGGCTTAGTTCAATCCAATTTGGTTAGGATTAGAATTTGGCTCATAAGGGTACTTTAGGTCACTTTGGGTCAAGTGAGCCTAAGTGAGTCAAATGGCTTGGTCAAAGCTTGATTTGAGTTTGATTGAACTCACATATGGACTTATGATTGAAATATAAATCCATTTGCAAGTGGTTTGAAGTCAAATGGGTTTTGATTCATTTGATAATTTCAAGTTCAAAGGGTGAACATGAGTTTGACTTGGGTTTGATTTTTGAATTTAGTTTTGGTTTGATGATTGAAGTTTTATGTTTATATTTGGATTCATGATTGAAGGATTGATTGAATCATGAAAAAAAAATCAAGGGTTTGGCTTGATTTGAAATTGATTTGGCTAAGTTCAAGATTTTGACTTGAAAGGCTTAGGTTGGATTTTGGTTGAATTTGGATTTGAGTTTTGAATTGATTTTTTATTATTTGAATTTATATTTCATTTATATTTGTGAATATAAATGAGAATATAAATGGTTATGAAAATTCAATTTGAATTGATTTAGATTTGGTTTAGGCTAAGTCCATAAGATAGAATCAAATTGACTTAGGAAAGATTTTTGATTTAGATTTGAATTTTGAATTTGATTTGATTGATTTGAATTTATATTTCATTTATATATGTGAATATAAATGAGAATATAAATGGGTCATGAGAAAATTTCTTGAATTTGAATTAATTTGGATTTGATTTAGGCTAAGTCCATAAGAGGGAATCAAAGGACTTAGGAAATATTTTTGAACTTGGAATTTCAATTCAAGCTTCAATCATTTAGATTTCAGTTTGAGAAAATCAATTAAGTTGGAATTGATTTAAGTTTTGATGTTGATTTGATTTGAGTTTAGAGTTTGACTTGAAGGTGGAAGTGAGGAATTTTTGCTCAAGCTATAGGGGTAGGCAAATTTTCCTAACACCCCCAGGCATGACTATTCTATGGCTAACTCTTCTAAGTCTCTAAGGCTAGGTTAAGTGTTCACCTAATCATGAGAAGTGTCTTAATGCTAAGAAACTCTTAAAGTATAAGAGAAGTCCTATATCTAAGATGGAGGGGTTGAAAGCTCATTCCAAAAAATGAGGTCAACAAAGGACTCCCAATAGGTGTGGTGTGACTAACAAGGAACACACATGGTGTTGATAAAATGATCAGCAACACGAATGATCACAAGCACTAGCAAATGGTCTACTCTAACCCAAGGTGTAGAAGGAATCAGGCTTAGTGCAATGTGACTCTACTTATGCCAACAACATAAGAGAGTGAAGGACGAATCCACTAGGGATTGAGTATTTGAACCTTCCACTAGGGAAACAAGTTCAAGTCAACCACAAGGGGATGAGAGGTTTGATTTGAGTCTCACTGAGGAGAAATTGATTTGATTTGTTGATTGTTGTTTGTTTGTTTTGATTTGATCGACTCCATTAGGTGAGGTTGATTGGATTTATTTTGTTGAATTTATTTTGTTTGTTGTCTGACTCCACTGAGGGAGGAGGGTTGAAATTGTTTCAGATTTTAAAATTTTGAATTTTGAGATGGACCCTGTTGGTTTATGGATGATGGAGTAGAACCATGGAGGCTGATTTAACTTCAGTTACAATCCAAAGGGTAGTCTAAACACATAGTAGGACTAGCCAACCAAAGGGATTCCTTTTTGTATGTGTACTAGGAAAGCATAATAGACTTACATCCTCCAAGTAAGTAGGGACTTGCTAGGGTGATCCATTGGCAAGGCATGGATGAACCCAACTAGGCGACTATTGAGTGAATGTCGTTGGGGGACTTAGATTAACTCAAAGATAGTCAAGATTAGTTTCATTATTTTTTTAGTTTGTTTTGATGGATCCCATCGATTTGTGATGGACTGCACTAAGTAGGGGTCGTGGTGGCCTTGGAATAACTCTGATTTACCAATCCAAATGGAATAGTCTACCAACCACAAGGTAAAACTAACCAACCAGAGGGATGCCTTTCGGTGTGCAATGATCAAGTTAGGAAGAAAGTGCGGGGACTCACATCTTCCAAAATAAGGAACCATTGGGGTGGTCGGTTGGCAAGGCAATAAATTGAACCCAACCTAGGGCTGACTATTGAGTGAATTGGGATACTTAAATCAGCTCAAAAATAGTCAAGATTAGTTTCATTTCTTAATTTATTTATTTTGGTGAATTTCGTTGGTTTGCGATGGATCAAACTGAGAAGAAGCTTATATTAGCTTAAACCTTTCTCAGATTTATTGGACCAAAGGGAGTAGCTTCCCGGCCGATGGGAGAACTATCCGACCAAAGGAGTGCCTTTTGATTTATAATGATCAATTCAAGGGAAGAAAGCTGGGGACTCACATCTTCCACTAAAAGACCAGGGTGATCGTTGCTTTGGGCAACAAATTAATCGACTAGGGCTGCCCATCGATTGATAGTCATGCTAGAAAGAATGTGTCATAGTCTTACATCATCCAAAGCGAAATGACTATCGAGGTAACCTACTTGTGGAAAAATTGATTGAACGACCCTGATGGAATGAGACCGGGATTTATCTCAAGTAGTCAATTCTATAGGGAGTTCTCACTTCCCTAAAGATAGGATGTCTGCTTGGAAAAAAAGGCCCTTTGGGGGCTTGAATTCCTAATCCATAAGGGAATATTTTTTTTGTTTGTTTGTTTAGTTTATTTTATCATGGACCCTATTGGTTTGCGAGGGATTAAACTAAAAAGAAGCTTATATCAGCCTAGATCTATCTCAGATTTACTGAACTAAATGAGAATCTGTGTATCCGCTAAATAAATTCTCCAATCCGAGGGAGGTACTAGAAAGGGGCATCCAATCCAAAAGTAACTCGGGTAGTGTCTAAATGGGGTTGCAAAGAACGTGATCTAAATAGAATGCCCATAGGGAGAGGGGTTGCTAAAAGCTTGATCCAAAACCCTAGAGAAGATGACATGGCTAGTCATATATCAAATAGGTATTCGATGTCCAACTCAAGGAGAAAGTGTGGGGACTCACATCTACCAAGAGTGGTGTATCCACCGGGTGAGTCACTGTCAGCATAGCGAACATCAACCAACCTAAGGTGAACGTTAGTTTGCAATAATCAGCCTAGGAAGAAAGCTCGGGGACTCACATCCTCCTATAGTGGGGCGATTCTTGGGATAGTGTCTTGACTCGATAGGTGTCATCCAACCTAGGGTGACTACTGAGCTGATACTGTTGGAGGACTTATATCGACTCAAATATAGTCAAGAGGAAAGGAGCCTTTGGGGTACTTATCCTAAACCTCAAATATACTCGACCTAGTCAGATCATGATGATTAGTTCAAGAAGAAAACTCAGGGACTCACATCTTCTTAAACAAAATCAACATGAGTAGCTTACTGGCTGGGTAGTGAAGTCTACCATACTATCAAGATGCTCATTGATTTGCAATGGTCAAGTCAGGAAGAAAGTGTGGGGACTCACATATTCTAAATAAGTGACCACTAAGGTGACATACTAAGGTAGCATGTTGGGCGACTATAGCGACTAATGAGTGAGTGCCACAGGGGGCTTGCTCCCACATCAAAATAGCTCGAGATAAAAGATATGTGTTTTTTTGTGCTTGTGTTAAAGGGAAAAGGATGCCTCTTGGGTTCTCTCACGCCTACCCTAAACACATCGAAGAATGTAATGAAATGGTGCCATGGATGGCAACCGATAATTCCCACTAAGAAAGGATGTCACTTGAGTTCTCTTACACCTAACTCAGTTGTGCTAGTCGAAATAGGATGCATCTTGGGGCTCTCACACCTACATTAATTTAATGATGGTGTCATGGATGAGATAGGATATGTTTGTTCTTAACCGTTGTGAAAAATAGATTCCTCTTTGGTTCTCTCACACCTAAAACACATTTGAATTTAAGAAATGGTACCATATGAAACTAGAATTCAAGGATTTTTGAATCACAATTGTGTTTTGAAATAGAATATTTTTCTCTCATGATATTTTCAAAATGTGTTTAATTTATGTTTGTGTTTAAGGATAGATGCCTCATCTTTTATCTAGACATATGGTGGATTCACAAGACAAGCAAACAATGCTTGAAGATTTTGATGAATAGAATCATATTTTTATTCTTTTGTTGATAATTGTTTTCAAACATGATTTATGGGTAATATTTCTTCAAATGAGCCCATTAATTGGAAGCTCCTTTATAATTAATGGTGATAAGATCCTGGTCCTTCTATGGCATAGGGGCCTTCCCAAGTGGGTTCAAACATACCTCCCATCTTTCATTGTGCAACAATTGGTCTGCTTAGGACTAACATGAGATATCCTACTTGGAAAGACTTAGGGCAGACCAGCTTGTTGTGAGCTTGAATCATTTTGCCTTACAACTCGGTTACATGCAGTAGGCACTCTCCTCCAAACCTTTGAGCTCTTCTAGTAACTTTGCATTCTATACATTTGATCTTCTTGCCAATGCTATCCTTAGTGATGAGTTGAACTTCTAAAGGTAGAACGGCTTGAGAACCATACACTAAGGAAAACGGGATAGATTGAGTTGGAGTTCGGTAGTGGTGCAATATGCCCATAAGGCTTCAACCAACTGCCCATTCTATTGCCACTTATTATCATCAAAAGTCTTCTTTAATATTTGGATGAGAGTTTTGTTGAATGCTTCTGCTAAGCCATTTGCTCTAGGGTAGTAGATGGTGGAGTATCTCCAATCTATGTCGTGTCTTCTAGTAAAGTTGTTGATCTTGGTGCTTTTGAATGCAGTACCATTATATATAATTTTGAACCTATATATATATGGTTTTGAAGCACTTACGAATGACCTCTCTCATTTTCCTCCACTTGGAAAAGTAGTCGGTGGTAGCTAAGATGAACCGATGACCCTTGGAAGAAGGAGGATCGATCGGACCCACAATGTCGGTACCCCAACACTCAAATGGCCATGAGGCCAATGTAAGGTGTAGAATGTTAGGTGGTTGATGTAGGACCACCGTGTACGACGATGGCATCTCTAGCTACATCCATGCATGTATGTGATCAGAGGCCAATAGTATCCTATCTCTTGATCTTCATCTTCATCTTGACCATATTGATGTTCCACATAGACATGAATGTACCTCAGTTATAATGCCATGGGCTTCATGTTTATCTAAACAACATAACCATATTTGATCAAAGGATCGTTAGTATAGAGCGCCATCAATGAGAGCATAGGAAAGAGCTCTTTGTTTCACCTAATGGGCTTGTGAATTTTCTTGAGGTAGTTTGTTGATGTTCAAATAGTCTATGAACGATTGCCTCCAATCCAGCTCCTTGTCCTTATAGGCAATGACAACCTCCCCTTCAAGAGAAAGTCTCTTGATTAGTTTAGCATTAATAAGGGATAGGACTTGTCTATTTTATACTCTTATTGGAATGGACTCATCTTCCAGTCAGGCCAATTCTTTGGCAAGTTTGTCCAAAGAATCTGCTACTACGTTCTCTGCTTGAGAACTTTATAGATGGTGACTTCAGGGATTTGGGCCAATAGCTTCATGGTATACTCATGGTAATGATGATGTTTGGGTTTGAGAACCTTGTAGGACCTGACAATCAGATTGATGACCACTGAGAATCCCCAAAGATGTTGATGCTCTTGACACACACTGTAATAGCTAACTCCAAACCGGCAATCAAAGCCTCATACTTGGCTTCATTATTGGAGCTGAGATGGGAAAGATAATTTGAGAATCTCATCACATCATGATGCAGGTTAAAGAGAACTATTCCTATCTTCTTTCACGAAGAGTAGATCATGCTTCCCCTTTATGAAAGAAGGCACCATCAAAATACATCTCCCATTGAGGTTGTCAACCTCCCCTAAGTTCATGATTTGTTATTCGGAGATCATCACTAAGCGGAGAATCAAAGAAGTGGGTGTCTTCTTGAAATTTGCTAGTGCTTGTCCTTTTCTCCACGGGGTAATGTGATATCAAACTATGAGAGAATCATGGACCATTGCCAAACATTGATAGCATTGGCCATGTCATGAGATCGAGTGGATTGGTTAGAAATCAAGTTCACTTATGAGAAAGCATATAGTGTCATCTTGGGATGCAAAGATCAAAGCTAGGCAATGTTTCTCAATAGTGGTAGTTCACTTTAGGTCGGATGATGGTGAGGTAGTAGAGCACTCTCCTTCCTTCATCATTGGCTTGGGCCAACAAAGCGAGAGTCATCCAATGAGTAGAGGATGAGTGGCACACGAGATAGGGATGCTAGGGTAGCTTCACCAAATACTGCTTGATATCTTCAAAGGCATGCTAGCACTTGTCATCCCACTTGAACTTGGCATCCTTTTTGACAAGTGCTGAGAATGGCTTGCATCTCCCGATAGGTTGGAAATAAAGCATCTTAGATACGCCAGCCATCCTTGGAAAGATCGAGTTGAGTTAAACTTTTAGGAGGTGGCATTTCTAAGATAGCTTTGATCTTTTAGATCTATTTCTATTCCCGTGTGGACAACAAACCAAGGAATTTCCCCGAAGCTACTCCGAATGCACACTTCAGGGGATTCATTTTGAGGTTATATTATCTTAACCATTTGAAAACTACTCTCAAGTCAAAGAGATGGTCTTCCTTTTTCTCTGCTCTTGACTAGATCATCAACATAGCACTCAACCTGATGATGGATGAGTTCATTGAAGATCTGAGTCATGGCCCCATTGGCATTTTTTGAAAGGCATGACCTATAATATAGATTCATCATCTTTCTTGATTTGGTTGAGATGATCCATGAAGGCATGAGATGATGTCCACCATTAATTCTAGTATAGGAAGGAAACTCATCCTTAGGACATGCCTTTATTTAAGTCCCTAAATTGGCGCATATGAATTTGGCCATTCTTCTTCTTAGGATGACAACAGCTAAGGTAGGGTATTTTTCTTCCCTGATGAAACCAGCATTGATCAATTTCTTGACTTCAGAAATGACTAGTTGTTCAATTTCCGGTCGCATGCATCTAGGAGCTTGCTTGATAGGGTTAGCGTTAGGATCTATTGCGAGTTTGTGGACTGCAACGTCAAGAGATAATCCAGGAATCTCTTCATAACTCCATGCAAGTAATCTTAAACTCATTCAATAACTAAGTCATTGGTTTCTTCTTCATTCAACAATGAACGATGTATGTCGGCATTTTTCTTCCATCAGGTTGATTTCTTTAAGCTTGTCAATTATTGAATGGATCTCCTCTTCAACTTCTGGAGGTGAAAGATCATCTGGATCATCTGAGGTTTCTAAACACACATCCTCATAAGAGTTGGTTTGGTGTGAAAAGAACCTATCGGACTCATGGTTGGTGACAATAAGCATAATCATCATCGACTGGACCCATTGTGAATCTAATCATCTTGATTGTGCATCCCTACTGTTGTTCCATAGCTTTTTTAAATACTCACATTGCTTAGACCATGAATAAGAATCAAACCCTTCTTTGCAAGATTATAACACAAGGAGAGTACCAATCAAAGGTAATTCCATTAATTCTTTATATGAATTCTCAAGTTCTACATCAACTTGGACTTGAGGATGATGATCCCAAAAAGAATCTCTTCTTCATATCCTGGAAGACTGAGGGCTTCCTTAACTACTAAACCTTCAACTTTTTTGAGATGAAAGTGAGGTTAGAGCTAAGGTTCTAACTACTTCCTGATAGTTTTACATACATTTGATTCAAATACTTTGCTTTGTCTAGAGGCCTGGTCTTCATCATTATCCGGCTCGAGTGTCACCTCCAATGAAACCCGTTGAGAGGGTTGGCTGGTATGCTAATCACATTAGACTCATCCTCTGAGCTAGATTCCAAGTCTATGTGAATAGTAGGGGTACTCTATGAATTGGAACATAACCCTGTTGGCTGGCCAGGGTCTTCCACTCTAGAACTATCTCACCACTTTGCTGGAGGTTGAGTCATCTACCCACATGTCCATATGATGGAATGAACTAGGTGGAATGTGATATCACTCTATTTCTTCTTCAATTTCCTTTCTTGTTCACTTGGATTTTCATTTTTCTTTTCTTTCTTTTTCTTTTTTTTCTTCATTTTCTTTTCTTTTTTTGAATTTTGTCAAGTTCATGAGAAAGGGTGTTTTGAGGAAGATAGTAGGTCATCCTCATATATCTCAACCTCTCTGAAAATGGCTTTTCATCTCCTTTGACACAGTACTCAATCTCATCCTTCCTGAACTTGATGCACTAATGGAGGGAGGATGAAATCATCTTCTTCGATGTATCCAAGGCTGCGAAAGCGATGAATGAAATGAATCAATGATATAAAACTTGGCTTCTTCTAGTTCACTCTCCAAAGGTAACACTATGGAACCTAAAACTCTCCTTGTTCATTGAATCCTCTTAACATCATTTGATCTCCTCGAGTGTGGAGATGTCGATCCTCAAATAGGCAAGGGTCTTTAGACTCATAATGTTCATGCACCAGATCATAGAATCGGAAGTCTAAATCCATGTCACTTTATATAGAGGGGTTGTGCTCCATGTCCCCAAGAAGAAGGTCTTCATCTGTGAAAGTGATCTACTGGGCTTCTCTGGAATAATGTGCCTCCTTTCCAATAGCGGTCAGTTGAGCTAAGCATATCTCATGATCAAGGAGAGCCTTGATTAATGATTCCCTCATCTCTTTGGATAATACATGGGGATCGTATATGCTTAGCTTAGATGACAACTTTCTTAAGGGAGAGAAGACATTGTAGTCCACCTTGGGCTGATCCTCCATAAGCATATCCAATGGTGGAGCATCCTGTGGAGGGGCTTCTCGATCCTCTGAACCAATGACTTGTTTCCCTATACTTGAGGTGCTTCCCTAAGAGGTAAAACCTTGCCACTACAGAGGTTGGCTTCGGTGGCCTCTTGTGGTAGGGTAATGGAAGATTCTACCTGCACGTCAGGCTCACCTACATCTTCTCCTATGGGACCCTCAGAATAAGATGATTCCAAGTCTATCTCAAGAGGCAAACCCATAGTATTCAGAGTAGGAAAATCCAACTCTGAATCAGAAAGACGAAGATCAAAATTTCTATAGTTATTGTTTAGACTTGAAAAGTTATCATTATGAATAGATTTAGACAACCCATCAGAAGTGACACAAATATAATGCAAGCTAGCTTTATTCTTCAATTTATTAGATTTGATAGGAGGTACATAAGTAAAGTAAGAGGGGTGAGGGATTTGATGCCCTCATCCGCTAAAGATGTCTACTAGAAGAGGAAGAGCTAGTTGAAGTAGAGGTAGTCGATAGTAGCTGATATGGTGGAGACTTCGATTGTGGTTCTTATTCTCTGCTAGCACATGCTCTACTTCTCTTGAACTCCCCTTTCCGTGAGTTGGCTATGGAAACTTGCAAACTTTCCTTGATGTTGGAGGTTTGAACTGGCTCAGGCACCTACAAGAAAAGTTTCTTGATTTTTGAGACAATTTTCTTAGAGGTTTTAGATAAAGTGATATCCCAACCTTCTTTAGTTTTGGAAGAATCGCAAGTATCCCCAAGGATTACCCTAATTGGATGGTTGTTCCACAAGGTATTCCTTCGGGATGACTATAGCATCGGTCTTGAAGCTATGTTCAAGCTAGCCCTTAAATGTGAAGCAATCTTCTAAAACATGTCCTAACATATGGTGGTAGGGGTAAAAGTTAGGATCGTTGCTTTTTCCACTTCCTCTCCTCTAGGTTGGGTAGCTAAAATCGGCTTCTTTAAGATATTCTTAAGATCTTCACGATTACCTCCCTCTTAAATGAATAAGGCTTATTAAGTTTATCCAAAAGAGTAGGTGGACCATAGCTACATGTGGTATGTGTACCGTCGATGATGTGGTGAGGAGGAGCGGTGAGCCATGAAGACTGTGGTGGTGTGCCTCGGTGGTGGTAGAGGAGGTGGAAGCGATGGTTGTGTGGCGAGGTCTCTAAGCGCTATGTTTCCTCTTGTATCTTCTATCCTGCCCGGGCTTCTTCTCATATACCTTATGTGGCTTTGCTTTGTTGGTAGATCTGGAGAAGGCAACTATTTGGCTTCTCCTTGCAAGCTAGCCTCCTTGTTGATTAATTTCTCAAAAATTTTGATGGTGAAACCTTTGAGCATGAAGGCGACCGGGCCATGAATATTTTTAAGAAGAATCTCAATGGCATATTGTTCAGATAAATGTGGTTTGCATTTCATACTCAAACTATTGCATCTGAGAATGTAATCAATGAGAGACTCACTGGGGTTTTGTTGAGCCACAACGAGATTGCCAATAGTGGCCCTTTGCTGAGCTCTAGCAAACCTCTTGATAAAGAGTTGCTCCTCGGCAAAGTCTTCACCGGAAAGTTTAGTGTACCAATCAAATGATATACCTAAAATCTTGATGAAGAGATGGAAGAGCGCATCATTGCCATGTTTCAATAAGCTCACGAAATGTGCGTGTCTTTCATTCCCACCATTAAAACACTTGAAGAAGGAGGAACAAAACCCTTAGGATATTGGTTGCATCAAATTCCTCTAGGTAGGGTGTACCCTTGATGATCCTCTTGGGAGCAATGCTTCTCTCATTTTACTATGCTCTTGATATCTTTTTTTTTTTTTATATGGAGGTACTATCTTACCTTCTATACATCTTTGGTGCTACCTTGCTCTCTTAGAGGTAAAGTCTTGGCTAGATCCAAGACATGCACCAACTCTGTTGGCCGGTCTCAGTATAGTAGGATAGCTTGTCGAGGCTTGGTTTTGAAGTGCTAAATAGTCATCTACTAGCATAAATGACTTTGGCGGCGGTGGTGATCATATCATGTCTTGTGAGGCCAAACCTCCCACTTTCGAATTAACCTTGGCTATACTCATTTGGAAGAAATAAATCTGACATCCTTTGAATTTGTAGGATGACACTCACAGGAGGATCTATCATCATAGGTGCAACTAACCTATCACCTTCTTCTTCGATAATTGATATCTCCATCGTATGTTATGGTGGCGGTGGTGACGGGATGACTACGATACTTTGGGGTCACCATGACTGGGGTGGAAGGTTAAGCAGGAGAGCTCGGCCTCACCACAGTAGGCAGTGTAGATGGAACGGGATCCCTCGGCGGTAGCTGGATCACCAGTGGGGTCCTCTTTTCCTCAGATGCAACCTTCATGGCCTTTGGTGGGAGAGATCTTTGGAACATGGATCAAGATGGCGGATGGGGGGGTAGGGCTGATGAGGCACCACTCTCGAGATAGGATCTACTCTCATGATGTGTAGTCCCATGAGCGATCTTGTCGGTATGATCGACATGGGTAACACGAGGGAAAATTAACAAGTGCGATTGAGGTTGAACCTCACTCTTGTGGTAATGTGACTGTATGGGCCTCCTTGGCCCTCTCTTCTAATATGCTTCCCACACTATGGGGATAACTCAAATCTGAGCCCGGTTGATCATCATCCATACGGCAAAAAAATTATCCTCAAGCCGACAGCGACCTCCTCTCCTAATAGGAGCCTAGAAATGCACTGCTGGTGGAGGTGAAGTAGAAAACCTTCTTACATCCTCTTTTTCAAAACCATAAAGGGGTTGAAACCTATTCTTCATAATGAGAGGAGACACTACCTTAGGTGACTCCACCACGGTAGACTGAGCAGCTGCCTCCAACTCTCTCGCAATGTGAGTATGATATCGCTTAATCATGTGGTTCTTGTTTCTTCTTTGGGTCATAGTAGGGTGAGCAGAGTGAGAGCTAGACCCAACCTTAAAAGCAAGGGATACAATCCATGGGATCAGGGGAGCCTTCCCCTTGGAGAGTGCTAGTGAGTGGGTCTTGCTAGCTGGGCGCATGGGGAATCCGTCTTGTGACACTTATCGGCTTGCTACTGTGGGAACCTACTACCTTCCTCTTGGTGAGGAATATCGATGGATAACATGTCGATCTGGATGACCGACTTCTTTCTGGCCACCGTGCTCCTACTAATAGTCATGGGGGAGTTCCCTCCATGTAATCCAGGCCCCCTCAAAACCTCAACCAAAGTGGATGAGGTGGGCATAGTCAGCATGGGAGGTTGGCCTGATCCAGGGCCAGATCCATCCAATGGGGAAAGTGAACACATATCTTGACACTGCCATTGAATCAAACTATTCTAAATTGAGACTAATTGAAAGTATATGTGTCAAAACAAACTTGAATCAGATTTTCTTGCTTTGTTGATTTTGAATTCGAATTTAGAATTTTAACCCATACTCAACATCTTGAAAATGTTAAGTTAGACTCAAATGATTTAGAAGAGATTTATAGATTGATCAGAAAGAGGATTTTTGAATGTAGAATCTACTTTCAACAAATTTGGGATGTGTTGAAAATGGGTTTAAATATTTTTCAAGAGATGGTTCCATATGTTCATATTTGAATTTTGATTTTTTTTGTTTTGAGGACCCTTTATTTAACAAATTTGAGTATGTTAAAGTAAAAGGTCAATTGATTTTATTTTTGATTTGAGATTTTTGGAATTCACTCACTTAGCATATTTAAGTATGATAGGTGAGGTGTTTAAAAATAATTTCTTCTTTTTCTTTGCTTTATTTTGTGAATCATTTGTGATTTTGAAAATTGGAATCCTCATTTAGTAAATTTGGGTATGCTAAAATGAAGAATCCAAGAGTGTTTTATTTTGAAAATTTTTGAAAAAAGGACTCTTAGCAAATTTGAGTATGTTAAGAAAATCTTAATGTGTTTCTTTTATTTTTAGGGATTTTGATTTTGAAAAATAGGATCCTTAGCAAATTTGTGTATGCTAAGGAAATCCTAATAAGTTTCTTTTTGTTTTTTGATTTGATTTTGAAAATAGGATTCTTAGCAAATTTGGGTATGCTAAGGAAATCCTAATATGTTTCTTTTATTTTAGATTTTATTTTGAAAATGGAGACTTCACTTTAACAAAAGTGGTATGATAAAATGAAGTTCCAATGTGTTTCTTTTGTTTTGGATTTTGTTTTGAAAATGGAGACTTCACTTTAGCAAATGTAGTATGCCAAAATGAAGTTCCAATGTGTTTCTTTTATTTTTGGATTTTATTTTGAAAATGGAGACTTCACTTTAGCAAATATAGTATGCTAAAATGAAGTTGTAAAAGTTTGTTTCAAATTTTTGTGTTTTGAAAAGGAGACTTCACTTTAGCAAAATATGAAGTTCCAAATGTGTTTTGATAACATCCTTAAGTTTTAGGGTATCCTTAACAATCATTGGCACTTTAAGTTTTAGGATATCCTTAACGATTGTTAGTTTGACAACATCTTTAAGTTTTAGGGTATCCTTTACAATCTTAAGGATAGTCTCTCATGTTAGCATCTTTAAGTTCTGAATGGGGTATCCTTAACGACTATTCCGTGTTGGCATCTATCCCGTGTTGACATGCTTAACTTAAGGATAGTCTCCAAGTGCCAATGAAAAGAAAGATAATCTTGGATTCATACAAAAGTACAAACCTATTATCGATACTTGGAGACAATAATCATTTACCAAAGATGGGGAGAGAAACCATCCTTAGCGGAGTCGCCAGAAAAATCTATGGTGAAAAATATTCCCACCTTCATTTATCCTTTTTTTTGAAAGAGGATAAATAAAAATATAAATATAAGCATTTTGGGATGCCACGCAGATTTGCAGATATTCTTATTAGGGTGATTGGGTATGACATTGAGGAGAGGTATATTATCTCGAAAGATGTCACCTATAATGGATAATTTTTGATGCGGGGTTTATTTTAAATGATTTGTTAAGTTCCATAGGGGTGATATAATTACATCTAAGGAACATGATTCCTTGAATACTCAATTAAGGCAAATGATGTTGTCTCCAAAGATTTCAAAAGGTAGGATTATCAATATTGGTTTATTTTTAGAAAGTTAAGTGGGATTGATCAAGAGGAGGAGTTCTTATGACAAATAAAATAAGTAGGGGTGCTTAAGATACTAGGAAGCTTAGTAAGCACAACTACTCTATGGTTGGGCTTTGCATTTTAAATTGAATTAATTTATTTGATTGAATTTTTTATTAATGCTAGGGATTATAATTTCATGATACAAGGTCACAAATGCCTAGAGATGAGGATTTATGCTCATGCAAAAGAAAATAGCAACTCTTGAACCTAAATCTAGGGAGCTTTTGAGGGCCAAAAGCATGACCTAAATCTAAGGCAAAATGGGTGGTTTTTTATGAGAGGATAAATCACCCAACTTTGAACTTACAAGCTAGGGATGAGCCTTAACTCCTCCAATGATTTGAAAATATGTAGGCAAGTCAAATGCTTTTGCAAGATAGTTGTTGTTTATTTAGAAAGAGACTAAGTCCTTAAACACACTCTAAGAGGATCATATAGAGCATGCTTTAATGACTTAAATCTGCAAATTTTTCATATGTTTTATTTTTATTTTGGACAATCAATTTGTAGACTTTAGGATTCTTTATGTAATGAGAAATTAGATTATGGGCCAAAATTAGCAAGATAAGGAGATGTGTTTACCTAGTCAAGTTCTCAAAAGAAGCCCTCAATCAAGAGTGAAATAATATGATTTTTATGCATGATGTTTGTGGAGAAAAATTATATTTGGAGTCACCTTCAAATCTGTTGGGAGAAATGAAAAGGCAAGCATATAAAATTCATCTTTTTAGGATGCCACGTAGATCCATGATCTTATTGATGATCGTCATCAAAGAAATAGTGTACTATCTTGAGAGACAGAAGTCACTACCCTTTAATGGACTTAATCACCTCAATAAGGACTCCTAAGGATGATAGGTTTGTATATGTACCAGAGTTTCTTTCCCTATTTTACATGAAAAAGTAAAGCAAGATTTATTTTAAACCAGTTTCATTAAGTTCCCTAGAAGGGCAAGCTCCATAATTAATTAGATCTAAGGAATGGGAATCCCTTGGAAAAATGCTCGATTAAGGTAAATGATCATTATCTTTAAAGATTTCAATAGGAAAGTACTATCAATCAATTGGTTCATTTTTGAAAGATCAAATGGAATTGATTAAAGAGAGGGAGTTATTATTGAAACCAAAATGGAAGATAAGTAGGAGATGCCACGATGCTAGGAGACATAGCGAGCATCTCAAACTATCCTATAGTTAGGCTTTAAAATTTTGAAATTGATTTAGTTTATTTGAGTTGCCTTTTTTCATTAGAAATTTAGGACTTATGATTCCTTAACATAAGATTAAGGAGATGCTTAAGAGATAAGAATTAAGCTTATGGCCCACAAAGGGGAGAAGCAACCTCAGAACCTAAATCTAGGGAGCTTTGGCAAGCACGACCTAAATCTAAGGCAAAAATGGGTATTTGGTTTGCCTCAAGAGAGGACAAACCACCAGTGCTTGGACTTACAACCACATGGGAGTGGATGTAACTCCTCATGATTTTAAATACATGTAGGCAAGTCTTTATGATTATGCAAGATAACTAGGTATTATTTATTTAGAAAGAGACTAAGTCCTTAAACTCACTAGATCATGTAAAGGGTATGCTTTAAATGACCTAAATCTAATGCAAAATTCATTATTATTTTCATTTTGGATAAATATTTTGACTCAGCTAATAGGATTCATATGTCTAATGTATGAAAAATAGAGTTATTGGCCAAAATCATCGAAGAAGGAGGTGAGTTTCCACCATGGCTCTCAAGGTCGCCAAGTTCTCTCGGCAAATGGAAACCCTCCAATCAAGAGTGAAATAAGATGCATTTGTGCATGATATTGCAAAATAAGTACTCATCCATCTAAGGGGTTGCTAATTCTTTTATCTTGATTTTAAACCTAAGCTTTAGGTGAGTTATGAGTTTTTTATTTTTAATTTGAGTTGTTAAGTTTGGTAAAAGATTTATTTTTTCTTAAAGAGCCTAATCCACACCCAGGCCATACATAAAGCAAGAAAGAAACTAAAAAAAGTATGCCACTTAATGGACAAGCTAAATAAATCATCAATCAATTTATAAAGCTAGCAAAAGAATAAAAAAGGCGTTGGTGGGGACCACACAATCAAAATATCAAATTGGGTAGTAGCTCTACCTTTATATACAATTACAAAAAAATTAAATTACAATTAAGCAAGGAATTCATTGTTATGGGGGTCTTCAAGCTTTATTTCATCTTTCTTCTTTTCTTCTTTCCTCTTCTTTTCTTCTTTCTTCTTTTGTTCCTTCTTTTGGATGGCTGGAAGATAGATGATCCAAGGCTTCACATGGTGCATAAGATAGGATCTTATGACTAATGCTCATCCTAATTTTCATAATAATCATTGCAAAATCTTAATTGCAAATTTACATGAAAAGAAAAAAGAAATCTAACACACCAAAATAAAGTTAGCTAAAACAAACCACACAAATCAAGCATGTATATTGGACTTATCACCCCACATGGGTGACTAAGTCCACGGCCTATTGGATTATGCTTAGGGGTATAAAGCACGTAAAAGTATTTATATTTTTATTTATGATAGCAGCATAATCCCTAGAAAAGAATAGTTAGAAGCGTCTACCATTCATTCTAAAGCATACACCCAACATCTAAATCATATATCTAAAATAAAACAAAACATGCAAACCATGCAACTAACCTAAACTAGAAGTGGTGCCTTAGTAATGTGTGTTTTTTGAAGGTTTGTGTTATGCTATGGCTTTAAGTTTAAATTTTCTAAGTGTGAAAACATGTTCAACTTAGAGGAGACTCTCATTTAAGTTGTTTAATTATTTTGGGCTGAATTTATTTCATGTTTTGATTAAGTTCAAGTGAATCCTACAATTAATTACTAAGTTATGAAGAGAGGGAAAGAGAAGGAGACTTCTCTTTCCTTCCCCGACCTAAGTAATTTCTAAAGTATATTCACATTTTAGTTTTGTTTAGGTGAATGTTTTGATTAAATTTTTTAATTAATCCTAAGTTTGGATGAACTCTAAACAAACCTAATCAAAAAGAAAGGCATTTTAAGATTAAATAAACTGAATTAAATCCACATAACACACATCACTTCATTTCTTTTCCCAACATATAACATGATAAGTATATCTATACATACAAAATGAGAATATTTAACACACTTTATGATGCATGCTAAGTAATCCATTTAAGAAAATTTAAAATATTAAGATGCATGATTTTCTTTAGTAAAAAAAGGGTTTCTTTATCCAATTTTTTATATACACACATGAAAGTAAGAAAGGCATAAGTGAGTACATCACCATTGTTAACCAGAGGTGTAAGGTACAAGACCTACTTAGGGCTACTTAAAACCTCGCACCCTCGGGGTTGTCCAAACTAATATACCACTTTCCTTAAGTTCAAACATGTGTATAAAAGAAATAGATTGGAAAGAAAGAATGCAAAAGTTGTATTAATTGATTCATTTCATTTATGTAATTTATGTATGCAAATATAGGTAGCCCTTCTTAGGTGATAGCATAGGGATGAATATGGTATGGAATTAGATATGTGTTAGGTTCTTTTCAAATGAACCATACATCTTACCAACTCCTATTCAAAATTATGCTAACATAAAAGAGAAGAGAAACATATACTAAACACACCTTTATACTCTTCACATGCAAGCTTATAATTAGGATATAAGTAGCATCCTTTCAGATTTTATAATTAATTTATATGTTTTGAAAATAATTTGAATTTAGTTGTGATAATAACCACTCATATTTCTACTTTAGCCAACACATGCAAATTTGACATAAAGTAAACAATTTCTTTTTTAAATTTAAATTTGAAAATTATGAATGCTTGAAACCACATGAAATACAAATTTAACATATTGGGGAAATACTCAAAGCAATGAAAGCATGTAAACAAATTCACTTTAATTAAATCCTAAAGACATTCTTATGGAATAAGAAAGTTTAAAATAAATCAAAGAGTATTCAATGTAATTTTTGTTTAGTTTTAAGTTTAATTTAATTTGAAAGGTGAGTTAAGTTTGTTGTTCCTAACTCAACATGTGTTTGATAGTTTTGTTTAATTTTTAGATGATTAGATTCATTTTGATGTATTAGGTTAGTATGAATTAAGCAAGTTAATTAACCCTTACATATACCACCTTAACATAGTTAACCAAATAATTATGAGCTAATGAGATGATATAAAAACTCACAAGGAATTTAAATTTGTAATGCACCTAGGAAAAAAAAGGCCTAATGCAATTTGGCTCATGATTAATTATTAATTAAGCTAAGGGGTTTAGCTTAACTAATTTCAAAACACCCCTTCACACATGTGAATTGGGTTTTGATTTTCTTAATTGAACATAGGCTATTAAACACCTAAGCATCTACCCAAGGTAATTAAGTTCTGAAGTTTTAGAATTTTAGAAATTAATTAAGGGAAAAATTAATGAATTAACCCTTAATTAAGAGAAGATTAAGGAAAGAAAAGGGGGTTTAGGGAATAGCTTAGGGGAAATTCCCCAAAATTATTCCCTAAACATCATATCTACTGGATCTGACCTTAATCAACCCTAATAATAGACTAAAACCACTAATCACACCTTAATTATTCTTAATTAGGTTAAGGGAGTAATTAGGAAATTTATATGCAATTCTCTTAATTAAGCTCTCAATAAATCCCAAGAAAATTAGGGAAGGTAGAAGTCATCCACTAAAACATACCTAATAAGTTTGGGATTAAACAGAGGCCCAATTAAAAGGTAATTAGCAAAAGAAAATTTTTAATAAAACCCAAAATCACAGAAAAGAATAATTCAAAATCCATTGAAAATAATTTTAAAATATTATAGGTTGAATTATCTTTCTATTGAAATTATTTCATATTTTTATAAATTTTATTGAGAGAGATATGAATTTTAGAAGATCTATAGATTAATTAGCATTTAATTAAAATTTGTTTGGTTCCATTTAGAATCAAAAAAGGAAATATGTGAAGTGAATCGTAATTCATCTTTATTGTTGTTTGGTTGTGTGTAAAGTAAAACATGTAAACTATTTTTCACATGGTTGGATGAATGTAAAGTGAATACGGTGAATTCAATCTTTTATTATATTTAAATTAATTATAAATTTATTCTAATTAACGTATTCAATAAAATATATATATTAAAATATAAATATTTTTTTTTTTTAACTAAAAAAAAATCAAATACAAATATAATGTATTTAATATTTAATTATTAATAATTAATTTATAAATTTTCAGATATTAATTATTATTATAAATAAAGAAATTTTGAATATTATCATTTATATCAATATAATGACCCAAATTTAATATATATATATATATATATATATATATATATATATATATATATATATATATATATATATATATATATATATATATATATATATATAATTTTATTCTTATATTAAACATTAATTAATTAATAAAATTAAATAAAATTCATGATTTAATATTTTTATTAAATAATTTTCTTTAATAAATAATTTATTCTTTAATTATTTTTTAATTAAATAGAAAAATTTAATAATTATTTTATTTCTTTTATTTATGTGAATTATTTATCATAAATTTGAAAATATAATTATATTTATTAAATCTTAATTAAGTTATATAATATTTATTTTAATTAAAATTAAAATTAATATTATGAAGCAATTCTTAAAAGATTTAAGCTCTCACTCAAAAAGATAAATTTTGCTCTGATTATTTTTCCCTCATGGAAAACAAAAAAAATTTTCCTTGTCCATTGGGGCGTGAATAATCTGCGTTTTGATTTAGTTTGAAATAGTTGAAAAAATTGAAATACTTTGAAACTTTGGGTAATTCTTTTACCACATCAAAAAGCGTGTGAGTACTTTGGAAAAATTTTGGACCAAACCCATTTCATCCTAACTAATCCTTAGCTCCCTACGATGTGGTGGTGGTGGTCGATGCACTTACATGCATCACATGATGAGCATCCCAAAACATCACATCAAAAGGTAGTGTGGCCTAGGATGCATTTTGATCTTGCCATCTAGATGGACTGATCTCAGTTCAAAGGGATAATTCATTTTCTATGGAAATAATCTGGTCATCCAAAATGTGTGGATGGATGGCCAAGATCTTGGTTCTTTTAGATTTGAGATCATCCATAATTTGGGGAAGATGAGCTCAATTGAGCTCAATTCAAACAAAACTTAACATTAAAGTAATATTGGCATCCAATGGTGGAATTTGCATGAATTAAAATTCCTTTTGAGGACAAATACCTCATTAGGTGGTCAAATTTCATACCTTGGGAGATGTTTTGAGATCGATGAGGTTGCTTGTCAGTGAGTAGGTTTGGGTGGGGTTTGTTACTCATGGCACCACTTCATGCTCCTTGTGGCTCTGATCCAATTGCCTCTCGCCTTGCTATGGGAGCTCCAATGGAAGCTTGAGTATGCTCGGATTGGTCCTTAGAAAAAGTGTGCAAGAGGAATTGGAATGGTTTTTAGTGTGGAGAAACTTGGAAGTTCAAGTGAGCTCCCCTATTTTCACACTATGCAAACTTGAGAAGATGAAGTTTGTTTTCACTCTAGAAAGCTTGGGAGGTGAATTGCTTCTCGACTTCCAGTTCAATCATGAATGATAGTTTTGAATTCAATTAGGTGGAGTATATCTCCCCTTTGAAGGATCGAATAGTCACAAGCTATCTTGCCATTTTGATCCAATTGCTCACAATGGGAAGGTTGTTTGATCAATTAGATGTTTTGGCTTATGGTAGAGGTGGATTGTGAGCCTACCATGTGCTTGAAATTGAGTGGAAGAAGGATTTGAAATGAGCTAATTTAACCCATGGGGTTGGGTTAGGTCTTGGGGCCAAATGCGCTGACCCAAACCCATTTGGTTGGGTGCACCACTCTTCATTAGGTCCCCTTGAGCTATTAAGAAGGCTTCAAGTGGATATGAAGAGGGCATAGCCAAATTACCCATGGATTATGCCAAAATTTGTTCTATGGCCTAAAGATAGGATGGTCATTTTGCTGATTTTTTAATTTGGATATGTTGGGTATGTGGATAGTTTGGCCAAGTTTCATGAGATTTGGAATTCATTTGTTAGGTTTGGCTCATGTTGGCCCATTTAGGTCAAAATGGGTTGACTTGATAAAGTTGACCAATTTCAAATTTGGTCAAACCAAGGGTTGAATGATATGAACATTTGAAATTTTGGTGGCTTTGGTTTGATTGATTTGGTATAGTTTTGAATTTGGCTCATATGACATTTAAGTTAAATGGGCAAGTTGATATTTATTCAAGTAGGTTTAGGTTTGGTTAGTCATATGGGATTGTTATCTTTGTTTCCAATTTTGATTTCAATTTAACATGATAGGTTATGTCATTTGGGATATAGTTGGCTAGATTTTTTAATTGAAGTTCAACAAGTGATTTGAATGAACTTGACCCATTAGTTTGAATCAATTTGGCTTATATCAAGTTTTGACATATTTTGACTTTTAGGTCAAGTTGGGTCAACTTGGGGCAAGTAATGAAATTTAACTAGGCACAATGTTGATTTGATTGTTCAATAGTTCTGAACCTAGATCAATGGTTTCAATCAATTTGGTCTATGGTGGAAATATAGGTTTTATTTTGTGCTAAGTGTTGACTTGTCAATTAGGTTTGACTTGGTTTGATTGATTTGATTAATCATCCCATGATGATTGATCATGATGAGAGGCATAAATGAGTTTGGTTCAATCCAATTTGGTTAATTGCTCATAAGGGGACTTTAGGTCACTTTGAGTCAAGTGATCTAAGTGGGTCAAATGGCTTGGTCAAAGCTTGATTTTAGTTTGATTGAACTTGTACATGGACTTATTGAAATATAAATCCATTTACAAGTGGTTTGAAGTCAAATGGGTTTTGGTTCATTTGACAATTTCATATTCAAAGGAAGAATATGAAAGGATTTTGGCTTTGTTTTTTGAATTATTATTTGATTTTATGATTGAAGTTTGTATTTATATATGAATTCATGATTGTAGGGTTGATTGAATCAAGAAAAATCAAGAGTTTGTCTTGATTTGAAATTGATTTGGCTAAGTTCAAGATTTTGATTGAAAGGCTTAGGTTGGATTTTGAGTGGATTTGAGTTTGATTTTTGGAATAGGTTTTGATTGTTTGAATTTATATTTCATTTATATATGTGAATATAAATGAGTATATAAATGGATCATGAGAAAATTTCAAGGATTTGAAGTGGTTTGATAATGATTTGTAAGTCCATTAAAAGAATTTTAAAGGACTTAGGAAATTTATAGGAATTTGAATTTTTGAATTTGATTTATTTATATTTAAATTTCATTTATATGTGAATATAAATGAGAATGTAAATGAATTATGAGAAAATCCCATGAATTCGAACTGATTTAGAGTTGATTTTGGATAAGTTCTCAAGAAGGGAATTAAGGGACTTAGGAAAATTTCAAATTTGGAATTTAATTTGAGGATTTGATTTAATTGATTTGTATTTATATTTCATTTATATATGTGAATATAAATGAGTTTTGAAAATCCATTTTAATTAATTTGATCATGATTTAGGTTGTCCAAGGAAAACTTAAAGGACTTGGAAAAATTTCATGACTTGATTTTGAGTTTTGAGTTTAGTTTGATTGGTTTGAATTTATATTTCATTTATATATATGAATATAAATGAGAATATAAATGAATTATGATAAAATCTCAAAGAATTTTATTTGGTTTAGATCATGATTTTGGCTAAGTCTTTAAAGGCAAATTTAGAGACTTAGGAAATTTTTGGACTTAAGAATTTCATTCATGGGTTTCAATCATAGATTTCAATCATGAATTTCAATCATGGATTTCAATCATATGGAGTTGATTTGAGTTTGGAGAAAATCAAATAAGATTGATTTGGAGTTTGACTTGAAGGAAGAAAAGTGAGGAATGGTTCAAGCTAGGGGTAGGTAAATTTCCCTAACAACATGACCTATTCTATAACTCTAAGTCTCTACTAGGTTGAGTGTCCACCATTTAGATGTGTCTTAAGACTAAGGAACTCTTAAAGTCTAAGAGAAGTCCTATGCCTAAGATGGAGGGGTTGATACTTGAGAGCTCATTCTAAAAAAGAGGTCAATAATGTTAGAAAAGTAAGACAACATCCAGCTAAGGGGTTGCTAATTCTTTTATCTTATTTTAAAACCTAAGCTTTAGGTGAGATTATGAGTTGTTTATTTTTAATTTGAGTTTATTAATTTGATAGAAGATTTATTTTTTTCTAAGAACCTAATCATCAAATACATCAAAGTAAAGAAAAATTGGGAAAAGATGTCATCTTAATGCACAAATTAAACAAACATCAATCAATTTATAAAACTAGCACAAAAGAATAAAAGACCATTTGTGGTTGGGCTCCACCACATAAACCCAAAACAAATTGGATGGTTGATCTCTACCCTTATACAAACTGGATTACAAATGAATTAATTATAATTAAGCAAGGAAATTCATGTTATTAGAGTCTTCATTCTTCATTTCTTCTTTATTCTTTCTTCTTTCTTCTTTCTTCTTTTAGTTCCTTCTTTTGGATGGTTGGAATGTGATTGCTCCAAAGGCTTCACATGGTACATAAGATGTAATCTTATAACCAATGTTCATCCTAATCCCCCATAACAATCATTCCAAAATTCTAATTATAAAAGTACATGAAAATAGGAAAACAGAAATTTAACTAATACCTACAAAATAGAGATTAGCTACCATACAATCCCAAGCATGTATATGTATAAATTGGACTTAACACACATGGGTAACCAAGTCCACGACCTATTGGATTATGCTTAGGGTAGAAGCACGCACAAAATAATTATATTTTTTATGACTCTTAAGCATAATCCCATGCAGAAGACAATGATTAAACTAAATCGTCCAACCATTCATTCTATGCACATTCACCATAACATCTTGACTAAAATAAAATATCATAAAATAAAAGCAAACATCAAACCATGCACCGCCCAAACCTAAAGCTAGAAATGGTGACTTAGCATAATGTGTGTATTATTTAAGGTTTGTGTGGTATCCTTAGCTAGGCTTTAAGATTGAAGTTTTCTAAGTATGAAAATGTTCAACTTAGAGGGTGGTTTCATTTAAGTTGTTTAGTTGATTTGCGTTAATTTTATTTTATATTTTGATTAGGTTTGAATGAACCTAGGATAATTACTAAGTGTTGTAAAGAGAAGAAATAAGAAGGAAACTTCTCTTTCTTCCCTACCTTAAGTAATTTCTAAGGTAGATTCATATTTGATTCTTATTTAGTGAATGTTTTATTATGTATTTTAATTAACCTAAGTTCAGATTTTTCCTAAACAAACATATTCAAAAAGAAAGGCATTTCAAGATTAAGTAAAGTGAAATACCATCGCATAACAGACATCACTTCATTTCTTTCTCAACATGTGTAACATGCATATGGATGAATCTTGAGTATATCTATACATGCAAATAGGAATGTTTAGCACACCTTAATGATGAATGTTAAGTAGTGTTACTTAAGAAAATTTGGATGCTTTATGATGCATGATTTTGTTAAGTAGAAAAGGGTGATTCTTTTCCATTTTTACATGCACATTTATATGTATGAAAAGCTTAAGTGAGTACGAAGCCATTGTTAGCACCAGGGGTGTAAAGTACAAGACCTACTTACTTAAAACTTAATCCAGGGTTCTAAATATACCATTTCTTAAATACATATTATGTATAAAAGAAATGAATGGAAAAGAAAGATGCAAAAGTTTATGTTTGTTTGTTTGATTTATTTATGTAATTTATATGTATAAGTGTGGATATCCTTCTTAAGTAATAACATAGGATTGAATAGAAAATAATTTAAGAGAAAGTGTGGTGTTCTTTTCAAATGAACTATACACTTTACCAAATCTATTCAAAATTATGCTAAAAAAAAAAAAGAAGGAAAGCACACTATAATATCTTTATATTTTACTCAAATGCAAGCTTATAAATAATTATAAGTAGCATACCTTTCAGTTTTGATAATTGATTTATAGGCTTTAAAAGTAATTTTAAATTTAAAAGTGATAATAGCCATTCATATTCTTACTTTAGCCAAAACATGCAATTTGACATAAAGAAATATTTCATTTTTAATTTGATTTTTCAAAAAAAAAATGAATGCGTGAATTTCATATGACATACATATTTAGCATGTTAGGGAATAAACAAAGTGATGAAAGCAATGTAAGTTCATCCACCCTAATTAATTCCTAAAGACAATCCTATGAATAAGATTATTTAAAGTAAATCAAATTTATTTTAACAAGAGTTTGAATTTTGTTTGAGTTTGATTTCAATTTGAGAAATGTGAGATGAGTTTGCTGGTCCTAACCTATTCCCCCATGTGTGAGTTATTTAAGTTCAATTTTTAGGTGATTATATCAATTTTATGCTTTGGTTAGGTTAAGGTGTGAATTAAGTGTGTTATTTACCCTTCCTACACCTTTTTAACATATTTAATCACATAATTATGAGCTAATGTATGACATAAAATCACACAAGGAATTTAAATCAACAATACACCTAGGAAAGAAAAGGGCCTAATGCAATTGGCTCACAATTAGTGATTAATTAAGTTGAAGGATTTAATTTAAGTACTTTCATAACCCTTCCCACACATATGAGTTGGATTGTGATTTCCTTAAGCTACTTAGATTATTGAACACCTAAGCACCTACCCAAAATGAATTGATTAAGTTCTAAAATATTTTAATTTTAAAATCAAATTAATTAAGCAAGTGATTAGGGGATTAACCCTTAATTATGTTTGGATTAAGGAAGGAAAGGGGTTTAAGGAATGACTTAGGGAAAATTCTCCAAATCTATTCCATAAACCTCTTCTCTACTTAAGAGGCTTAATGAACTTAATAAATGGATTAAACTATTATTCATATCCTTAATTACCCTTAATTACATGAAGAGAGTAAGGATTGATTCATCTCCAATTAACCCATCAATAAATCCCAAGAAAATTAGGGTAGGTAGAAGTCATCCCCCTAAATGCACATAAGAAGTTTAGAATTAATCAGGGGGATAATTAGGGAGTAATTAAGACTTTAAGTTTTTAATAAAACCTTAATTAAGGAAAAAATACTTTTAAAATCCATTGAAAATAATTTTAGAATATTCTCCTATGAATTATCTTTATAATGCATTTTACCTTATATTTTTATGATTTTTTTTAGAATTAGTTATGTTATTTTGAAGTTTCCATGATTATCCATTAATTAAATAGCCTAATTAAGTGATTAATCCCATGATGTGGAGGCTAAGCGTGTGCTTTCCATGTGGTTAAAGAGACCACTTAAAGTTATCATACTTTCTCACCCTTTCTAAGATCGGATGGTGAGATCGAAATGATATTAATAAGATAAATCAAATATTACTACTCATCTTGATTATGGTTGTCCATCCAAAATGCATGGATGAACGGCCCATGATCTGTCACTGAGTTTCCATGTGGGAAAGGGGAACCGTCCACCTTCCATGGCATGATCCGAGCTTGATTAAGCTCGGATTGAACTCAAATTTTGCCCACACCATCTAGGAGTAAAGGGGAGAAGATCTAATAGTCAAATTCTCATGAGGTGAGAATTTCTTTTACAAAGGACACACCATGTCTACTTTAAGCTTGGGTTGAAGGCATACCTCACCGAAGGCTATCACCGACGCTCAAATTCATTAAGGTAGCTTCATCTATTGGAGACGAAGCCCTGTTAAAAGTTTTAAACATTAGGGTTGAGTAGATCTCTCTATGGACCAAGCTCACCTTAAAATCCTTACAGCCTTGATCGAAGTACCACTTCCCTTGCCTTGAGAACTTGGATTAAGCTTTAGGAAAGTTCGGAGTCCTCTGATGAAGCTTTCAAGAGGAATTGGCTTGACTTGAAGTATTGAGTAAGTTGGAAAAAGAGTGGAGCTCCCCTGTTTTTGGCTTGAAGAAATTGAAAATGGAGAATTGGAATTCACTCTATGAAGCTTGGGGAGACTTGCAAAAATGCTTGCTCTAAGTTCCTTTAGCTTAATCAAGTGTGTCTCTTACTGATTCAAGTGGAATTAGGGGGAGTATATCTCCCCCTAGGTGAATCGGATGCCCGTGAAGAGCTTTGCCATTTTGATCCAAGACACCCTATTCAATGGGTTTATTTGGTTATTAGGACTTGCACATTGTTTGGTTTTGAGTGTGGAGTGGAGTAGTGAAGCTCCCATGTGCTTTAATTGGGTGGAGGAGGGATCCCATGTGCTCAATTCCTAAGTAGGTGGTCAGTTTGGCCATTGTGTTTGGCTAATCCAAACATAATGAGTCATGTGCGCCATGTCTATTAGTGACCATTTGGTCCACTAAGAGGATGCCAAGTGTCCATGAAAAAGAATTGACCAAATTTCAAGTGGTTTTGATTTTAGGTTACCCAATGGCTTAGGGATAAAATGGTCATTTGGCTTGGATTTCAGTTAGAATATGTTTAGTATGATTAAAAAATGAGTTGGGCTGAGTTTCAATGAATTTGGAGTTGATTTGATATGATTTGGCTCATGTTGACCCATTTAGGTCAAAATGGGTTAACTTGGGTCAAGTTGACAATTGGTCAAATTGGGTCAAACTAGGGGTTGGGATAAGTTCATATGACCATTTGAAATGTTTTGGCATCATTGGTTTGGTTCAATTTGATTTATATTTGAATTTAGTTCATTTGATTTCATTTAGGTCAAATGAGTCAAGTTGACCAATTTGACCCATTTGACCTATTTGGGTTAGGTCATGGGTTGGTTTATGTTTATTTCAATCAATTTGGCCTATGATCGATTTTGGCTAGTTTAGGTTTCATTTTTTTAAGTGTTGAATAATGACCCTTAAGTTTGACCCAATTTGAGTGATTGATCATCTTATGATGATTGTTGCTCACAATGTGAGGCTTAGGTTGGCTTAGTTCAATCCAATTTGGTTAGGATTAGAATTTGGCTCATAAGGGGTACTTTAGGTTACTTTGGGTCAAGTAAGCCTAAGTGGGTCAAATGGCCTGGTCAAAGCTTGATTTGAGTTTGATTGAACTCACATATGGACTTATGATTTAAATATAAATCTATTTGCAATTGGTTTGAAGTCAAATGGGTTTTGATTCATTTGACAATTTCAAGTTCAAAAGGGTGAACATGAGTTTGACTTGGGTTTGATTTTTGAATTTAGTTTTGGTTTGATGATTAGAGTTCATGTTTATATTTGGATTTATGATTGAAGGATTGATTAAATCATGAAGAAAAATCAAGGGTTTGGCTTGATTTGAAATTGATTTGGCTAAGTTCAAGATTTTGACTTGAAAGGCTTAGGTTGGATTTTAGTTGAATTTGGATTTGAGTTTTGAATTGATTTTCGGTTATTTGAATTTATATTTCATTTATATTTGTGAATATAAATGAGAATATAAATGGGTTATGGGAAAATTTCTTGAATTTAAATTAATTTAGATTTAATTTAGGCTAAGTCCATAAGATAGAATCAAAGTGACTTAGGAAAGATTTTAGATTTTGATTTAAAATTTGAATTTGGTTTGATTAATTTGAATTTATATTTTATTTATATATATGAATATAAATGAGAATATAAATGGGTCATGAGAAAATTTCTTGAATTTGAATTGATTTGGATTTGATTTAGGCTAAGTCCACAAGAGGGAATCAAAGGACTTATAAAATATTTTTGAACTTGGAATTTCAATCATAAGCTTCAATCATTTGGAATTAATTTGAGTTTGAGAAAATCAATTAAGTTAAAATTGATTTAAGTTTTGATGTTGATTTGATTTGGAGTTTGGAGTTTGACTTGATGGGAGGAAGTGAGGAATTCGGCTCAAGCTATAGGGTAAGCAAATTTTCTAACATCTCTAGGGATAGCTTGAGTGTTCCCCTAATCACTAGAAGTGTCTTAAGACTAAGGAACTCTTAAAGTCTAAGAGAAGTTCTATGTTTAAGATGGAGGGGTTGAGAGCTCATTCCAAAAAAAATGAGGTCAACATGGGACCCATCGATCCTCCTTCTTCCAAGGGTCATCGGTTCATCTTAGTCGCCGCCGACTACTTTTCCAAGTGGTCAGAAGCAATCCCACTCAGAGAGGTCACTTCGACATGTGCTTCAATTTTTTTAGGAACCATATTGTATATAGGTTTGGGGTGCCTCGGAATTATATCCGATAATGGTACCGCATTCAAAAGCACCAAGATCAACTTTGCTAGAAGACATTGTATAGATTGAGATACTCCACCATCTACTACCCTAGGGCAAATGGCTTAGAAGAAGCATTCAAAAAAACTCTCATTCAGATACCAAAGAAGACGCTCGATGACAAGAAACGATAGTGGCATGAGCAGTTAGTTGAAGCCTTGTGGGCCTACCGCACCACATTCAAAACTCCAACTTAATCTACCTTGGTCTGAAGTCGTTCTACCATTAGAAGTTCAACTCTCATCACTAAGTATAGAATTGGATAGCAAAATCACTGCAGAGCAAAATGTAAAGTTACAATTAGAAGAGCTTGAAGGTTTGGAGGAGAGACGCTTATGAGCGTGCCAGAACCTTGAGTTATATAAAGCCAAAATGATTCAAGCTCACAACAAGTTGGTCCGCCCTAGAGTTTTTCAAGTATGAGAGCTTGTTTTAGTTCTAAGGAGGCCAATTGTTGTCTGCTGAAAGATGGGAGGTAAGTTTGAACCCACATTGGAAGGCCTTTTTATCATAAAGAAGGCCTACCAAGGAGGATCTTATTAGCTTATTGATTGTAAAGGGAAACACCCGATGCTTCATATTAATGGGCTCTATTTGAAGAAATATTACCCATGAAAATATGTTTAAAAATAATTATCATCAAGAGAATAAACTTTATTTCCAATTCTTTAAAATATTCTCTTCTTTCGAAGTGTTGTTTGCTTGTCTTGCGAATCCGCCACGAAGTGTTTAGGCTAGGTGTAGAGGTATCCTATCCTTCTCTCACAACATGAACACAATCAAATACAATTCCCTAGCACTACTAGAATAGGTGTAAGAGAACCCAAGAGGCATCCTTTTTTGACTAGCACAACTAAGTTATGTGTAAGATAACCCAAGCGGTATCCTTTCTTGGTGGGAATCCCAACTGCCATTCATGGCACCATTTCATCAAAATTCCCCAACGTGTTTTAAGATAGGTGTAACAGAACGAGCAGCATCCTATTCCCTTTAACAAAAGCACAAAAATAAATACAAATCTTTTGTCTCATGCTATTTTGATGTGGGAGAAAGCCCTCTGTAACACTCACTCATTAGCTTCTCTAGGTTGAGTTTACATGCTACATTGCTAGTCTATCACCCCAGTGGTCACTTGTCTGGCAAATGTGAGTCCCCATACTTTCTTCCTGACTTGACAATTGCAAACTAATGAGCACCTTATTAGTTTGGTAGACTTCACTTCCCAGCCAGTAAGCTACCTCATGTTGATTTTGTTTAAGAATATATGAGTCCCCGTGCTTTCTTCTTGAACTAACCACCATGCACTGACTAGGTTGGGTATATTTGAGGTTTAGGATAAGTCCCCCAGAGGTTCCTTTCCTCTTGACTATATTTGAGTAGATTTTAGTCCCCCAGTGGCATTCACTCAGTAGTCGCCCTAGGTCAGATAGCACCTATCGAGCTGATGACAGACTATCCCATAATTAGTTCCATTGTAGGAGGATGTGAGTCCCCAAGCTTTCTTCATAGGCTGATTATCGCAAACCGACAGGCACCTTAGGTTGGTTGATGTTTGTTATGCTGACAGCAACTCACACGGTGGATACACCACTCTTGGCAGATGTGAGTCCACTTTCTCTTTGAGTTGGCCACCGAATACCTATGCAAAATACCTTCTCCATGGTTTTCAATAAAGCCCTTAGTGGCCCCCTTCCCCTGTGGACATTTTATTTGGATCACATCCTTTGCAACCCCATTTAGACACTACTCGGGTTACTTTTGGATTGGGCAGTCCCCTTTTCTGGTAGCCACCCTATGGTTGGAGAATTTATTCAGCGGATGCATAGATTCTCCCTTGGTTCAATAAATTTGAGATAGGTCTAGGCTTATATAAGCTCCTTCTCAGTTTGATCCCTCACAAACCAACAGGGTCCACGATAAATAAATAAATCAAAAAAATAAATTAATTCGCTTATGGATTAGAAATTCAAGCCCTCAAAGAACCCATTTTCCCAAGCAGGCATCTTATCTTTAGGGTAGTGTCAGCAGAACTCCCTACAGGAATTGCCTGACTACCTGAGTTGAATTAAGTCCCAGTGGCACTCTCTCTCTCAAGAAGCCCTTAGGTTAGTTCAATATGTTTCCATAAGCAAGTTTGCGATCATTTCACTTTGGAAGATGTAAGTTAACTATGCATTCTTTCTAGCATGACTGTCTCAAACCCAACGGGCAGCCCTAGGTCGAGTTGACATGCTACCTTGTTAATGTGTCACTCCAGTGATCTTTTTGCAGTGGAATATATGAGTCCCCGAGCTTTCTTCCTTGAATCAGCCACTGCAAACTGAAAGGCACCTCTTTGGTTGGATAGTTCTCTCCTCGACTGGGAAACTACTCCTTTTGGATTGGTAAATCTGTGTTAGACCAAGGCCACCACGGCCCCTACTCAATGCAGTCCATCACAAACCAATGGGATCCATCGAAAACAAATTTAAAAAAATAAAATTAACTTTGACTATCTTTGAGTTAATTTAAGTCCCAGTGGCATTCACTTAGTAGTCAGCCCCATGTCGAGTTTGATTTATTGTACAAGCAATCGATCACCCCGATGGTTCCTTATTTTGAAAGATATGAGTCCCTGGGCTTTCTTCTTAACTTGACCATTACAAACTGAAAGGCAACTCCCTTGGTTGGATAGTCCTACTATGTGGTTGGTAGACTACCCCTTTGGATTGATAAATCTGTGTTAGGCCTAGGCCAACATGGCTCCTACTCAGTGCAATCTATCGCAAACCAACAAGATTCATTCCAAATTTTAAAGATCTGAAACAAATTCAACACTCTTTTCTCAGTGGAGTTAACTAAACAAACAAACAAAATCCAACCAATCTCCCCCAATGGAATCAGATCAAACAATCAAAAAACAAACTAAACAACCAATCAATCAAATCATCTGCCTCTCCTCAGTGAGATGCAAGTTTTTCTGGTTCCCCAACGGATCCCAAATTCTAATCCCTCAAAATATTCCACAACCTCTTCTCCCTAGTGGATGGCTTGAACTTGCTCCCCAATGGAGAGTTCACTTTTTCATCCCTAATGGAGCATCAAATCCTAAATCAACCAATTAAATTAATTTCTCCCTGGTGAGACTCAAATCAAATCAAACCTCTCATCATCAGTGGATGACTTGAACCTCTTTCCCTAGTGGAAGGTTCACATACTCAATCCCTAGTGGATTCCTCCTTCACTCTCTTATGTTGTTGACATGAGTAGAGTCACATTGCACTAAGCTCTTGATTTTGTCTACACCTCGGGTTGGGAGTAGATCATTTCTGTTAGTGCTTGTGATCAGTCGGTGTTGTTGATCATCTCGGTCAACGCCAATATGTGTGGTATGCCTTGTCAGTCACACCACAACTATTGGGCGCCCTTTGTTCACTTCAATTTTAGAATGAGCTCTCAACCACTCCATCTTAGACATAAAACTCCTCTTAGACACTAAGAGTTCCTTAGTCTTAAGACACTTCTAGTGATTACGTGAACACTTAACCTAACCCTAGAGACTTAAAAGAGTTAGACATAGGAATAGATTATGCCTTAAGGGTGTTAGGAAAATTTGCTTACCCTATAGCTGGAACCAAATCCTCATTTTCTTCTTTCAAGTCAAAGCTCCAAATTCAAATCAAACTCCAAACTCAAATCAACTTCAATTCCAAACCAAACCTTAAACCAAATCCAATGGATTTTCTCAAACCATGAATCAATTCCAAATGATTGAAACCCATGATTGAATTCCAAATTCTAAAACCTTTCCCAAGCCCTTTGATTCCATCTTATGGACTTAGCTCAAATCAAATCCAAATCAATTCAAACTCAAGAGATTTTCTCATGACCCATTTATATTTACAAATATAAATGAAATATAAATTCAAATAACCAAAACTAAATCCAAAACTCAATCCCAAATTCAAAAATCTTTCTTAAGCCCTTTGATTTCACCTTATGAACTTTGCTCAAATCAAAGTCAAATCACTTTAAACTCAAGAAATTTTCTCATAACTCATTTATATTCACAAATATAAATGAAATATATATTCAAATAATCAAAACCAAATTCAAAACTCAAACCCAAATCTAACCTAAATCCAACCTATACCCTTTCAAGTCAAATTCTTGAACTTAGCCAAATCAACCTCAAATCAATTCAAACCTTTGTATTTTCTTCATAATTCAATCAATCCTTCAATAATGAATCCAAGTATAAACATAAACTTCAATCATCAAACCAAAACTAAATTCAAAACTCAAACCCAAGTCAAACCCATGTTCATTCTTTGAACTTGAAATTATCAAATGAATCAAAACTTATTTGACTCCAAACCACTTGCAAATGGATTTATATTTCAATCATAAGTCCATATGTGAGTTCAATCAAACTCAAATCAAGCTTTGACCAAGCCATTTGACTCACTTAGACTCACTTGACCTAAAGTGACCTAAAGTACCCATTATGAGCCAAATTCTAATCATACCCAAATTGGATTGAAGCCCAAGCTAAGCCTCACATTATGAGCAACAATCATCATGAGATGATCAATCAAATTGGGTCAAACCAAGTCAAACCTAAGGGTTGACCAAGTCAATATTTGACCAAAATAAAATCTAGCCAAAATCCATCATAGGCCAAATCGATTGAAACCATTGATCAAAACTCATTCATGATCAATGTTTGAACTTCAAGTCATCATTGAACCTAGCCCAATTGATCACTTGACCCAAGTTGACCCAACTTGACCTAAAAGTCAAAATATGTCAAAACTTGATCTAAGCCAAATTGATTGAAACTAATGGGTCAAGTTCATTCTAAATCACTTGTTGAACTTGACCCAAGCTTGACCAACTAGACCAAACTTGACCTTGACCTAACTTGACCAAAGGTCAAATTGAGCCAAATTCAAATATAAACCAAATTGATTGGAAGCAAAGATACCAATCTATTTCAAATGATCAACCAAACATAAACCAACCCATGACCTAACCCAAATAGATCAAATGGGTTAAATTGGTCAACTTGACCTATTTGACCTAAATGAAATCAAATGAATTAAATCCAAATATAAATTAAATTGAACCAAACCAATGATGTCAAAATATTTCAAATGGTCATTCCAAGTTGACCCAACCCTTGGTTTGACCCAATTTGACCAATTGGTCAACTTGACCCAAGTTGACCCATTTTGACCTAAATGGGTCAACATGAGCCAAATCATATTAAACCAACTCTGAATTCAATGAAACTTGGCCTAGACCATTTTTCAATCACACTAAATATATTCAAAATGAAATCCAAGCCAAATGACCATTTTACCCCTAGGTCATAGGGTAACCTAAAATCAAAATCACTTAAAATTTGGTTAATTCCTTTTCATGGACACTTGGCATCCTCTTAGTGGACCAAATGGTATCTAATTGACATGGTGCACATGACCTGGGTCAGCCCAAACCCAACCCAATGGCCAAACCGACCACCCACTTAGGAATTGAGCACATGGGATCCCTCCTTCACTCAATTAAAGCACATGGGAGCTTCAATACTCCATTTCACACTCAAAATAGAACCATGTGCAAATCCTAAAAGCCTAACAAACCCATTGATGAGGTGTTTGGATCAAAATGGCATGCAGATTCACCTAGGAGGAGATATACTCCCCCTACTTCCAATTGAATTCAAATCAAACACACTCGATTGAGCTAAGGGAACTCAGAGCAAGCATCCTAGAGCTCCTCCAAGCTTCCTAAGGCCATTGGGAATTCTTCATTTTTGATTTTCTTATACTAAAAATAGGGAGCTTCTTGAAATTTTCAACTTACTTAATACACCAAATCTACTCAATTCCTCTTACAAGCTTCTTCAGAGGAGTCAATCGAGTTGATCCACACCTTTTCCCAAGTTCTCAAAGCAAGGGAGGTGGTGTCTAGACTAAGGTCAAGCCCAATTAAAGGAGAGTTTAGTCCATAATAGGATCCACTCAACCAAATCACCTCAAATATTCAACAGGGCTTCGTCTCCACTAGACGAAGCTACCTCATCGGATTCAAGCACCAATGATAGCCTCCGGTGAGGTATTCCTTTGACCCGAGCTTAAAGTGGACTTGGTGTGCTCCTTTATGAAAGAAATTCTCACCCCATGAGAATTTGGCCGTTAGATCTTCTCCCCTTTACTCCTAGATGGTGTGGGTAAAATTTGAGTTCAATCCAAGCTCAATAGAGCTCAGATCATTCCATGGAAGGTAGACGATTCCCCCTTCTCGCAAGGAAACTAAGTGATGGATCATGGGTCATCCATTCGCACATTTTGGATGGACAGCCATGATCAAGATGCATATGAATATCTAATTTATCCCTTAATACTATGGGCTTTATCTCAACCGTCCAATCTTAGATCAGACGAGTGAGGAAAAAGTGTGTAGTGTCGTTGCTGACGCGACGCTACAATGTGATAACTTAAGTGGCCTCTCCCGTCTTGCCACATGGAAAGTGTGTGCAGGCCGACCTCCACGGGATAAGATTAACCACTTTAATTAGGCTATTTAATTATGGAATAATCATGAAACTTCATAATTACATAACTAATTTTAGAAAATCATAAAAAATACAAGGTAAAATGCATTGAAAAGATAATTCAAAGGAGAATATTCTAAAATTATTTCAATGGATTTTAAATAGTGTATTTTTTAATTAAGGTTTTATTAAAACTTAATAACCCTAATTACCACCGATTAATTCCAAACTTCATGCATTTAGGTGATGACTCCCTCCCAATTTTCTTGGATTTATTGAAGAGTTAATTAAGGAGATCAATTAATGAATCTTAATTACTCTCTTATATAATTAAGGGTAATTAAGCATATGAAGTGATTTAATTCCTATTATTATTTAAGCCTTGCTTAAGTGAGAAGAGGTTTATGGAATGGATTTGGGGATTTTTCTAAGCCATTCCCTAAACCCTTTCCTTCCTTAATCTGAACTTAATTAAGGGCTAATCCCCTAATCACTTGCTTTATTACTTTGATAAAATTTTCAAAATATTTCAGAACTTAATCAATTCATCTTTGGTAGGTGCTTAGGTGTTCAATAACCTAAGTAGCTTAAGGAAATCAAAATCCAACCCACATGTGTAAGAAGGGTTATGAAAGTACTCAAATTAAACTCTTTAACTAATTAATCATTAATTGTGAGCCAATTGCATTAGGTACCTTTCTTTCCTAGGATGCATTACTAATTTAAATTCACTGTGTGGATTTATGTCATATCATTGGCACATAATTATTTGATTAAATATATTAAAGTGGTGTAGGTAAGGGATAATTAACACACTTAATTTACACATTAACCTAACCAAAGCATAAAATTGATCTAATTACCTAAAAATTGAACTTAAATAACTCACACATGAGAAAATAGGTTAGGACCAGCAAACTCATCTCACATTTCTCAAATTGAAATCAAACTCAAAAAAAAATCCAAACTCTCCTTAAAATAAATTTGATTTACTTTAAATAATCTTATTCATAGGATTATCTTTAGGAATTAATTAGGGTAAATGAATTTACATTACTTTCATCACTTTATTTCTTTCCTTAGCATGCTAAATGTGTATGTCATATAAAATCATGCATTCCTTTTTTTTTAATCAAATTAAAATGAAATGTTTCTTTATGTCAAATTGTATGTTTGGCTAAAGTATAATATGAATGGCTATTATCACTATTAAATCAAAAATTATTTTCAAAACTTTATAAATCATTATCAAAACTGAAAGGTATGCTACTTATGATTATTTATGAGCTTTCATGTGAGTAAATATAAAGATGTACATAGTGTGATTTTCCCTTTCTTTTAACATAGTTTTGAATAGATTTGGCAAAGTGTATAGTTCATTTGAAAAGAACATAACACTTGCTTAAATCCATTCCTATTCATTCCTATGTTATTACTTAAGAAGGACATCCACACTTACACATATAAATTGATAAACAAAAAAACAAATAAACATACTTTTGCATCTTTCTTTTTTCCATTCATTTCTTTTGTACATATGTATTTAAGGAAAGTATATTAGTCTGACAACCCCAAGGTTATGAGACTTTAAGTAGCCCTAAGTAGGTCTTACACCCCGGTGCTAACAATGGTGTCATACTCACTTATGCTTCATACATGTATGTGCATATGAAAAATGGATAAAAGAATCCTCTTTCTACTTAATAAAAAATCATGCATCATGAAGCATCCAAGTTTTCTTAAGTAACTCTCTTAGCATTCATCATTAAGGTGTGCTAAACATTTTCATTTGCATGTATAGATATGCTTAGGATTCATCCATATGCATGTTACACATGTTGGGAAAGAAATGAAGTGATGTGTGTTTTGTGATAATATTTCACTTTACTTAATCTTAAAATGTCTTTCTTTTTGAATAGGTTTGTTTAGAGAAAATCTAAACTTAGGATTAATTAAAACACATAACAAAATATTCACTAAATAAAAATCAAATATGAATCTACTTTAGAAATTACTTAAGGTAGGGAAGGAAAGAGAAGTTCTTTTTCTTTTTCTCTTTACAACTTAGTAATTAATTGTAGGTTCATTCAAACCAAACAAATCATCAAATAAAATCAACCAAATCAACTAAACAACTTAAATGAAACCACTCTAAGTTGAACTTTTCATACTTAGAAATTTAAACCTTAAAGCATAGCTAAGCATACCACACAAACCTTAAATCACACACATTACTAAGTCACCATTTATAGCTTTAGGTTGCATGGTTTGATTATTTGCTTTATTTTATGATGTAATATTTTAGTCTAGATGTATGTAGATGAATGGTAGGTTTAGTCTAACCATTATCTCTCATGGATTGTGCTTAAGGGGCATTGTAATAAAAATATTACTTTTTGTGCATGCTTATACCCCTAAGCATAATCCAAAATAGGCCGGTGGACTTGGTTACCCATGTGTGGTGCTAAGTCCAATTATATATACATGTTTGGGATTGTATGGTTTGTTTGGCTAATCTCTATTTTTGTTGTTAGATTTATTTTTTCCTATTTTTATGTACTTTTGAAATTAAGATTTTGGAATGATTATTATGAGAGATTAGGATGAATATTGGTCATAAGATCTCATCTTATGTACCATGTGAAGCCTTTGGAGCACCACATTCCAAACCATCCAAAAAAGAAGGAAAAAGAAGAAAGAAGAAATAAAGAATGAAGACCCCCATAACATGAATTCCTTACTTAATTGTAATTAATTCATTTGTGATTTTGGTTTGTGTGGTGGAGCCCAACCATAATTGACATTTTATTTTTTTATGCTATTTTTATAAATTGATTGATGTTTGTTTAACTTGTTCATTAAGATGTCATATTTTTCTAGTTTCTTCCTTGCTTTGATGTATGGCGATTAGACAGGCTCTTAGGAAAATAAATTTTTTTACCAATTAATTAATTCAAAATTAAAAATAACTCATAACCTCACCTAAAGCTTATAAAACAAGATAAAAGAATTAGCAACCCCTTAGTTAGATGTCTTACTTTTATAACATCATGCATAAAAAGTATATTATTTCACTCTTGATTAGAGGGCTTCCACCTTTGTCAGATAACTTGACCTGACCTGTGAGATCCATGGTGGAAACACACCTTCTTATCTTGTTGATTTTGGCCCATAATCTAATTTCTCATGCATTAGGCATAACGAATCCTAAAGCCTATGTCAAATTGATTGTCCAAAATAAAATAAAATATATATGAAAAAATTTGTATTAGATTTAAGTCATTAAAGCATGCCCTACATTATCTAATCTCTTAGAGAGTGTGTTTAACGATTTAGTCTCTTTCTAACTAAATAATAGCTTAGTTATCTTGCAAAAGCATTTGACTTGCCTACAGATTTTAAAATGTAAGAGGAGTTATTGGTCCCCACGACTCAAAGTCTAGCAATACGTAACTGAAACGAAGTAAGGTAAACCAAATACCCATTTTTGTCTTAGATTTAGGTCATGCTTTTGGCCTTCCAAAGCTCCAGATTTAGGTTCGGGGTTTACTTCCCTTTGCGAGCTCTGACATAAATTCTCATCTCTTAGGCATTTTTGTGACCTTGTATCATGGAATTATAAGCTCTAGCATTCTACTAAAAATTTAACTCAAACAAATTAAATCAATTTCAAAAATGTAAACCCAACCATAAGATAGTTTGAGATACTTACTAGGCTTCCTAGTATCTTAAGCAGCCCCTACTTATTTTCATTTGGCTTTAATAAGAACTCCCTCCTCTTGATCGATCCCACTTGACTTTCTAAAAATAAACCAATCGATTGATAGTTTTGAAAATATTTGGAGACAATGACCATTTACCTTAATCGAGTATTCTAAGGAATCATGTTTCTTAGGATGTAATTAATCTGTGGGGTTTTGCCCGTAGGAACAGTTTAAAATAAATTATAATTTACTTTTCATGTAAAGTAAGGGAAGAATCTCTGGTACATTCCGAAGACCCATAGTCCTTAAGAGTCCTTATTGAGGTGATTAAGTCCATTGTAGGTGGTGACTTCTATCTCTCGAGATAGTACACATTTTCCCAATATCTTATTAAATCACCTTAATAAGAACATATGCGGATTTGCGTGGTGTCCCAACAAAGCATTATGTATATTTCTATTTTCATTTATCCTCTTTTCCTAAAAGAAGATAGATGAAGGTAGGAATATGTATAATATTTCACTACAGTTACCTGATTCTGGAATTTCCATTATCAGGATTACTCACATATAATCTTGTAATCTCACTGTTGGGAATACTTAAACTCTCCAGAAGATATATAGTGATACATTTTTTGAGTACGTGATTTTTCCCCTCTTCCTCGGGTTTTTCCACATAAAAATTATGGAGTTTCTTATTCTCTTTTCAACTATTTACGTGCGTGCTAGATTTCCCAACGAAGCTAAGGCATAAAGGTTTATTCTACCGCTATAAGTTTTCTGGCACACAACAGTTTGGCATCGTCTCTGGGAAAGAGATTTCCATCACTTCATCATGTCAGACTACCATGTTTCCCAACAAGATCGAAACTACTAGCCAGGTGAAGCACTTCATACTTTTGAGGAGCACATGTGAAAAATGAAGAAACATTAAATGCTAATTCTTCAGTTCTTATTAGAAACTTAGAGGCAACCCTTAATCTCAAAAGATCACCCAAATCAATATTCTGGATATCTAATTGATTATCAATTCGAGAAACAAGTCAATGATGTGGAGAAATTTCAACATTGAAAAAAAAGCTTTGAAAATCATGATTCTTCAATCATACTCATGGAAAATAAGGCAAAGGCTGAGGAGCAACTTTAGTTACGGTCTCAAATGAATGTTTTGATTTTATCTCTTTCCATGAGTTAATGTCAGTAATACTCGACAAATAATCTGAAGAATCAAAATATTTAACCTCTTTTACGAGGTTAATGTCATACTTTGACAAAATAACTTCAAATGAGAGTTAAAATTATTGACTTCTTCCACACAGGTTAAAAGTCACTAACACTCACTCGGCAAATAACCTCGGATAAGTCATAATTTTATACATACTTTAATGTCAGTAATACTCTAACTAATAATCTGGAAGAATCAAAATATTTAACCTCTTACATAAAGGTTAACATCATACTTTGATAAAATAACCTGGATGAGAGTTAAAACTATTGACTTTCCACACAAATTAAACGTCACGGAGTAACACTCTGACAAACAACCTCGGATAGGTCAAAAATCTTTTATGGATCCCTCCCCTTGAAGGCACGCCCCTGAGGAAGCCTCGATGGGAAGCTAGCAGTGGACAAGGTCCTACTAGAAAGACTCTAAGAGAGTAAGTGGGCGAGTGAGTCTCCACTCATCAAAATCTCATGGCAAAAGCCGAAGGTGCAAGTACATCAAAATCTTAGAAGATAAAATCTCGGAAGATAGTACATCAACCTCAAAAGAAAACACCTCATAAGTGCAGTGCAAAATCTCAAAAGGCTAAAGGAAGGTAAGTACATTAAAATCTTAGCAAGCAAAAGTCTCAGTGCAGTATCAAAACCTCGAGCAAAAGCCTCAAAAGGTATAGGTACATCAAAACCTCGGTGAAAGAAAAGCCTCAAATGTATAGATACATCAAAAAATCTTAGAAGGTACATCAAAAAAATATTAGATAAAAGCCCGGAAGGTATACATCAAAATCTTAGAAAAAAAAGCCTTGAAGAGTGCAATTTACAAGGAGAAAAGCTCGTTGCAATCTTTTAGGAGGAATATTCACTAAATCATTTGGAAGATAAAACTTATTTTGAATATTATCAAAGTATGATAGTTGGCGTTACAACGTCGATCTAGCAGATCCTTGATGTTTTCACAACATCATCTTATGCATGCTTTTCTTAGGAATCTTTAAACATTGTGATATATATGGGAAGATGCTCACCCATGGAAATATTCTTGAGTGGAAGCACATTGGAGCTGAATTGGGATGTGCGTGGAGTGTTGGAAACCGAGATCGGGAAGAAATTGAGCCAATGGGGTTAGCCGTTATCTCAGAGGAGGCTACCAAAGAGAAAGAAAGCACCTGGAGCCTAAATTTAGAATGTGTGCCTATCGGGTTAGTTGGAAACCAGATGAGGAATTGAAACTTGAGAGGGTGACACCGTTATCTGAGTTAGTGGAGGCTACCAAGAGAAGAAAGTGGAAACTGCTTTGGAGGCGAGATCTTACCTAACAGTGGGTTGAAACCAGATCGGGGAGAACTAGAGCTACAGTGGGGTGCTGCATTATCTGAGGAGTGCTACCGAAGAAAGTGGATGAACTTATAACATTAAATCTAAATCCCGGTTAGTTGGAAAGCAGAGAAGCTTCTTGAGGGTCGGCATTATATAGATGTGGAGGCCACCAAAGTGAAGAAAGTGGAAGCACCTGGAGCTGAATTGAGGTGCTTGGTTCAAAAACCATGGTGAGAACCCAGAGTCTGAGAGGGGTGCATTATCTGAGGTTAAGAGAAAGCACAGCGCTGAATTCGGATGGCTTTGCCCAACAGTCGGTTGAAACCAGTGATCGTGGGAGAACTAGAGCTTCGAGGTGGCCTTTATTCTCTTCGATGGGCTACCACGAAATGAAGAAGTAAATAAAGTAATGTGAATTTTTATTACCCATGAGGGGGTATTTATACTCTCTTCCGCTACTTCCTCTCTCTCCTTCTCTCTCTCTCACTCCCACAATATATATAAAAAATAAATAAATTGGGGGGTCGTGGCCCCCTCTCTTTCAAGACTAAATGTCAATATATATATAATCAAATAAGTAAACATTAATAATTAATTATTAATAAATAAATTACATATACATATGTAAATAAATTGTAACAATAAGTAAAGTTATTTATTTTAAAAAATTTAATATATTTTGGATGAAATAAGTTTTATTGTCCAAAATAGGGAGAAAATGATATAACTCTAAAATTTAAATTCAACATGGATATCAATTTAAAGCATGTATATAATTAAATTAAATGAGTTAGTGAGATGAGTCCAAAAATGCGAATGCATTAAATTAAGCTGAATGAGCTCAAATCGAAAACTTTGAAACTTTCACTAATTGGATGATCGATGACTTTAAGAATCAGATGTCTTATATAATTAGATTATTGGATCAGTGATCAAAAAAAAACATCAGATTAATGTACCAGGATGGATGGGTGTTTCAAAATTTTGACTACAATGACCAAAATGCTCTCGATCTTATAAACATTCTTGTCATGAAATGGGGAAGGCTAGAAGTGAACTTGGGAGAAAGGCTGGGAGAAAATTAGAAGTTCGAAGTTCGAAGTTCATCGTCATCGTTATCTGGATCATTCTATTATCACGTGCATCAATTGACCGTTCTGATTCCAACCCAGGTGTTGTTTGTTAATTAAATTCCATTATGATTACTCTGTCTTGTAATCCTTGGGAAGACTTAAACTCTATCTCAGCGGATATAGTGAAGCATTTTTTTGGTGGCAGTGGTTTTCTCCTCTTTCACGAGATTTTTTATTATATTTTCAACTATCTGTATGTTTGATTTCTCAGAAACTAGGCGTGAGAAAGGTTTATTTACATAATTTTCATTAAGAATAATTATTCATTGACAAAAGAATAGAATATTCAATTGGATGAATATATTAATTCATTTTGAATAAAATTACTTTTAGATATTTAAAATTTTATATATTTATATATATATATTCTTATGTGTGATATATATATATATATATATATATATATATATATATATATATATATATATATATATATATATTTATATATATATAACACTTTTCCATTGAGATAATAAAAAATATTATCTTATCTTTTTTTTAAAAGTGAAATATATCATTTTATGAATAAGAAAATATTAGATATGTAAGTACATAAGAGGTGATATGTGAGCAAACTCTCCTTAATAATGTAATAATATCCTCATTTTCAAAGGATATTAAAATAAATAAATACTCACATATCAAGTCATACATAAATTAAGTTTAGACTACAATCTTTTATACTACAAAAATTTAGATGAGAATATCCAAACTTAAATTTAATTAAAATAATATAAAAGTTTATTGAATTTAATTTAAAATTAAGATAATATAAATTTAATTGGCTATTCATATATTATCTTAATTTTAAAGTTAATTAATAATGGGGCATTTACATACATAACACACAATTCTATATTTATATATTTAACATATAATATTTTATATTTACTTAAATAACATCAAAATATTTGATATCATATTAAAAATAACATTATTATTTATTTTTAAATGATTTTTTTTTAAGAAAATATTATATTATAATTATCAAATTTTAAGTGTTTATATGTAAATGTGTATGTAAAACTTTTTTTATAGGGGATTTACATGCACAATTCTAATGTAATTACATATCTAATATATAAATTTTAATATTTACATACATAATATCATAATTTTTATATCACATTAAAAATATCATCATTCTACATTTTTAAAAAATAAAAATTATATATTTTAAGTGTAAGAAAATATTAGATAAATAAATATCTAAATAAATTGTTAGATATGTAAATGTATAAGAATTGTGTGATATGCATGTCAATTATATTTATTTACTTATTTATTTAGCACATTCATTGCACGTGGGTTTAAAGCTACCAGCAAAATTTTTAGATTAAGTATAGTTTAAAGCATAATTAATAATTTAAGTATATTAAAAAAAATTTAGATATAGATATAGTAAGGTTTAGCTGAATTTGAAATGGTGAGCTAGGAAGACTAGTATTAAGTTGCTCCCCAACATCACATGGGACAGACTTTCCCGACCAACATCGCATCCAAGCCTGCATGCTTGATTGTTAGATTTAGGCTTGAATTTGAGTTGCATTTGAGCTAAATTTAAGTTAATTCCAGTCTAACGATAGTTTTAGGCACATTTAGTCTGTTGCTTTGTGTAATACACTAAATGAGCATATGCATTGTTATATTAGGTTAAACTAAATTATGTTGGCAGGTTGATCTATAGGATTTAGAAAAAATAACGTGATTTTTTTACGATTGAGATTTGGATTTAGATTCAACTTAAATTTTATCAAATCGTCTAATTGGGTAAGTTTGATCCCATAATTTGTGCCATCCACTAAAGTTGATTTTGCATGGTCAAATCGAAATTCACAATTTCATGTGGACAAATGAATTTACGGGATTTAAAGACATATGAAGGCCTCATTTTGTTGAGAGTAAGATTTGAGCAAGATTTAACTTAAATGACATTTTTTTGTATTTTAAGTATTCATTTTTGTTTAGGGTATATTATTTCAACAATGAATTAATTAGTCTCTTTAATCTTATTCTATGGTAGTGAGCTAAGTGTTGATGATCAATTTATTCCAACTTATGGTGGTGAAACCATCCGATTAAAGTTCGGCAACCAGTACCTTATTAGATTTGAAACAAAGAATTGCTACACATTGATTTAGAGTGTCACACAGCTAATCTAACATGTGTTATGGGTGGAAATGAATTTATAATCATTTTGATGATGAAGTTTGTAATGTTATATTGGACAAAACTTCTCGATTGACATTCTAAGTGGAAGTGAATAATATTAATATTGCATCCATCGGATCATTTCTTAAGGCCAATAGATATTCCATCAAACCTTATGCGATTTCATCTCACCACCTTAATGGCAGAAGCTTTGAGGAATTGAATCATCAATAATATCTTTGCATAACAATTTTCGCAATATGTTAATTTTTGTAATATGTTACAGATCCATAAATGATGTTGTATATCATTGAATGGATAGACCAAATATGGCACACTACATGTGATGATGATGATACCATGAACAATGACTCAAGTAGTGAACCGGTGATAGTGATGATGATTGTTCACGAATGATTTGTTTGCATACATAGGTATGAGTTTTGAGATTGTCAATACATTACCATAATTGTAATAGCCCTTACAATGTAACTTGATGATTGATTATTTAAGAGCCCTCTTTGAGCGGATAGTGCCTATCATACTTAAGCCGTGTATTTGCTAGCACATGTCCCATGTTTGGAAGAGAGTGTAGCCAATTCTTAGGTAGTTTGACTTTACCCGAAATGATATGACAGAAGCTTTAAAATGCGATGAAAAAATTTGATATGTTGGCTGGCTATTGTCAAAAGCATGGGATAGGAGGAGAATTATATGGTAGACGGGATGAGGATAGACTAATTGTTATTAATATATGTCTGGTTTGTGGTAGTCTCGCTTATCTATTGAAGGCCTACGGATCTCTACCACATGTTATGTATATTCTATGTGAAAATTACAATATTTTTAGACTTTCAATATGTTGATTACATAAATGAGGCTAATTTTACTATTATTTTTCATGCAATTCTTCCACTTACTTTGGTGCGTGCAGATGATCATGAGTTACAAGTAAATAGATATGAGAAGCTTTGTAGGGACATGGATTGCATGAGTACGACACAAGTTATGGCGAAGCCTGAGATTATCACATGAGGAAGTTTACCTGAAACACAACTCTATGACTTGGGTATCTATCTACATATTGATTGATTCCATCTATATATCGGGTTCTCAATCACATACAATGTTTATCCTATTATAGGACTATCCTATTCAGTTTGTTAGAGCGACAACACATAATGATATACCACGGGTTTATGAATAACGCATTGGAGGCCATCATTTTGTGTGATCGTCACCGACAAGATTACACCCTGAATGGTGCGATTCCACATGAGGCAGGTGGTTGTTTAGGACAATGTTACTTCCGTGTCTAGAGGACATGTGTTTATTTTTTTTTCTATCATATGTTTCATTTTTTTGGATAATCATATGGATGCATTTTGTATTATCTGGAGCACTTTTTTTATTTATGACTTTTTTAGCTTATGGAAGATGACTTTTACCTTCAAATTTTTGAGAAACTTCATTCGTTTATCATGGATTTTAAAGGGTATATTTAGGTGAGCACATTTTTTGAAGGTTTAGGAGTATCACTTTCAATTTATTATAGAATCTTTGAATTCGTGGCTAAACTAGTGCCAAACCATTGCTTCTACTTTTCCATTGCCATTTGCCACATATTTTATAATCCTATTTACCTTTGTTAAAATTAATTTCTTATCTTAGTCTTATTAAGTAACAAACATCAATAAATATTCATGAAGAATCATTTTTTTAGTCGAATCATATTGTCAAATTATTTGCAGGCAAGTCATCCGTTTAATGAGCGACTAATATATAAATTACAAATCGCCCGTTAAATGGGGGACATTAAATGGGCGATGTTAAATAGGCTACTAGCATACAAGTAAGCATTATCGGGTTCAACGTGTATACATAATTCTAATTTTTTTTAATATACTAAAATTATTAATTATAATTTAAAATATACTTATTTTAAAATTTTTTGTCTACCATGGTGCTACGAGCCGAGCGAAAACCCTAAGGGGTGTTTGGCAGCAGTTACTAGGGATTTAGTTGGTTAAATCAAATCCTACCAAACACCTTGATTTACTAAATCCTTATGTGTGTAAATCCGAAAGTTGGGATAAATCGGTTGTTAAATCGCCGATTCGATTTGGATTTACGGATTCAGATTGAACCTCGGTATGGCGAATTTTGTCGCCCCACAATTTTTTTCTTCCGGATCGTTCACTTCGAAATCTTCCCTGGCAGCTAGCCCCTAGTTGGTTGGATTGCTACACAGGTGTGTTGGTTCCTTCGTTGCCAAATGGGGGTGTCAGCTTCCCTTCGTCGGTAGAGTTTTCGGTAGAGTTTCCTTGGGTAGAGTTTTGGTAGAGTTAGGGTCAAGTTTTAGTAGAGTTTCCTAAGGGTTTGAATGCAAATCCCATCAATCATTCTTTTTTTCAATTCATTATCTTTATTTTGATTTATTTTTTTAATTTAAAACTATTATAAATAATGACTAATTAATATATCATCTTTGCTTAATTATGATTTAATGAAATTTATTAATTGGTACACTAACTAATATGATTGATTAATAGATTTAAAATTAATAATTAATTGATATATTATATGATGATAATTATAAAATTGTGTGCTTGTATGTAAATGCCCCTTAATTTAGTTATGATTATATTATTTTTATGTAAACTAATTAAATATAAATTCTTATTTAATATTAGATTATTAATTAATTAATTATGATTAAACATTCTCTCAAGATTTAATGGGATTTCAACTTCTAGGTTTATAAATTAACACTCATTGCCTTAGTAACCTGGTATCTATATTGAATGTCCTAACTTGCATCAAATAGTGTGTTTGTGTGCGTTTATGAGTTTTTTTTGGTGAAATCTAGTGTACATATGTGTATGTTCAAACAATATAAAGACCTTATAAGAATGTTATATCGTATTTATTTATTTAATTGTATTATCAGATAAAATTTATTAGATCTAAATAATATAATATTTATTTATATTTTATAATGAACATGTTATATTTGTTAAATATTAGATTTTAATTTTAATATTATATTCTTTTATTTATTTATTTTTATATTTTTTAAATATTATTATTTAATTATATAACTTAAGCGGAATAACATCGACATCTTTTAGATTTAGCGAGATTTAACAAATCGTTATCAAAAACTTTTATTTGATTATTTAAATCCGGATATCTTGGATTTAAATCTCTTAAAATATCATTGCCAACAATAATTTTCATAAAGAACAAATTTCTTTCTCTAAATTTTTTTCTTTTTTATTTTCTCTTAATGCAGGCTGAGCCACGGTAAAATTTCTTCTTTCAATTTTCCTTTTGTATCTATATCTCTTGTTCAATTCTCTTGCGTGCTATTTGGCTTGTATATATCTGTTTTCAAATCAGGGTGCTTTTATTTGGTTATTTATGTCTTGTTTAGACATGTTTCAAGTTTTACTTCGTGAATTTGGCACCTTTTACAACCTTTTTGTACTTTGCATGTAACTTTTCGTTGGGCTTTTTGCTTATTCTGAGGAGGAGGAATTCATAACAAGTATACTTGCGAAGATTGGAGTGCTTTCCTCAATGAAAATCTAAAGTAGATGATAGCGAATAGAAATTTGAAAGATAGTTTTTGAGGAGCTTTAATTTATTCGTTGATAGCTTTAATTTTTCTTATGTTGATCTTGGTCTCTCTTGCCAACTAAAATGCTAATTGTTGACAGCTTTAATTTTTCTTTTGTTGATCTTGATCTCTTGTTGCCAACTAAAAGTTCTAAATAGAGTGTTCTTTCTAAATCTGTGCTTTATCTAATTTAAGAAGAGCTAGAGCTAGTTCTTTACATGATAGAACATTTTCTGCTCATGGCTGAGATGTTCCTCCCATGTTTGTCTGTAGATGAGGATCTTGTCATGGTGAATCATAAATTCCTTTATAAATTGTTGAATTTTTATAGGCAATTAATATATTTTAGCCATGTGAGTATATCATACAGCCGTTCATTGGAAAACATGTTGTATGTATAGCAAAATAGCTAAAAATAATAATAACTAAAATGTCTACAAGATATAAATTTGTAGGTACAAAATCTTTTGTAGAGATAATAAATGGGGAAGGACAACACAACAATCATTGAAGAACCAGATTTGTAACTTTGTTTATGCTAAGGCTGAAATTATGTTTCATGCCACCAAAATTATGGTTCAAAATACTAGCCCTATGGTGCCTTATGAATGAAAAAACTAATATGGCCTCCAAGTTTTTCTTATTAGTCGTAGAAATTTGAGAGTTGATGAATAATTAAGGCAAATAGTGAAATTACTTCTACTACAAGTCCAAAGGCATCCTAACTTATCAAAGTCATTAAATTCTTGTATCATAGATTTAAAATCTCTCACTAGACATTAGAAAGTGATACACTAGCATGTTAAGCAAGTGAATTAGATGAGGTAATTTGGATTCTTGTTGGTAGTGAAGAAACAATTGTTTCATTAAAGAAGAATAGACAATTATAGAGGAAGAAGTTCTCTCTCACTTGACCCCTCCCCTATCTCATTTGTCATCTCTCTTCTTAGCCTATACTCTCTTTTGTTTCAGCTCTCTCCTTAGCCTATCCTCTCTTATTTCATCTCTCTCTTTAGCCTACTACAATATCCCTATATACAAGCATGGGATATCCATCCCCTTAATAGATGAGAAAGTTTGTTAGAAGAAATTATCGGCTAAACTTATGAAAGTTATGAGAAAATAATCATATGATCCCCTAATAATCATGCATTTCTCCTTTAAGAGGTGATTTACTCATATGAATTAAGTTAAAGGTGAAGGATCATGGCTATTTCTTTCTTTATAGTGTTCCATTTAGTTTTGGAGATTATCTATTTTTTGTTGATTTTGTAAAGCACATTGGTCTCGTAGTTGGTTAGCATAGTTTTTTCTCCAAGTTTAGTGATTCTCTTGATATAGCAATAGGTCATCATCTAGTATTGAAGGTTTAAATGACTATAGGTTTTATATATTCAATTTAAAGTAGGTATTCATGTTGGTGGTAATGTACTAGTATGTATTATTTCCATTCTTCTTGAGAATCTTGAATAGCCTATGCCTACTTAGTTTACTTTTTTTATTCTCTCCCTTTACCTCTCCTTGTTGATGAGAAGCCACATAAGATCTCTTTTGAAATTTCTTTTATATTTGGTGACGGTCGTGCCGACGCTTTTAGTTTTGATGTGATTGGGCGAGTTGCTTATCTAACTTATAATGCATTCTTTGGATCACATTATGAATCATCAATCCCTTCTGAGTTAGTGTTTATTCTCTTGAGCTACTATCGATTCTACTAAAAACTCTTGATCAAAGGAACTTTAAGGCAAGTATCCCAGGCATGCTTCAAATGGAGCTTAATTTATAGAACAACATATCAATCCTTTAGAAGACAAATTAGATGTAAAGCACCTGCTTTCATTCCATGTCCACGGAGGATTAAGTTAAGTCTTTTAGTTGGTGCAGGGTTTTTTAATGATCTTAATTTTCCGTCGGTTGTAGGAGGAGATTATACTTATTTTTAAAGTATTATTCATCATAGACATGACTTTAAAAAAACGTTTGAGAAGCAAACATCTTTGTCTAAGATGATTGAACTTACTTAGTAGTCTAAAGTATGACCAAATATTTTGAAAAGCGGCAGTGCTTCTCTTATGTCATTGTTTGCGCATGAGTAGCATTACCTTGGTGTACTTATCAAAAGATATAGTTTTGACTATTACTTTTCCTCGATAAATATTTCATAATATTCTGTGATGAGTTTCCATAGATAGTGGAGTGTGTACTTCTTTCTTCATATTTTAATACTTTAATTATTGCATGCTTCATTTTATCTAATGAGTCATCCATTATAGGAAGTCTATATTTGTTTGTTACTGTAATTTTATTTAAAGCTTGATAGTCCACACACAATCAACGACTATTGTCTTTCTTACTATTATCTTTCTTAAGTACCACCATTGGTGATTCATATGACTAGTTGCTTGCTTGATGATGCATTGGTCTAACAACTTAGCCACTTATTTCTAGATCTCTTCATTTTTTGCTCTTGAGTTGTATATATGGGAAAAGTGGAATTTGAGAGGAGATGAATCTTATGATCAATGGATTGTTAAGGAGGCAATCTTGTCATCTCTTGTAAATTTTCTCAATATTCTTCTAACTAGATGTTGTAATATCATCTATCATTCCTACATAACTAAGGTCAAGTCATTTTCTTTCTCCTTTTGTGAATCTTCTTGTATCAAATGAGTGTTTTTTTTATAATTATCAATCTTCTTCTACCAAATGAAGAGCATAATGAAGTATTGGAAAACATTTATAGTTGTCCTCACTTGCCAGCATATCCAAAGATTGACATCATTTATTGTTGATAGTGTTTTTGGCATCATCTTTGGATAGAACATATTGCCATGCCATTGATAAAAGATGTTGCCTTGGCCCCATAGATATGGGCTTCTAAAGATAATATGGTAAATGTCGAGAAGCACCGTTTCTTACATCATTACATTGATGTGCTCTCTTGAGTAATGACAAAGTTGACATGACGTTGTTGATCAATCCATATATCTTAATCTTCTTGTATTTATTTATATAAGGTATTGATGCAAATTAGTTGTCTTTATTTTTTAATCTTTTTAATCTCTTGAGTATACTCATTGAGATCAAGTTTTTTTGGACTCTTATGTCCAAAATGGCATTAACCACTTTTTGCTTGGTCTAGATTTGTTAGGAAACAACTCATATTCATTATGATTAGGTGTCAAACTCTATTCTTTCCCCTTTAATACTAGAAGGAAACTTTTGAATTGGTTGATTCATAGATTTTTTATGTTTTGCCGTGTATGTTGTTCCATATTCTATTTGGCATACTTTTTTTGAAGAGAGAGGGAGAAACTTAGCTTTATAATTCCTCAATGTATGGTGATAATGATATTATAAGTTATTTTAGAAGAAGCTATTATTGTGGAGTTTGGAGAATCCTTTTGGTTCTCTTCTTTTTTCTTGACTAATTCTTGGCGGTAGATGGCTTGTTGCCTAAGGGTTTGTTCTTTATTTTAATGGTTTATGACTATGCTTGCTTGGTAAATGTCTTTAACTGGGAAGAGCAGACTTTTTGGTTTTCTTAAGATTGAGATGTATTCCAACAGCACTAATCATTAGGGGTTGTCTTTTGAATTCTATAATATTTTCTTGCATTTTTTGATTTTATCACTATCACAAGTTGTGCCATTGCATCTTTCTTCCTTATACCTCAGATGATGTAATTATTATTCATAAATTGTCCCCATGTAACATTCATAATGCCTATACCTATATCAGGTGTTCCACTATTTCAATGCATGCTTGGTGAGTTTTGAGTTAGGCAAATAAAGCGCTCTCTTAAGAAGTATTCTCATAGAGATTAAAGTTGATTTACTAATATGTTCCTTGGCATTAATATAATTTTTCATATATGGGGATATCAATTTTAACTTATTTCTTGAAAATTTGGTGCAATCCTATAGAAGAAAGCCTAATTTACTCTCTCTTATAGTAGTTTCTTGTGTGCAGTATTCATCGATTTCTTGTTGTCAAAATATCAAGGTCTATCTTTGAGATCTATTCATCTTGTAGATTGGTTTTTGTTTATCATTGAGATTTTTTGCTCATAATTTCCATCAATACAACCATTTGCTATTGAATGATTGCAATTTGGGTAACAAATTATCATTAGTATTCTCTCTATAGAGTTGATCTAATAAGCCTTGTTTTCTTTATCTTTAGAGATCTTGAGAGAAGAGTTGTTCTTCGGTTTTCTTGTAGCCAATTTTTGTCAACATCATACACAAGAGTTTCGAGGACCTACTTCTCTATTCTCTATTACCAACCTGATATGAACCCACCCACCAACCAGACACTAGAAGTGGATCTAATGAACATGTCAAATGGACGATAGGGGTCTAAAGATGAAAATAATTAATTGGCTTATTATTAGTGGTGAATAAACAACTCCTTTATTAAGGAAGATTTATGTGATTAAAGATAGGAAGAAATGCTCTATCCCTTATTATAAATCTAAAATGTCATCTTGATTTGTTATCTTGGTTGGAATTTTTTGAAAGGTTTGTGGTGTGTGATAAGTACTATGTGCTTTACTTAATTTATTGAATTTCTTTTATTTTATTATGTGTGCTTATTTATTGGCATCATTCTAACAAACCCTAATTTCTAAGGTTCATATAGCTTTTTAGTATTATATATGATGATCATTTTGCAATGTGAGCTTAATTTTGTAATTGTTTATGATCTGTAATAGTGATGCTTTAGAAGTTAATTGATAAGAAAGAAATAATTTAAATAGGTTTTAAGGTGATTTGAGAATAAAATCGACCACATAACATAGGTTGGTACAACAACAACAAAGCCTTTATCCCACTAAGTAGAGATTGAATCCTTCTGAATCCCATCTCCATGTCCTATTAAGTGTCAAATTTTCATTTAATTCAAGTATACTAAGGTCATTTTTATACATCTTAACAAGTCTTTTAGGTCTCTACCCTTCTTAACATAAAGGCAAATAATGCATCTACTCTCCTAGGGGTCATCGGACGGTAGGCGTTTATGTGGCCAAACCATCTAAGACTCTCTCTTATCTATCACTAGAGCTACTCCAACTTTTTTCGAACATACTTATTTTGCATATTTTATGTCTAAGAGTAAAACTCACTCATCCACGAGCATCCTCATCTCTACACTTAACTTAGTCTTATGTTTATTTGGCCAACATTCTCATAAATCATTGCGGTTTTACCATCATCTTATAAATTTTCCTTAAGTTTAAGTGGTACTTTTCTATCACACACGGATGCATTCTTCCACTTCAACCATCCAACTTGAATTCTACTTATATCTCCATTTATTTCACCATCATTTTGAACAATAATATGTAAATCACTCTCTTTTTTAATGACTTGTTCATCTAATGTCACACTTCCACTAGAACTTCTACAACTAAAATTACACTACATATATTCAGTTTAGATCTACTTAAATGAAAACTTTAGACTCTGGGTTGACCTCCATAATTCAAGTTTCTCTTGGACTCCTTCTTTAGTCTTATCAACAAGAAGAATCAGCAAAAGCATATATTAAGATACATCTTCTTGTAAATGTGTAAGAACATCCATAACTAAAGCAAAAAGATAAGGGCTTAAAAGTTTGATGTAATCCAACCATAGGAACATATTTTGTCAATCCTCCTTTTGTTTGGACACAAGTAACAGCTCTAGTACACATATCCTTAATGACTTGAATATAACTAATATTAACTCTCTTTTTTTCTAGAACTCTCCAAAGAACATCTCTTGAAACTCTATCATAAGCTTTCTCTAAATCAATAAATATCATATATAGATCTTCCTTACTTTCTCTATACTTCTCCATCAAACCTTTTAACAAATGTATAACATCCATAGTAGATCTACGACATAAAACCAAATTGATTGTAAGAAACTTTTATATCACATCGTAACTTATGCTCAATTACTCTCTCCAATAATTTTAATGTATAACACATTAACTTAATTCCTCTATAATTTGCACACTCTTGTGCATTACCTTTATTCTTAAATATATGAACAACAAACTCTCTCTCCACTCATCGACATCTTTTAGTCTTTAAAATAATATTAAAAGATTTGTAAAAAGAAATTCCTTAATCTCTAAACATTTCCACTATTGGAATATCATCAGGTCCTATTATTTTTCCACTTTTTTATTTTTCTTTAAAGCTTCTCTAACTTCAAATTTACTAATATGACGATAAAACAAAATTCTCTATTTTTGTTTAGGGTATTAAGGTTGCTAAAATCAATCGTATTTTCAAATCCTTCATTGAAAAGTTTATTAAAATATCTCATCCACTTATTTTCAATATCCTTTTAAGAAAAAAAGCACTTTTCATTAATACCTTTCATTTGAACTAGATCTTACTTCTCTATCTCTTTCATTTAACTTTGCATTCTTTTTTTTATCTATTGTATAGATAACTAAAGCTAAATTTTTGCATATATATTCTTAGAATCTCTGGATCTATATCTTTCTTTCCCAAATTTTGAGTTTTACTTGTAAACCAAGTTTTATAACATTGCTTCTTATCTTTTCTTACATTCTTACTCCACCACCAACTATTTTTATTAAAAAAAGTTTTTCTTTTGATTCTCAAGTACATTTTTTACAACTTGCTTCTCTTGCTATTTTCTCACTCATTAACTTCCTTATGAACATCCCAAATTATAAGCTCTTGTAGCTTGCTCTTAAAAATATTTTTATTAGTATTATTTAAGTATCGTCATCTAATCTTAAGAGATTAATTTGATTTATTTTTCATCTTTCAATATTTCATCTTAAAATCTAAAACTAAAAATCGATGGGTACTTAAAACTTTCACTTGGAATTTTACAATCTAAATGATCTATTTTTCTTATCAAAAATAATCAATTTATGTTTTGCTAGATCCCTTTTTATAAGTAATAATATGCTCATCTCTTTTCTTAAATAAAGTATTAGCAACTACAAAATCATAGGCTAAAGCAAAATCTAATATAGTTTTACCTTCTTCATTAGTCACTCCAAATTCATAACCATCATGAATACCTTTAAAATCTTTTATCACTCTACCAATATGTCCATTTAAATCTCCTCCAATAAATTTTTTTTTTCTTCAAGAGGTATCTTTTGTATTAATCCATCTAAATCATTCCAAAATTTTTCTTTTGAGCCTACATCCAAACCTTGAGGAGCATAAACACTTATAACATTGATAATCTTAGTATCAATAATAATCCTTAAAGCTATAATTTTATCTCCACATCTATTAATATTTATAACATTATCATTCAAACTTTTATCTATAATCGCATCGTTTTCTAATTAGGCTTTTGCAGTTTAAAACCTAAACTATCAATCTTCTTGGCCTTCTCCTCAACCCATTTAGTTTCTTGAATACATAAAATGTTTATCTTCTTATGAACCATAATATCTATTAATTATATTAATTTAAAAGTACATATGTATTCCAAGTTCTAACCTAATTTTAATTTCATGGGTTAACTTCTTTGCCATCGTCCATAATGTGAGAACCACCTTATTTAACACTTTGGAGCATGCAATGCCCCTTTCACTTTCACGTATTCGGTCATACCGCATACCTTCGAGGCATTACACAATGTTTTAAAGATTCATGTTATGATTATTTTGACAAGTTTACAGTGTCAACTTCTATTGCAACCCTCTACTTTTCACATTCGGATACTTCTTAGGAGTATAAGTAAACAATAGAAAATAATTTTCATGGGATAAAATAATGGAATTTATGTGAAGAAATTTTAATTTTTCAAGTCATATTTTTTACTTGTAAATTGATGTGAAATAAGATATTTGTTCCATTAGGAAAATCATCATAAATAGATTATAGTTAATAAGGGTGTTTTGTCTTGGAGTGAGATATAATGTATTATTCTAGACATAAAATGCACTTCTAAAAGTGTTATAAATTAAATATTATTGAAACTTATAATGATTAGTAAAATTTTAAGTTTTGATAGTTTATGCGATAGGTTTGGTATTAAGGATAAAATGAGGCATAAAAATGCTAATGCCGAGATGCTTTGATTAAGTCAATGAATTAAGAGTGAAGATAATATAACCTAGTTGAAGATATAAGAGAAGATGAAAAGCTACTTTGAGAAACTATTAAATAGAAATTTTGAGGAATTAATTATTATTGAGGCATAATAAACACAATAATGATGCATTTTATAGATTGATTAAAAAAATTTAGTGGCTAAACAATTTGTAAAGGTAAAGCTTTGGTTCATATAAGATATTTGTTAAGATTTAGGAACTTGTATTGTCTATTATAGTGGTTTGGTTATAAATCTTCTCGGTGAAATTTGAAGAATAGAAAGATTTCAAATGATCGGAGAAATATATTTTGATACCAATATTTATGAACAAATAATGCATTCAAGATTGTGATAATCATAGATGACTCGAACTTATGAGTCATATAATGAAGTTAGGGGAGAGAGTGATGGATTATATGTTTAAAAAATATTATGAATTTTGGAAAATCGAATTTTTTTCATGATAGAAAGAGTTGTTATGGAAATGATTTTTGTATTAAGGCAATGAATGAAAAGCATAGAAAGTGGAGAATATCTTATATATTTTTTATTAATATTGAGGAGACGTGCTCAAGTACCATTAGAATTGATTCTTGTGTGTAATGTAGAAGAAGTATTTGTCAAAAGTGTGTTTAGATATGCAATGTTGGAGCAATAACTATTGTTAGATTTTTTTTTTGTAGAGCAACTAAGGATTCCCAATCATAATAATATCAATATTTGCCCATTTGATGGGCAAATATGATCGGTTTCTTGGGATCTCAAAGAAAAGTGGTAGACATAATATAGCAAGGTTAGGTTAAAAATGATATGTGAAGTACATTTTAACATATTATGAAGCATTTAGGAAAAAAATGAAAAATGAGGATTCATGAGGCAAACTTATTGGAATGATACTAATGTTGATGACGATATGTTGATGAGTTTGCATAAATCCTTGGTCTTGTAGACCAAAAATCTTCTTACGAAGGTAGAATTTATTTTCTTATTAGTTGTATTGGAAATTTTATGAGAGTTATCTCATTTTCTATGTGATCCAAGTGATTGATGTGATTTTATTTCTTGTTTTTGTTACTTTGGTTAGGTCTTTTTTTTGGTCGAAATTTTGAGTAGATAGGATGGCTGATGTTTTTTTTTTTTCGGAGGTTAAATTCTATGATCTGCAGCCACATGACCCCAACAAGCAGGAAACTCTGAATATGATAGTCAAAGTGGCTTTTTTTGTACCAGTGGGCATTCAATTAGATTTGGCTGAGTCAGTTTTACTGTTGGTGAACTTGGGGTTTATGAGTTTTGTGTTTGTTTGCATGGGTGCAGGTTCTTGGATGTGAATTTCTATGTATTTCTGTAAAAGAAGCTATGGATGTGGTCATCATTATGAGTTTTTGGACAGCTGCTGGCTTTGATATAGACTAGGAATTAGATTATGTAAGCCAGTTTGAATACTTAAAAATTTGCCACCCAAATAAAAGCTGCTACAAGTGAATGAAGAAGCTCTAAAAACCCTATCTTGTTTAAAACTCTAAGTTAATACTGATGACATATATTGGTTGCTACATCTCTTATTATTTTTAGTTGATAAGAAGTAAAATTTGTATGATTGCATGCTTTTGAGAACTCTTTTACTTATATGCCCCCCTAACAAAAGCTTCAACAAGTGACTGAACAAGCTCTAAAAAGCTATCTTGTTTAAAACTGTTTTGTTTTCTTTCTTTGTTTTAGAACTTTATAATTATTGAAAAGAATCTGTAAGATCATTTGAAACTGCAAGTGGAGTCTGCTTCAGTTAGTTGAATCAAGGTAAACTTTTGCTTCTTACGCCTAGTAGCCATAACTAGATTATATTAAATAATTGCAGTCTTAATCATTAAAAGGTGAGATGGCATCACCAATGCAATCATCATATCTTCCTGCCAACACTGATTCCTTAGCACAGGCCTTGGAGGCTGTAAACCCTACTGAATCCATTTCTCTTCTTTACCACATTCTTGAGGAGAGGGGAAAATATTACGTTGAGTCCGCGTGGGTTTACGTCGGACTCCGATATTAAGCGGATATATTGAATAAGCGGTAAAAAATGGCCAGTAAGGCGAAGCGGTGCTATTTTCCTTGATTTAGCCCGTGGCACCCTACGATTTACCTCGTCTAAAGCGGGGAACAAAATATCTGCGTCGTTGGTATTCTTCGTAATACTCATGCGAGCTTTCGACGAAGAGAATTTCTGAGCTCCATTGTCGTCAGATACCTCGTCGTTCGATCCAGCGGCTTAGCGAATTTCAAATTGAGGTATTACGGTTGGTTCTGCGAGGTATTTTATGTCGTTCTTGAACTTGAAAGATTTTAGGATTTTCTCTGTCTTTGTGTCAATCTATCGATTATGTGTTTAGGTTTATTTATGGCGTAGTCTTTGATTTTATATACTTTTTGTCTTTTGTGGATATATTTGCCTATTTGGATGATATATGTCTTTTATAATCATTAGAACAATGTCGAGGTTGATTAGTTCGGTTTTCTTGGTATTTTGCATATCTTCTACGTATTAACAGTGAGTCTGAGTGTTGTACATTTGTTTGTTTCAACATTTACCGTTGGTTATTGAGACGATGTTCACTATGGAAGTAGATTAGAGCGTTCATGTCTCTCTGTACCATATACTCTATCTTTCTTGAGATTTTGCGTTTGTTTCGATTATTTTTCGTTTGGAGGAGACGTATTATAGAATCAGATTATGAATAAGCGGGAAGGTGTGTTTTGCAGTTTGGATGTGTTACGTTGAAAAATAAATATGTATACATGCTCCTCTGTCTACGCATGTCTCTACATCACGATATTAGAGCGATTTTGGGTATTTTTATTGATTGTTCTGGTTATTGAGACGATGTTTCTTTTTTCTGGAAGTAGATTAGAGGTTGTTTGGAAGGTAATTTTGATCTTTGTTTCAAATGTACTCTCAGAACCCTTCTATACTTTCTTGAGATTTTTTTTTTTTTTTCCGTTTGGAGGCATCTTATGGTAGAATCAGTTATGAATAGCGGGAAGGTGTGTGTTTCTGGGTTTGGATGTGTTGGAGAAAATGAATATGTACCTCCTGCTCTGTACCTCTATACCCTATACATACATGCCTCTCAATATTAGAGACAATTTTGGGTTGTTTTGTTGATTGTTCAGCCTGGTTATTGAGACAATATTCTTGTTTTATGGAAGTAGATTAGAGATTGTTTGGAAAATTTAGGAATCTTTGTTTGCGTATGCTACTCTCTCTGTACCCCATCTCTTTCTTAGATTTTGCGTTTGTTTTGTTCCATTTTATCCGTTTGGAGGCATCTTATGGTAGAATCAGATTATGAATAGCGGGAAGGTGTGTTTTACGATGCGGATGTGTTACGTGGAGAAATGAATGCTCTTACTCTGTACCTTATACCTTTTGCGGCTTTGTACTCTCATAATGCGCGATATTAAGGTGTTTGCAATGATATATGTTGTTAATATTACGATTACGAGACTTTATTTTGAAGTTGGCGTATACAAGGATAATGTCGAATCGTGAAGCAGTGAGCGATTATTTGATAATATTCATTTCGCTTGTAGTGAAGTGGCGAAATAATGGCGACTTCGAACATTCATTCAGTGCGCGATTCTTGGAACTTCGGTTGCCATAACCTATCATCTATCTTTGCTGGGAGACCGAAACCTTTTTTTTCTTGGGTGGTTCATTCTTTCGGATGAAAAGTATGTGTTGGGGATCTGCGAATAAAGGGAGAAAGTTTTATGGCGAGAAATTCAAGCCGTATAGTTCGGTGATTATAAGAATTAAGAAAATGGATAGCTTCGTTCTTGCGGCATGGTTTGTCTTAATACGTATGTTTCTTCTTTCAAATTTATTTTTGTATATCCTATAGAGTAAACTACGATTTAATTACTACTGTAGATAATATTGATAAATTTCTTTGAGTATAATTAATTTGGCCAGTATTTTGATAGTGTCCATTGATGGCATTACATCAAAGATACCTGACGCAATACTACGTAGGTGGCTTTTTCTTCTTATGGTATGTTCGGTTATGTTATGTTTTCTTGATGTGAAGTTAACGTATAAATATTCTTGTAGATCTGGGTGGCAGCATTATTAGCCGTTAATTTTAGTCTGACGATATGTATGTGTTTGGCTTAAAATAAAGTTTCTGTGTTACGCTGACGGTTTGAAAAGAGCAGGTAATAGAAAATAGTTATGTTCGTTCATTTTGATGCGGTAATGTCATTTACCATATGTTGTTTGTGCCGTCGTATCTATCTTT
>CM038232.1:13140685-13374611 GCA_021442155.1 Cymbidium sinense | reverse complement strand
TAAGTAGTGGAATAAGTACACATAGTTGATCATTGGAAGGATGACTATGAAATATAAGAAAAACAAAACAATACAACTAGAAATAGAAAAAAAAATCACATGAGAATAGCGTGCATGACAATATGAATCAATATTTATCTTCAATATTCACCTAAAGTTTTGAGCTGAGCTAGAGATAACCCGATGAGTCAAAGTAAGAATACTTGTGCCATCATTATGCATAGAGCTTGATGCATGCACTTCAACATGTCTATGATGCCTTCTCTCTTTTTCTACTCTAATTGCATATCGAGTGCAAATAATCCCTTTGCACCACATTGCTTTTGGTGCTCACATGCTCTTATCTTTTAACAATGGTGTAATCTTGCATTAATTGCTCTTCTATCTCAATTATTTTCACAAGATCCACTTATTCTCTTTTGTTCAATGTGATAAAATTGAGAATTGAGTATCTTTAAGTTTAGAACAAAATCTTGATAGGTCGTCATTATTGGATTACACATTTCTACCATATAAACATATGTTAGCATATTTAAAGATGTGCAAAAGAGATTCTTTTTATTGGATTGTATCGATGAAGCGAGAACAAGGTTCTTATATCTCTATTTATTGCTTATCTTTTCCACAGTGACTAAACTGTCATATGAGGTTAGTTCCAAGTTTCTAACTTCCTGCTCGTTTCAAATGGAAATTGATTTTTTTATGGTAAAAATTTGGTGGATTTTGTACTCCCTCTCTAAATGGTTTTGCTTGGTAATCTGTCTCCTAGTTATATCTTTCCTTGGTGATCATTGCTGGTTGTAGTAATAACATCTGCTCGTTGTCCAGATGCATGCATCTTATGTAATGTCTGGTTATTAGGATTTTTAGTTTATGATCCTATTTTCAAGACTTTCTTTGTCATACATGAAAGACTTTTTTCTGCCATTGTAGGTTTGATGACTTTAATTGGGGAAATTTATGCTTTAATGCTAATATTGAGATGAGGCTTTTGCAAAGACTTTATAGATGAATAGACTTATAATGATTGATAGCCTACGCATGCATATGAAGAATAGGAAAAATGCTTATATGTATGGCCACGGTGAATTATTTTTTATAGCTCCTTTGATCCTTTATTCTCTCTTTGTTTGCTTTTCAGTTTTGGTTTGAGAAAGGGGGACTCCGTTTGGGGAGAAAGAGAAGAGGAGAGAAAGATACTAGCTAGGTGAAAGTGCACAAAAGGCATTGGCTTTCTTTTTATTCATGATCATTATTCATAAATATGGCATGTATTTATAGAAATAGAATACATGGCAAGAGCTAATTATAGGCATCAACAAAGTATGCTTAATCGAGATGTCATTGCCCCTTTGTAGTGGTCAACCTAACCTTCCACTCATTTGGCAGGCTCTTCCTTATCTTTATCCCTTGTAGCTTTCTATGTACTTTCATTGAGCTTCGTTTGAGCCCATGATCATTTAATTCCATTATTGCAAAATTTTATTACATTTGGAGCCTCTAGAAAGTAACTTGAAAGTTTAGGAATTGGGAGGTTTGCAGAAGAATCCATTTAATTGAAATCCAACTTTTGAAGATAAGATGATTAAAAACAGACTTTAGATGTTTTGATGATAAAAATAGCATTAGAGGATCAGGAAGAAAAATTGGCATAAGATTACTTCATGTGGGCTCCGAAAATTCGCCACCAACCTCTCGACAATTTTTGATATTGAATTGAAGAGAGTATGATTTGAAAATATCAGTGTAATTTTCGTAAGGCAAATGGAGATATAAGACACTACCCGTAGATTTCGGCCTCTTTGGTGAGAACTTTAGACTGATTCCAAGTTTCCATGAAGCATAAGCTCCAATTACAGAGAGAACTTCGACAATACTATTGATCAGAAAGATGCGCAGAAGGTAAATAACATAAGTTTTAGAATTTAGATTAAATTTATCATTTCATTTAAACCGATGATTGAGGGAATTATGACGTCGCAGATCTCAGTTTCTCATCCCCCCTACTGCAAATGAGGAGGAGTAATCTAACTTGGAAGGATTTTCATCGAACACATGAGTTACGTGCTCAATAAATCCTGTAGACTGGATGATGTTTGTCAAGGAGATAATCTTGTCATGAGAGAGGTTGTTTTCTATCAAGTATATCCCATGATTCATAACTCAAAGCGAGCCTAATCATATACGCGATCGATCGTAATATAAAGCCAAACCGGCCAAACCATTCTATCGAGGACTCAGAACTACTTCATCAGAGCCTACTCAAGCATGCAGCTATGAGACATAGCCACACAAGATTGATTGAAGAAACATGGAACACTTGATTTGACATTGACTCTTTGATAGCTAGAGTTTTCTTAATTTGTCACCCCAAACCGCGAAAGGTGGATAGAAGTTTTGATTTAAGTTTTAATGATAAAATTTCATTTAAAGCATTATTACTTAAAATTGATTAATTAGAATACGCTTAAGATTTTAGATTCACAACTTTAAGCAATGAGGACAGATCTACCGTCACCGATAGAATCAATTTATATTTCTGATTTGAAACTCTTATTATAGGTTTTGTGTTTATTAATCAGCCCTAAGACAAAACCGGAAGCAACCGCAAAGATCCTCTATTACACTAATTTAAGATTCAAGATAAAGTGTGGGCACAGCGAAGTATAGTAATTTTAGTATTTTATGTTTGAATTATAGATTGATTTTAAATTTTCATTTAATTAAACTTTAGCCGAAAACTTTTAACATTATATTGCACTTAAAACCTACGTCAAAAGACATTTATTATTATAGTTAATTTAATCTAATTAAAATCATTGATTTTTGAAAATCATAATTAGAATGAAGTTCCTTAAATTTTGATTAAATGAAATTATAATTTTGGTAGATTTTGATTTAAGATAAGAGTCTGATCCAAGCACAAGACATTTTGATTTAGATCAGAAGAAGGCTTTAATTTGTTGTTTAAAAGAAGATTTATCCCTGAGTAGTTTTATTTTCCCCTCTTTTGTTTTATTTTTGTGTTTGCTTGCTATTTTCCTCCCCTTTGTTGTTTGGAGTTTTGATTTGAATTTTAACTTTAGTTTCATTGCTTGACATTCTTAAGTTGATTTCTTTACTTTTCATTTTTTCTAAGTCTAGAATTTTGATGAAATTTTCAGCCTCCGATCATCCCCAGGTCGTGATCTACTCTGACACCCTCTCTTGAAGGGCCATGCCGCACCCGGCTTTAAATAACGACCTTTAAACCAAAAAAAATGACAAATGCGATATATCAGCCTTTTTTTTCTAAGTTTAAATTAAAATTTTCGGCAAGATTTCGTCTGGTGAACATCTAACTGCGTCGCTTACCCAGACTGAAGATAATGCATGCGACACCATATGATTTCATCTCGCCTATCGAAAGCATAAGCTTCAAACCGCAAAAACACAAGCATATATATATATATTTTTCACATTCACGATCATATGCTCGACGATTTTTCTTACCGCAATGCTCGACAAAGAACAGAGCAGGTAATCAGAATGTAGCAAGAGCGAATAAAAAAAAAAGAATGGTTGCTGGCGGAAACCGCCGCGAGTGGTTCATGCGACGCACGGATGACAAACGAAGTCACGAGAAGATGGAAGAGATCGAGAGGAGAGGGAATTCTTTACCGTGCAGAACTTTTTTCCACCGAGAGAATGCAGGAGAGAGAGGACGAATATGGGAAGAAAAAAAAAAAGAGAAGGGAATGGGGAGAGTGAGGTAGTTTTTTTTTCTTCCTTTATTTTTTTAAAATCGAAACCCGAAAATGGGGAACCAGCATGTGAGAGGGTAATTTAGGATTTTAAATAAATTCTAAATTGATTTAAACGCTTTTAATTTGAATTTTACGCAGAAAATACAGTCAATATATATCATTTTAAGGTAATTATTTTTTTGAACGAAGCGCAAGACGCACATTACCGCTTTCAAATTGACCAAATTGAAATTCATCATTTCGCTTTCGACCGCTCAATTTTCGCCAGACTCATCCAAATTGCAACGCTCATGAATTTTGACGCTAATACGATCAATTTTGCGAATGAGGTCGTTGATTCTCGCCGCCTCACTCGCGTTGCGACGCCGAGATGACTTGACATCGCTGATCGGTTGATTATCGAATATTTATCATATTTATCAATGCAACTAAGTCCGCTTCGTCGATCAAGACATTTGCCGGATATCGCGATTTCCCTGATTATTTTACGCCACTTCAAATCATTATTTGCAACTAATTGAGCAGCCTCATTTGATAGATTTTGATGTTTTGAAGCTAACATCGCTATCAATTTCAGAACGGTGGTCATCGCCGCAGCCTTTCACTCAATATGCGCGCTGTTGATAGCTGAAAGCACTTAATCAATTGCTCGTTAGAAATATTTATATTTTGATCACCGACGTTAATGCGAATCCACGGATTCGTCGCTCAACGAGTTTCACTATTGGTGATGTTCTCGATATTTTGAGCATCGCCGCCTCAAGTCCGCCAACTTATGGAGGTCATTTTGTCATCGCCGCTTTTCCCAACTCCGATATGCGTAAGTGATAGCTTCGGCATTTAATCAATTGCTTCAGATTGCAATATTTATATTTTGATCAATTTCGGCTTCAATGCAACGGCGAAGTTCGCTCGTCGATCGGAGGTTGTTTCTTCCATTTTGACGTGGTCATTGCATTTGAGCCTTGATTTGCTTGCCGTCATCCGCCTTTTTGACTGACCGATGACACGTATGTGGTCAACACTTCAATAGAAGTTTTTCAAATAATTTGCAAAAATATATTTAGCACCTCAAGGAACACTCAACATTAATGACTGAAAATAAGGATTCATAACAATGACCTTGAATAGTTGGAATCAGGCTAACGATAATGATTCCTTAACTTTTATTTTTACTGTATTTTTCCTGTGTAAGATAATAACATTGTTATCAACATGGTTAAACACACAAATATATGCTTGAGTTTTTGGTGCAATGTGAAGCAAAATGATAAAGTTGTGCATCGTTCTACAATGAATTAAGCTGACACACTCATCTCTTTGTAAGCATGTGGTAGACAAGCTTCACTTTTTTCCTAGTTAAAGATGAAGATCAATTTATTAATGGATTAACATCATATAATTTAATACTGTGTAATATTTCCTATGATATGTACATTTCAATGAACTGAAGCACATGCTTAACGCTTTGAAGCAAAATACTTCCTTTGCATGGCATTTGTGCATTGACAATCTTTATTGTTACTGGTATTCTCAGTCATGTTTTACTTTCCTGAAGTGCAACTTGGATGGCTTGTACCCTAGAGGTTGTCTTTTTTTTTTCTCCTTTAAATTTTCTGCTGGGATGTTATGAAAGCATTTAATTCCATAGTTTGAGTAGACTGCAGCTTACATTCTTGATTTCTGTTGGCGCCGCACACACAACAAATTGTGTATACAAGCACGAACTCCTTAGTTTATCTAACAACATACTATCTTGGACTGGATTGAACAATTAGTCCAATCAACACCTTTAATATATGGAATATTGTAGTTCATGTTGGGTATGGTAATCTAGCTAGCATAATACTCGCAGAGATAGTTTGGTAATATATCCCATTTAATCCAATTTATTTCCTAATTGCCTAATTACTTTTTTGCGTTATGAAGATTAGACTAGCAGCATCGACGGCCGATTAAACCATTCGACGTGTATGGTTGGATCTCTCCGCTTATTTCATTCCTTCCTCCAGCTGCCTCGGTCCTTCAAGTTGATTTCACGCCGCGAGTTCTTCTCCTCCTTTCCTCGCCCCGACCGCTCCGACACGGTAACACAGAACCGCCTCTTCCGTTTTCGCCGCTAGACCCGACGCCCGGCTCGGGCAAGGATTCGCATTTGGCCATTGAACGCCAGATCCCATAGCGCTTTCAGACGCCGACGCCGCCGCTTGAAACCGCCACATCCAGAATCCAGTGAACCGACGGTTGGAAATCCGTATTCTGGAAATCCGTGAACCGATCTCTGCCGGATTTCGTTCGCCGACGGGAAACTTAGAATTTTGTAGTTGCTAATTTTATTTCTCTATTCCTTTTCTTTCACGCCTTCGGTGTTGAAATCGTGATTGGGAAGTTCAAATCGGTAGTAGAGTTGTAATTATTGTATTAAAATGGGGTTTAGGATTGTTGTTTGTTAATTTTAGTTTGTTGATAAAAGTAATCTTTTCCGCTCCAGATAAGTAAAATCTGATTTCAAATTTTGTGTATGGAATCTTACGCTCTACATCTCGTGATCCATTTTCTTAAATGTGAAAGACGCTGAATATCTGTGCAGTTCATGGGTAAGATATTGCTGCCCTTTCAATGATTTCAAAAGGTCCATGTCTCTGGGCTCAATTTACCTCCGACTAAATCTACTAATTTTCATAGTTTAACTTTCAAGAATATAAATTCTCCAACTTGAAATTCTACCGCTTTAAGTAATATTTACATCCTTCGACTTTCAATCTATCCCCATTATCTGATTTTCTCAGTATCAACCAACTCTAATTTCTGCTCTTTCTTTCACTTCACCAACTCAAATTAGTTCACACTTTCGACCATTTCATACGAATTCAATACTGGGATTAGCATTATTGAAACTCGATCATAGGAATATGATCTTCCCATACCTCCAACATCTAAAACACATAGTATCAACAAATCTTCTGGACTTGAATTGTTATTTCGATTGTCCATCGGATGAAAATCAGACTTAAGTGAACTGTGTCCAAGCCTCTCTCGAATTCCTTTCCATAATCTGGAAGTAAATATACCATCTCTGTCAGAGACGATCACGGGTCATCTGGGGTGTGACAGGTAACCTCACAATACAGAGACCTAAAAAGGCACTTTTTCTAATGTCTTTAATTATATAACGGTGCCTATGTTAATGCATTTAGGATTTAATTATATCTAATTACTTTGAAGTGATTGATTTGCATGATGAGTATGTGTTTTAAAAGACATTATAGCACTTGCGCCTTAATTGCTTTTGCAGTTCTACTGTGACAATTTGGGTACTGATGAGCTTAAGCATTTGCATTGTGTCACCTAAGATTGTTACCGAGCCTTGTTATATTTTAATCCCTTCTGAGCGTTCTTTTTGATTGCATGAACCATCATTGTAACTCTTAAAAATACCTCGAGGAAGTTGTTCATTGGGGACTCTTCCATTTTGGTTCAGCCTTTTAGGTTGTTGTTGTATAATGCAATTTTATTATTTAAGCGTTAAGGTGGAAAATTCTTTTAATTTTTTTTGCTGAACGGTCGTTTGGTTTGATGAATTTGGAAGTCAGGAGAGTTTTAAAAATAATTTAAAATAAATACAACATTTCAAAATATAAGCTGTTTTTGTTTGATGCTAATCAAATTCAGTGATTAGCATTTCAAAATATAAACTGTTTTCACATTTCTAGCTTCTTCCCCGTAATGTTTTGTGTTGTTGTGTTATATATATATTTGTGTGTGCAGTTGAGACAACTTCAATGACTATTAAGGGGTTGTTTGCGTAGATCAATCAACATTGGTTTGTTAAGTAAAGTAAAATAGGTGCATTTTAAATACACCGAAGAATAGTGTATTTGGAACCAAATCTGGCGAATTCCAAATACAATAAAGATCTGGCGAGGCGACGCCGGCGGCCGCCGCCACGTCTAGCCGAGCCGCAGCGCCGCCACGCGCCGCTAGCCACGCCGCCGGTGCACCGCACCCCACCGCCGCTTCAAACTTCAATTTACTTTACATTACATTTTGTCAACCAAACAAAAAATGCAAGTCAGAAATTCAACCAAACAACTATAAAGTAATCTTTTACATGAATTTTTTACATTCTCAGACATGCGATTCCAAATGCAGGCAACCAAACAGCCCCTAATTAGAATATGTAAACAAATCTGACTCAACCAGTCCCTAAAGATAGTTGGTATGAATGAAACTTTGAAGTTTAAGACAATGATAACGGGAAACCTTTTGGTAAATAATTTAACTTTTCTTAGGCGTAATGTTTATAAAATCTATAATTTACCATAGTTAACTATATGCCATTTCTTAACGAGAGACCTTTTGATTGTCCTCCAGTCTGGTGATAGGATACGTTAAGCAAAAATGTTTTTCTATATATAAAATCTTAGGAGGCCATTGTTCTTAGCAAGATATCTAGCATTTTATTTCCATTTTTTTCTAGAGGTGCTTTTATTTGAACATCTTTCAAGTTATGATTTGTGCTGTCATGTGCTCATGCCCTTGCAGATCTTGTTCACACTCCATCTATTATACTTATAATATGCTCACTTTTGTAATATTTTTTCACATTTTTAGCGGAAATAATGAGATGTTAGGATTCATGAAGCTCTTATATTATGAACCTTGCTGTACACCAGAGGAACTTTGTCTAATTAGATTTAATGCTGTTTTTTCTTTAAATTTTTACAGAGTGGAAAGTCTTGTTTAGGCGAAATTATCTACCGTTACATAACAGCCGAAAAATTTTCGTCAGAATGTCTTCTCGATTGCTTAGATCTATCATCCGAGCACCATACACTCGACGTAGCGAACAGAATTGAGGCAGCCACACACGTTTGGAGGCTGAAAAATAAAAAAAGAAACCCTGTTCATTCAAAGGGTAAGAAGTCTTGGGGAGGAAAGGTTAAGGGACTCGTTACTGCTACAGAAAGAAGCCAGCTTCTGGCACAGAGAGCAGAAGGCCTTCTCAAGAGCTTAAGACTTAGATATCCTGGCCTTCCTCAAACTGTTCTGGATATGAACAAGATCCAATATAATAAGGTTAGTCTTCCTTTCCTCTTTTATTTTGTGGTATTTGCTCTTTCTTTCCTTAATAGTTGCACTGTTATGTTCCAAGCTTGATAATCATTTCTATGATTTAATGCAAAAAACTAGCCTTGGATTCTATAAATATATATTTACCTTTGAGATCGGTCCAATTTTGAGTCTTGAAATCGGATCAAACATGTACAAGCGTTCTTGAAATTAACTCGTCGATCGAATTAATTTGATGTCAAACTATTTTTAGCCTGAATCAACCCAATTTCGAGCTGGCTCAAAATCATTTATTTTTAAAATAATTTGCAACATACATATAAGCAATGCACACGCACGTACATAATCCACACATAAACATACACACTTATATACATTTGATTGATCGAAGCCTAGCTCAAAATTGGCTTGAAATATCATACAGAGATAATTTTTTTCATAGCTTGTCTAAATTTGAGCCAAAAAAGCGATTCAATCTTCAAACTATCTTCGACATTCTAGTTAAAATGTCAACCACTCCTCCATCTTCATCATACATTCCTTCAACGCAGGATGTGGGTCAATCCATCCTCGAAAGCTATTCTCGCGTCATGGAGAGCTTGGCATTCAACGTAATAGCGAGGATCGACGACCTAATCTTCGTCGACGATTCGACGAAGAAATGCATCGCCTCCGGCGAAGTTAACACGTTCAACCGAGGCCGACTCGGAGGATTACCCATCCAAAAAAGAATCTCTCCCAGCCCTTTCTCAATCCAAAACACCCCTTATGCCTCCCCATTCTCCACACCCTATTGCTCCTCCACTCCAATCAATGGAAGCCCTAGAAGAGCTCAGCCACATCATCTCCCCCATATTCGAGACAAGGAAGCTGGAAGATGGGGAAAGCCTGCTTCTGATGATGTGGATAGGGTTTGGTCATATACTGGAAATCTGAGTGCCAGAAAAGATTTAGGGCATCCTCCTGAAAGAGACTGAATTTAACAGCCAAGAATCACTGAAGGGACAATGTCAAACTGGCACTTATCTCAGTTTGTTTTTTTTGTGTATTTTTTTAGGTTGGGAAATAATACCCTTAGGCTATTGTTGCTCTCATTATAGGCAGCAGAACTTTGTTATTAGTCAATATGTTGTTTTGATGAAGCGAAATGACTAAATTTCTGTATTTTTGCAGCATTTATAGGCTGTATAAAAACTCTTTTTAATTTTCAGTTAATAGGGGGTAATGTGCTTTTAGTAAAAATTCTTCAATGGTACTTCTTGTAAATATTATGTGGATAATAACGTTAGTCAGATAGTGATATTATCTATCAAATACTGTGTTTAGTTTAATATTATCATATTTAACTATAATTTTATTTTGAAATATCTAAGTATTATTAAAATAGAGCATGGATATTATTTATAAATTTTTTATTTAAGGAAAATTAATTAGAATAATTGATTTTTTTAAAAAAAATTTACAAATCAACTATCTTAGTCTTATATATTCACAATTTAATCACATTATTTATTTATTTGTAAATTGAAATATTAGTTCACATGATTCTATATGTAGGAATTATTCAAAGAAAATTCCCTGTTTATATTTTTTAAAATAAAGGAATTTTAATCTAAAAAAATAATACACATTTTACATGTTACATTCCTATATTGATGAAATATATATATTTTTAACTATCTCATTTTGATGTTTCAAAAAAATAATAATTTAAATTTCAATTAAAATTCAAATATTACTTATCTCATTTTTATATATCTTATATCTAAATTTTAATTTATATATATATAATGTCAGTTTTTAAATTCTTGTAAGTAAATATCAAATTTTAGATATTATATATATAAATGTATATAATAAGAAGATTTAAACATATATCATATATAAATGTATTTATATATTTAATATTTAAAATTAGATATTTAATTATCTAGTAATTTTTTGCTTAAGAAGATATATTTAATTTAAAAAGTGATGATAATATTTTTAATGTGATATTGATGATTGAGAAGTTATATATATATATATATATATATATATATATATATATATATATATATATATATATATATAAAAAAATTTAGTTATTTAAAATCTAAATAAATAATAATAATATTTTATGTGATATATAAAAATTAAATTTTATTTACTTAAATTTTGGGTGTTTTTTGTTTTGCTTTGTTTTGTTTTTTTTTTTTTTTTTTTTTTTTGAGAGAGAGAGATAAGACATAAATTAATATAAATTAAGTTTAAGAGTAGAAGGGCCATGAACGCTCATCTCCTAATATTTTAGTTAACATTAAATCACATAACTCTTAAGCATTTATATATATATTACTTTTAAATGCATGAAGCGGCGTATTTCATTTTTACAAATATTGATAATAGTATTTTTAATATGATATTAAATTTTTAAGTATTATAAATTTTTCGGGGAAATTACAGACATAGCACCTAAAATATGACTATTTACAAATCCTCTTGCTTTTATTTTTATTTTTATTTTTTAAATTTTCATTCAAATATCAAAATTCACTATTAAAGTTCAACTCATTTTTTTCATTTTATGAAATTCGTAATTGTTTGATGGTAACATCCATAAATACATGAATTTGGTTGTTAAATCAAAATGAAACTTTATGTAAATATATGAGTTTTATGTACTGTGTATGTAATTATGTCAAAATATTTATGTGTTCTTATGATGAAAAAATTAAGAAAATTAATAATTATGTAATTTTAAATTTTGTACTTGCAAAATTTATTATAATTATTTTTTTATGAATTTACTTGAAACTAAATCTGATATTTATGTTGCTGAAGAGTTGGTATATAGATTTTTCTAAGAGATTTAAATTCAAAGCATATATTAATCACTAATTTTTTTAAAATATGTTATCCGATAATCTTATTAGAAATAATTAAATAATCTCTAAACACTCTAAATTTCATATCAAAAATAAGGTTTCAAGAAACTGCTTGAATTTTATCGAAGGTTACTTCATGAGATTATATTGATTGGGTTCAACAAAAAAAGTACATTATTTAAAGCAAGAAAACAAATCTTTAGTTTAAAATTTGAAAAAAAAAAAAGAATAAAAAATGAGAGATATTTTGTTACATCATAGAAATTATTTTTTAATCAAAGTTTATGATTTAATTTTGATATAAAAAAGAAAATGATTTTTTAGTCATTGTAAAAGAAAATTAATATTAATAGTAAAAAAAAATAATCATTATGTTAATAAAAAATGGATTGGTGGCATGCTATGATGCATTAACAAGTTAGGTGTGCACTGTCAGACAAGTATTTAATATCGAGCACTACGCATACGACACATGTAATAAAAAAATATCCAATAAAATAATATTAAAAATAAAAGGGACAAGGACACGAGTATCCTAAATAATTGAATTAAAATTATATAAAAAATATTTTAAATATTGTTTGTTATATTTTAAATTATTTTAGAAAATTTTAGAAATTTAGAGAATGATATTTGAGCTAAAAGAGATAATAATAATATATATTTATTATAAATAATTAAAATTATTAAAATTATAATTAAATTTATAAAATTAGAATTGATAATTTATTCATTAAAATTGTTAAAATATAATAAAACAAGTTACTTAAGTTATATATATAACTTAAGTAATTAACTAATTTTATTAATTAAATGATTTATTTTTTATTATTTTTAATATTTTATTTATTTAATTTATACATATTATTATAATATTATATCTAATATGTATTTGTGTTTTATATTTTTAAAAATAAAAGTATTTTATATCCATATCTTATTGTATTCATGTCCTCGTATTGATATGTATATATAAGAGGTGACATGTTAATGAATTAGTCTATTCTAGTCATGAAGCCCCACGAGCTAAATGCCTTGGAGAAAATATTATTCTTGAGTGGACTCCAATCAATAATAGATATGTCCATTATTAAAAAATCCTATTTTTTTTTTGCATTTTTCAATTAATGATCGAACTGATAAACAGCTTAATTCCTCCAGAAATCTAATCTCGCCTGCTCAAACAAGGGAGAAAGAAGTCGTTAGAATGCGAAGAATTTAAAATATATATATATATATATATATATATATATATATATATATATATATATATATATATATATAATATATATATTTTTCAAGCAAATGAGAGAAAATAAAAAATCTCATTTTTTTGGAAGAACCAAGATGGAGATAATTTGGGAGTTATGACCTTGATGATATTGCGACCAATTACGATTGTATTAAATAAAATACATAGTAAATTTTCTCAACCGTTGTATATGAATTTTTTTACGATTTGTTAGTGATAATCTTTTGGTATATTTCTATCTTGTTTGGAGTTCTTTGCAAGAGGTATTTTGATTTTTAGGAAATGTTTTTATGTCTCTCAGATATAAAGAACCAATCTCATATTATTTTTCATAATTTCTTGGCCTGTTTGGACATAATATGTTTATTAGATTCTATTAAGTAATTTGGAGGTGATTAGTTAGTTTTATACAGCATCGTCTCTGCATTTTTTTTCTTTCATTTCTTTTTATTTGGACAAAAAATATTTTTATTAGATTCTATTAGATCAATTTAGAGGTTGTTTGGTTGATTTTTTAGAGTTTTGTATATGTACTCTCATGAGAATACATTATTTTCTCATTTTTCACCTTTAATAGAATGATTACATTATACAATTTGTTTGTTTTGGTTGATTTTAAGGGAGTTTTATATTTTGTACTTGTACTCAGAGTACATAGCATTTTCTTTTTTAATTTCTTTGCTTGTTTGGAAATATATTCATTACATTCCAGTGGATGATTATTAGTTTTAAGGAGAGATTTGATCAGCAATTGATATACTGAGTTTTTCTCATTTTTTCACTTTGTTTTGCTTGTTTTGAGAAATATGTTCATTACATTCAATTGAATAATTTGGAGGTTTTGGTGTGAGTTTTGTTATACTCTCTGCACTCTCATGAGAGCATTTTCTCATATTTTTCTTTTTTGCTTTTAGAGAGAATATATTCATTACATTCCATTGGAAGCAATTTGGAGGCTTATTGATTAGTTTTTAGGAGAGTTTTACATATATATTCTCTCAGACACTCTCATGAGTACAAAGCATTTTGATATTTTTTTCCACTTTATGTTTGGAGAAAATATTTTATTACATTCCATTAGGAATAATTTGGTTAGTTTTTATGAGTTGATCACTCTCTGCATCATATGGGAGCATTTTCTCATATTTCACTTTTGTTTTGGAGAGAATATGTTCATTACATTCCATTGAAGTAATTTGGATGCTTATTGGTTGATTTTATGGGACTTTTGAGCATTTTAAATTTTTTTCTCAATTTGTTTTTTTGGAGATAATATATTTAATACATTCCATTTCATTTTGAGATTAGTTAGTTTTAGGAGAGTTTCTTTGGCTGTTTGGTGATAATATATTTAATACATTCTGAGTACATATTTTGCTCATTTTTTCACTTTTGTTTGGCTGTTTGGAGAAAATATGTTCATTAATCCATTAGAATAATTGTAGATTGTGGTTAGGGTGTAATTTGCTGTTTCTATGTACTCTCATGAGAAAGAGCATTACTCATTTTTTTTTAGTTTTGGCATATTTGGAGAGAATATGTTCAATACATTCCATAAAAGAAATTTGGAGGCTTAATTTTTTGGGGTTGAGATTCCATCTCACGTATTTCAACTTTTTTTTTTCCAAATTTTTTGGCCTATTTGGAGGAAATATGTTTATTACATTCCATTATGATTAATTTGGAGGCGGATTGGTTGGTTTTTCTGTGAGTTTTGTATACTCTATTCTCATGAGAGGCTGCATTTTCATACTTTTCTGTTGTTTATATTCATTTTTGGAGCTGTTATATGGAGGTGAGATGAATGCGAAAAATGAGGTGCATGAAGTCGTGATGTCTAATGACCCAAATGTGAGGAAACTCCTTGGGACCACTGTTCACAATGAAACGGAGGCGTGTGCACTGTATTGTGACTATGCACATCAGAATGGGTTCAATGTTAGGAAGGATCATACTAGTTATTGGCCAAACTCTAAAAATTGAAATCAAAGGATTTTTATGTTCAAAACAAGTGAAGAAATGGCGCCTTAACTCTAATAAAATTAAAAATAGAAATAAGAGTGGTAATACAATGATTAGATTTTCGTTGATTTGGAATTGGATGGTAAAGAAACATATAGAAAGTCATAACCATTCATTGCAAAGCACGACGCATATCTTCTCGTGATCATCGATGCATTAATGAGAAGACTATGTTGAAGACAATGACGTAATTGAAAAATGCAGCCTACTGCTAGAGGCGGGAGAATATTGGCTTCACAAAAGAGATGCTTTCAATTTCATCCGTAAAGAGAGAAGATCGAGGATTGTGAATGTGGCAAGAATGCATTAATACACATTTCAAGGAAGGAAAGGCAAGTAGGATGAGATGTTTGCATGAGGATGTACAAGTCATGATGAGATTTTGTAAGTTTTTTTTGGAAATGATATGTCAAAGATAGAATATGATTATTTTGGGGATGTCATGATTTTGATATCATTCAATAAATATAATCTTGTTTGTGCCCCTTTAGTTTGTAAATCATCACCGATAAAATGTGTTATTTGAGTCTTTCTAGAGAAGACAAAGTCACACATGGCTATTCCAAACATTTCTCCGGTTAATGAGTGGCAGATATCCTATAACAATATTTACTAATCAAGATGAGACTATGACGAGAGCTATTGAAATTGTATTATCGCATACTCGTCATAGGTTGTGCCAATGACATGTTTTGAAGAAAGCACATTCTAAGATTCATTGCTTTAATAGTAACAAGACAGTACAATGGGCTATTCTATACATGCATGAGCAAGTGTGACTCAGGGGAAGAGTTTGAGGAAGTGTGGTCTGCCATGCTAGATGAAGGCAATTTGTATGATCATGTCTCGAGCTTTATAAAATTAGATCCAAGTGGTCTGAATTCAAGACTCATTGCATGAGAATATTGTCAACGCAACGTAGTGAGTCCACGATAATAATGTATATCACAAAATCTCTAAAACAAGTTCAATCAATGAGATTGTTGGGATTGGAGAAGGAACACATTACGGAAAGAACATGACGAAGACTTCAAGTGTAGCGAGTCAACAATTGTTCCTGTTGTTAAGACCAGTCCAATTCTAAAATAATGCTATGTTTTACACAAGAAAGTTTTATACAATATTTGAGTAAGAATTTTTGCATGGAGTTGGAGGATTATCAGCAAATGTGTCAGATGATAATCCCATGGAGTATTTGGTGAGAAACTTAGAGCATAAATATATGCTTCAAAATATGGTCATCCATTCGAAGACAACCCTAGATGTAACTTGTACATGTAAAAAATTTGAAATAATGGGATTACTTTGTGCCCACTGTATCCAAGATCTCAGTCAGGAAGATGTTGTGCATATTCCGGATAAGTAACTTCTCATGCGATAGTTTACCAGAGCAAAGAGGGATATCTACATTGATAGTACATACGGAAACTTAAAAGATGTACAAGACACAGGTGGAAATGCAACTGGCATTATTTTTTAGAACCACATTAGTCGGTATGCTTATCAAATGATAGTTGAGGAGTATATGCTTGGATCCTTAAAAAAATTATATGATGATGTCGACTCTATATTATGAAGGAATTCTCCTCAGAAAAACAAAGAAGAGAAGTCAACCATATAACAAAGGAAATGATAATTTAAAGGATCCAGTTAAGTAGCGTCCAAAGGGTATTTCCAACACAAGGCTTAAGGGATACTAGGAAAGAACCAAGAAAGCCAAGAGTAATTTCCTATTTGACTCTTAATTTTAAGTATTTTAGATATTGATTTTAAACTTGAAACCATCATATTCTGAAACCAAAGTACTCGAGAGTGGAGAACGTGTTGCCACCCATTGCAACACCTTTCTCTCTTATGCCAAAGTATTTTTAGGTGCATGAAAACCACGATGATTGTAAAAATATCATCAACTAATATGATGTTCTCTAGAATTTAACTCAAGCTCAATAATCGGTACCAAGGGTACACTGTCGATGATGGATATTACAGGAAAATATTTTAATGCATGATATCATTTAGTTATGTGTTCTTCAACTGCACACACTGCAATGTCGATTAAAATCATAATTATGTCATTACAATCATTTCTGTAAGACTTTAAAGAGTCCATGATGACTTTCTTTTACTTAACAGCACACGCCAGTCATATCTAAGGATTCAAGAAGTTGATTAGAGTGCATGATGACTTTCTCTGAAAGTCAACATCGATACACTAAGTACTACTAGGCCTTGAGCCCTTCACTACTGTTAATATCATGACTCTTCCGCTTTTGCAATGATTCTCCTCACCGCCATTGTCCATTTTTCTTGTTTATTTTTTCTATTATTCAGAATAGTTTTTTTTCTCATTGTCGAGACTACCTAATGTTCAATACCGCTTTTTTGATATCATTGTCATGTGGTTAACCTAATTAATTGTCTTTATTGTATGGAATTATCTATTATTTCAATTGATTCTTATTTCTTTTGAAATTGCACATATATGTGCTTTTCTAATTTGGGGTGTCATTATGATTCCCGTTATTATGTTGCCATTATTTGTTGTTTATTAACTTAGGAAAGAGTGTTGTCAACCCTTTATTAGTTGGATTTGTGGTAACTTATGTTCCATAGCAGTGCAGGTATGTATATAAAGATCACAAGATTTTCATCCATTGGCTAATATTTTCCCCCATATTTGTAGGGTATGATGGCTGGGATGATTTCACCCATTCCTTGGATGGCAGTAGCATGCCTGATGTAACCCTTCCTTTGAAGTTTGGGTGATCATGTTTGCGGCTGCCCCAAATTGGTGTGATTGAGCCTGAGCCTTTCTACACATATTTCTCTATATCTCTTTCATTATTTTGTTTTACTTTCAACCTAGCTTGTATCACTTTAACGATGCTAACTCTTCCTTCCATATGTTTACAGATTCTGGTTGTTTTTTGCAGGTCCTTCTCTCCTGGAGACATAGACTTCTCTTATCCTCAAGAGTTTATCATATGGCCAATGGCTTGCTCCTTTGCTCTATTTATACCTTTTGCTTTCTTTTCCTTTTTCATATGTTTTGACTGTACTTAGTTAGGGGATTTACTCTCTAGGGTATCTGTAGCTCTTTAAGCAGTAATTATTGAGTTTATCCCCTTTTAAGGTCCTTGTAATCCTTTTATTGTGGCAATAAAATTCCCCTATATGGGGTTCCCCTAAAAAATAAAATAAATAGGTCTTCACTAACGGTCCAATTTCCAATTACTAAATTTGTACTAATAGCTTATGAAATTCAGTTGGTCTGTGATGTATGATGTTATATTGAATGTGCTTGTATCGAAATGCTTCTTTGTAAGAGTCTTTTTTATATAGCCTTACATAACTATCAGAGGTTCATTCTACTGCATCATTAGCTTTAATATTGAATTATATTTTACTCTATTAAGTAATCCATAATTTATGAAATGATTTTTATTGCAGGCATTACAAAATTTGATAAGCCCATCTGCTCTTATCAATAAGATTAATAGAACTTAAAAAAAATTACCAGTATTGTAGCTATGATGTTTCTTAGTATGGTGGTCTACTAGATATTCTTTCATATGCTCATCTTTAAGCAATTTCTCAAACTAACATTTGAGAATTCTAAGTTATCGATCTTGTAGCTACGATCGATATGGTTTATATAAAAATTCTATCATTTCTCAATCTCCCAAAAAAACTTATTTTTGATGCATTCAACCACTCTCCCAAAAAATTTGATTTAATTCATTATTTTTAAATAACTAATTAATCAATTAATATAAAATACCTAAGTTTAATAGTCTGACCCACTTATATTTTCTCTTATAATACTGATGATATTATTTTACTAATTATTTATAATTTTATCAATAATATTAATTTAATTAATTTTATATTTTCAGTTATTAAATTATTTAAAAAAATTCTTCATCTTAAAAAAAAGTATTTGCTCCACACTGCCCTAAAATTTTATATTTCAATTGACATTACTTGTAATTTTTGATAGTTTATTGGTCTAATTTATGACTCACATTATTCAATAGAAAGTAGATTTCAAGAAGCACAATTTTGACAGATACAAATAAATTTCAAACATTTAAAAAATAATCATACAAATGAATTTAGCCCATTTTTAAAGAACATAATTTTCTTTATTAAAGATTTAAGTATAATAATCTTACCCACTAATATTAAGTTTACATGTTAAGCGGTTTATATTGCTTCTCCTTTATACTTTCAGATTGTGGCATTATGAATGTCATTGAGTATAATGGTTTATTACTTGCATTCGATTTGACATATCAAGTATCATTCAATTGTATTCTTCTTAATTATGCAATACAAATTTATGTAATTATTAGTTTTTAAATATTGTAAATCTTATCTTCAATTTTTATTTGATCTTTTCAATGACATGTCAGGATAGGTTAGAAGGCCGATTGGGCCAATCAAATCTAAGTTGATCAGCTCAACTATTGCTCAGCAATTGTAAGGTCTATGGGCATGTGTGACCACTGGTAAATGATCAAACCTTTTATATGATTGTTAACATGATCGAGCAAAGATGTTTAGATATCTTTACAATGTAGTAGAAGGTATTTGTTAAGATTTTTGAATCAAAATACAGTTTAAAATTAGTCATCATATTAGGTAATTTTGAATTTAAAATATGACATAATTTGAATGTGAAAATTAATTAATCCAATTAAGAAACAATTTAAGAAATTAATGACATGTATCTTACATATGTGTTATGATTATGAGTAGAATGAAAAAATTATAGAGTAAAAAACTATTAATGTATTATAGAGAGTACAGAGAGTACAGAGAATATATATGGTACACCTATAAAACTGCTCAAAAAAGATTACTATTAAAGATCCCCACAAGCTGTAATGGAATCTACTTAACATATTAATGACAGCAGCCAAAAGCTCTCATAAAGCAACCAGAAGCCTCCAAACCGCTTTTAAGGTTACAAGAACATTTCCTCCGACCAAAGAAAAGTGGAAAATTTTAAGAAAATAATTTGTACTCTAAGGATAGTACAAAGATTGCAGCTGTAAAACACCTTAAATATGATAATAGTCAGCCTCCAAACTACCTGCAATGGAATATAATAAAATAATTCTACCCAAACAACCCAAAAAAGCTGGATAACATGTACTAAAGCAGCCCAGTATCAACTAAATTGCTTTAGATGGTTTCCGCTAAACATATTTTTATCCAAACTACCCAAGAAAATTGAAAAAATAGAAGAAATATTCGTACTCGAGAGAAGTACAGATGCAAAATGTTAAGAGAAGGCTAATATTCGACTCACAACTTGTAATGAAATGTACTGAACATTTTCTTTCTAGACAGCATAAAATTAATATTGATAAAAATCTAAAAAAATTTTGTACTCTCATGAAAGCACAGAGAGTACAGATTGAAGAGAGCTTAAATAGGCAACCCAGCAGCCAACAAATTACTTTAATTGGTCACTACAGAAGCTATTCTATCCAAATTGTCCTAAAGAAATGAAATAAATAAGGAAACATCTCAGTTAAATAGCCCATCATCAACCAAATTGCTGCATAATATATAATTGCTTGTAAAATAAGTGATTTCCCAAATAGCAAACTTCAATTGTACAATTATTAGCTTAAATAAAAGATAACGTATAGAACTCAAATAAAGCAATTCATCCTCATGGTAATAATCTTGGTGTCACCCCACAGGGGTTTGTTGATTCTTTATGTACTTGACAAAGCATCCCGCAGTCGATACTATTTTGTTAGATTGGCAGACCACTCACCATTTCATTGGCCATTTTGTGGGATCGCTCGAAAAAGACTGACCAGCATCTTCAATAAGTAATTTGATCTAAATAACAAGAAGTATAGTCAATAAGTTGGCAAAAAAAATAATTTAGAGAAACCTAATTGAAAATAGTTCTTACAATCTCAGGAAAAATGGCCTTATGGGTTGGGTTTGGCAACGAATCATAAAAATATCAGGCCTCAGCTTAATATGCCCAACCAGAGTGTCAAGGTTTATTTATAATTGGAAGTAAGAGAGTACTTTATCTGTGACATGGATAAATATTTTGGTTTCTTTCTAAAATATATTTTGCATAACATAGAAGATAAAGTTTATAAATTCTAACTTCCATCTATAAACAAGGATTGAATCATACCACCTGCATTTTATGGTAACTTACCTATGCAAGCATGAAACATATAAATAGGGACATACAACTCTACGAAAGTACTAAGTAGTAAAAGGCAAATCAGGTGTGCATCGAACTATAAAGAACTCATCGACTCATATAATGATATTCTCACCATGAATAGACAATGTGAGAAATATTTGAAAGCAAGCTTAATTAAACGAATAGGTTATTTTATGTATGAAGGAGGAGTTGAATGAAGAATGACTTACTTGTCCTTCAATCTGGAGCACGATGTGTCAATAAGCTGCAGTATCATCTTAGGTAAGATATCTATGGATGAGAAGTCAATAACATGATGTGCCTCAGCTGGCTGTAAGAAAATTAGTGACGACAAAAATTAGTGATGAAGAGCTAGATTAACTATGAATTAAGGATCGATCTGCTGAGATGATGCAAACCTCACCGATGCTCCTCAACCATGAGATAAACAGGTTCAAATAGCTATTATGATCTTCATTTATATAAAAATTTTAGTGAAATGCTACTATTATGTCAAATTAAAAGAAAGTAACGTAATACCTCTTACTATCGCTCATCCCGAGTGGAGACTATGCAGATTTTTGCACCATGACTTCCTATGTGTGTGAAGGGGAAGATATAGCTTTCCTCTTCCTCATCTGTCTTTTCACACCATGCTGTAATAAAGGCTTTGTGATATCTGCAGTGGAAGCCTCCATAAGAGCTTCCCCATGGTGGCCTCCGGTGGGCTCAGTGCCTCCACAGCTTCCAGGAAGTTCCTAGGAAGTCCAGCCACCACAGAGGCCTCCCATGGTAGCCTCACTGGGGCTTCCCAGTGAAAGTCTCCAGGGGTAGCTTGTAGTTGCCTCCGAGACTCCCATGTAGTAGCCTCCAGGGGAAGCTCCTTGGTAGCCTCAAAGTGTTGCCCATGACCTCAAGAGATTCTCCTTGGTCGCCCATAGAGCTTCCCCATGCTGGATGAGACCTCTGCCCAAGAACCATCGCCTCAATAGTTTACCCTCAAACCAATTTCATCCATTGTCTCTTATGCTTGAAAAGACACAATATCTTCCAAGGCCACCAAACCCGCAAAGTATCCTCTCCACTGCATTGATACACCGGAAGGGGAGAATATCGAGGAGAGACATGGAGATTCAATGGGGCACTCTGACTTAGAATGGAGCTATCGACTCACAACAAGGGTTGTATGTTGGGGACAATGATTCAAGGAGTCGCCCTCTTCTAATATATTCCTCGAATGAAAGGTGACTGTGTTAAACCGATAAAAAATATGATGACTTACGGAGTATAAATAAATACATTCTTATGAACTAAGTGATATTATGTGTTACCCTGTCCTCCCAAACTAGTGAAAGCATCGTCAGAAAACTTTATTTTTGACCATCAAACATACTTTTGAGATGAAAATATGATGCTTATGTTCTTTGTGAAATCTACAATGAATATTTATATAAGTTAACTTCAATGCATTAAATAATACATAACTGAAGATATAGAACGTACCATAAAAAGAGTGACAAAGCCACTCATGTACTCGGGTGCCTTTTGTGTATGAATTTTTGATATAATACCATCAAATTGTGAAACCAGAAAGGCCCAAATGGCCTCTGTCCAATTGTATTCAACAAATTTATCTATGTCGTCGGCATAGACAATCAATTCCGATGCCACCCTATAGATGTAATATATAAAAAAAGATTTGAAAGCATAAAACATATGTACAACTGCACAAATTGTGCGAGTGATAGTGATTTCTAAAGTTTATTCTTATAGTCCAAATGAACTATACGGTGGAGATTTCGCCATAAGACCTTCTCCCTCTGTTGGCATCCCTACAGAGAACTTCATCGGGGTGAAAGGAATGCCACCCAAAAGAATGATTGCTTCTATATCCCAAAGAAGACATGATTCCGAGTCTTGAATCGGAGCAGTAAATTGATGCAAATGAAGCCTCTTTAAAATGCGAATGAATTCATCATTAAAACGTGCTACAATATTATTGAATATCATTCTAACGGTGGTAGGCCTGCATCTCGAAGTTATCCTTTTTCCAGACATTGTACGCTTCAAAATAAAAAGTCAATTAATGAGAACATCAAGACAATGGAGTCCAGACATGTCAAAGCCTCTAAAACCAACCAACCAACATCCAAATTAAATCAAATATAAGGTAATGAACATATTTCCTCCAAACAACCCAAATAAAATGGGAATAAATGAGAAAATGATCTATACTCTCATGAGAGTACAGAGAGTACAGATGCAAAACTCACATAAAAATAAACCAATCACAAATTGGAATGGAATGAACATATTCCCTCAAACAACCAAGTGGAAAAAATGAGAAAAATGTTTTGCCTCATGAGAGAAGAGAGTAAGATAAAACTCTAAACCAAAACCTCAAATTATTTATAATGGAATGTAATGAACATATTTTCTCCAAACAAGCCAAAGAAACTTCTTAAAAATGAGAAAAATACTTTATACTCTCATGAGAGTACAGAGAGTACAAACAAACTCTAAAACTAACCAAATAGCCTTTAAATTACTTATAATGAATAATGAACATATTTCCTCCAAACAAGCCAAAGAAAAAAAGAAAATGCTTTGTACTCAATGAGAGTGATGCAAACACCCTAAAAAATCCAAACAGCCCTTCAAATTATTTATAATGAATGTAATGAACATATTTCCTCCAAACAGAAAAGAACCGCCAAAATGAGAAAATGCTAGATAGAGAGTACATATAAATGAAAATACAAACTAACTAAAAATTTATATTGAATGTAATATATATTTCCAAAAAAACGCTCAAAATGAGAAAATGCTTTTTATGAGAGTACAATACATATGCAAAATTGCCCTAAAACTAACCAACAGCTCCCAAATTACAACAATGGAATGAATATATTCCTCCAAACGACTAAAGAATGCCAAATATGAAATGCTCAGACTCTCATGAGAGTACAGATATAAATCTCCTCTAAAAACCAACCAAACAACGTAGAAATTGCTTTAAATGGAATGTAATGAACATATTATATCCAAACAGGTCAAATAAACTGAAAATAATGATAAAAATGATCTGTACTCTCATGAGAGAGAGAGTATGAAATCTTCCTAGAAACCAAAATTACTTCAAATATGTAATGAATATATTTTCTCCTAAAAAAGATAGAAAAAAAAGAAAAATGCTATGTACTCTCATGAATATAAATCTATCTATCTTAAAACCAACCAAATACTAAATTGCTAAATGGAACGTAATAAAATACATTAAACAGCCAAAGAAACTGGAAAAATGAAAAATACTTTGTACTCTCATGAGAGTATGAGGTACAAATATCCCTAAAAAACCAAATAAATTAAATTACATAAATGGAATGTAATGAATATATTTTCTAAACAGCCAAAGAAAAAAAAATGAGAAAATGTACTCTCAAGAGCAGAGAATAAAACTATTCTAAAACCAATCAAACAAATCCAAATTTCCAATGGAATGTAACATATATCCCTCCAAACAGCCAAACTAAGTGGAAAAAAATAATAAAAAAAAAATTTGTACTCTCATGAGAGTACAAATGCAAATCTCTCATAAAAATCAACCAATCAGCCTCCAAATTACTTTAAATGAAATATAATGAACATATTCCCTCCAAATATGTCAAACAAAAAGTGGAAAAAATGAGAAAAAATATCTCTCATGAGTACAGATGCAAACTGCTCTAAAACCAACCAAACATCCTAGAAGTTGCTTCAAATGGAATGTAATGAACACACCTTCTCCTAACAACCCAAAGAAACTCAAAAAAAATGAAAAAAATGCTTTGTACTCTCATGAGAGTAGAGATGCAAAAACTACCCTAAAACCAAATACTAAATATATAATATATTCCAAACATGTCAAACCAGTGGAAAAAATGATAAAAAATCAGACTCTCATGAGAGTACAAAGAGTGATGCAAATCTCCATAAAACCAACCAAAAAAAAATATATTTCAATGAATGTAATGAACATATTTTTCTTCCAACAGCCAAGAACTGGAAAAAAATGATAAAAATATTATGTACTCTCATGAGAGTACAGAGAGTACTGATGCAAAACTACTTTAAAAACCAACCAAATAGCCTAGAAATTACTTCAAATGGAATGTAATGAACACACTTTCTCATAACAGACCAAAGAAACTGGAAAAAAATAAAAAAAATGCCCTGTACTCTCATGAGAGTATAGAGAGTACAAATGTAAAATTGCCCAAAAACTAACCAAACAGCCTCCCAAATTACTTCTAATGGAATGGAATGAACATATTCCCTCTAAACAGGCCAAACTAAATGAAAAAAAATGATAAATGTACTCATGAGAGTGAGAGTACTGCAACTTCACTAAAATCAACCAAACTAGAAATTACTTCAAATGGAATGTAATGAACATATTTTCTCCTAATAGACCAAAAAAATTGGGAAAAAATGAAAAAAAAATGCTATATACTCTCTACAGATGCAAATCTCCCCTAAAAAATAATCAAACACCTTAGAAATTACTTCAAATGGAATGTAATGAACATATTTTTTCCTAAGAGGCCAAAGAAACTAGAAAAAAATAAAAAAAATATTTTGTACTCTCATGAGAGTACAGAGGTACGAATCCAAATCTCCCCTAAAAACCAACCAAACAGCCTATAAATTGCTTCAAATGGAATGTAATGAACATATTATATCCAAACAGGCCAAAGAAACTAGAAAAAAAATAAGAAAAATGCCTTGTACTCTCATGAGAGTACAGATGCAAATCTCGTATAGAAACTAACCAAACATCATATAAATTGCTTCAAATGGAATGTAATGAACATATTTTCTCCTAAGAGGCCAAAGAAACTAGAAAAAATAAAAAAAATGCTCTGTACTCTCATGTATAGATGCAAAACTCTCCTAAAAATCAACCAATAAGCCTCCAAATTACTTCCAATGGAATGTAATGAACATATTCTCCAAACAGAAACCTGGAAAAATGAGAAAAATGCTCTGTACTCTCATGAGAGTATATAGAGTACATATGTAAAACTCACATAAAAACCAATCAATCAACCTCCAAATTATTCATAATGGAATGTAATGAATATATTTCTTCAAAATAGGCCAAACAAAGTGGAAAAAAATGAGAAAAATGCTATGTACTCTCGTGAGAGTACAGAGAGTACAGATGTAAATCTCCCCTATAAATCAACCACACAGCCTAAATTTGAAATGGAATGTAATGAACATATTTTCTCAGCCAAAAAAACCTAAAAAATGAGAAAATGCTATATACTCTCAGAGAGAGAATATAAATACAAATCTCCCCTAAAAAATAACCAAATAGCCTAGAAATTGCTTCAAATGGAATGTAATGAACATATTTTCTCCTAATAGACCAAAGAAGCTAGAAAAAAATGAAAAAAAATGCTTTGTACTCTCATAAGAGTACAGAGAGTTCAGATGCAAATCTCCTTAAAACCAAACAAATTAAATTACTCAAATGGAACAAACAATGAACATATATCTAAACATGCCAAAGAAACTAAAAAAAAAGAGAAAAATGCTTTGTACTCTCATGAGAGTATAGAGAGTAGAGATGCAAATCTCCCATAAAAAGTAACCAAATAACCTCTAAATTGCTTATAATGGAATGTAACGAACATATTTCCTCCAAACAGACATAACTGTAGGGGTGTGCGTTTGGTTGATTTGGATGGATTGGATGTTAAATTTTAAAATTGGTTTTGAATTCTAAATATATTGAACCAAACCCAAATAAAATGCAAAACCAAACAAACTAATAATTTGGTTCGGTTATTTTGATTTGGTTTTGGATAAACTGAAGTTGGCTACATTTAAAAATTATTTGCGTAATTTTTTATTGTATAATGAACAAGCTATAAGCAAAATAATATAAATATAATCAAAATACAATTAACTACTTCATGCAATAAAAAATATTTAAAACTAATTTTTACTTACGTGAATGATATTTTGAACTTAGAAGTTGATGGAACTATATTACCATAGTATGAAACCAAAATATTTTAGAAAATTGGATAATGGTCCTTCAAAAAAATATCTACTAAGTGTTCAAAAATAAATAAAAATAAGTGTATAATAGATAAGTCTATTATACATAAATTAATAATATTGTATTATATATAATTACTTTGGTTTATTTGGTTCCATACAAAATTTTATTTAACAAATCCAAAAACTAAAAACCAAAGTTTTCATTAATTAAAACTAAAATCCAAATTACTAAGTTCAAAATAAACCAAATTACTTAAATATCGTTCAGTTTGGTTTTTGTAAAACCAAGAATAATGAAAATATAAAATCAACCAAACAGCTCTCAAATTATTTTAATATAATGAACATATTCCCTCCAAATGCCAAACCAAGTGGAAACAAATGATAAAAAAATGTCTCATGAGAGAAAAGAAGAGAAAAACTCTAAAATTAACCAAACAGCCCAAATTGTTCTGGAATAAAATAAACATATTCTCACAAATAGGATTTAAAATCTAAAAGAAATTGATAAAGAAATTCTCTAGAGAGTACACAAAAAATTCCTAAAAAACCCAAATCAAAAACTATTAAAGTCATCGCACATATTATATCCAAAGAAGTCTTTTAAAAAAAATGACAAAATGGGTACTTTCGATACAAACCAAAGCAAACATCCATTAATCAACCTACAAATAAATTGTAATGCCAACATATTATATCCAAAGAGGCTTAATTCATCAAATCCTTCAAAACAACACCAAAACATCCGATCTATGATATACTAAACATATGACAAGCTCAAAAAAAAATTTGAAAATAATCGCGTAATCATCAATCATGTATAGACATGCAAAATATCTCCAAATATCAGAAAGCCTCCGCTCAATTAAATAACTCAAATGTCGCAAATGTTCTCTTTCAATGAGAGAAAAAATTCATTAAAGTTCAAGAAGAAGAAGAAATATCTGAGGTCGCTATAATCTCAATTTTATACCCAAGATTTGCTAAATCTGAGTGAAGAAGGTGGCGTCGGGTGAGAGCGAGCGAAGAAAAATTTTTAAAGAAACTATTCTATTACAAGAATGTGGAGCATGATATTTTTTTCCCAATTTGAAGGATGGCTCGGCCTGGGATAGCGTTAACTATGTCGTCAATGCGTCATCTACTTACAATACTGTTAATTGAAAAAATACAAAAAAATAATTTTTTTTAATAATGAACACGTGCAATATTACGATTGAAGTCCGGACTCGATGGAGTGACTTGATATCTTCTCATGTCTTGGAGCAAACCTTGAGCACTGTCGGGACAGATCATCATCACAAAGCGTCAGTACCGTTTGTTCTAAACCCTAAACTTCGCCATCACGAACTGCCGTTGATCGGAAAGCCCAACAGAAAGCTTCCCTCTATTCACACAGATGGGCAAGCTCCCTCCTTCAATGCGATCGGCTCCTCTTCCCCTCCCCTTCCTCAAACCCCCACCGTTTCCTTCTATCCAACCCGCGACCTCCTCGCTCCAGAAAGCCCAAAACCCCGACTTCCCCTCTACAGAAGCCCCGCCAAGCAGAAGAAATCGACGAAGAAGATCGACGCCGGTAAAGCAGCCGCCGCCGCCGCCCTCTCGGCCTCCTCTGCTTTGCCGTTTTTTCAGTCTCCCGCCCTCTCTGAAGCCACTGCCATCGTCGATTCCATCGTTGACTCCTCTTCCGCCGACCCTCACTCTCTTCTCCAATCCTTCTGTAACGCGCCTCTACTGATGCTTGCTCTACTCGCTTTTTCCTCTGCTTTCTTCCTTCTCACCTAACCGTTTACATCCTTCCTCCTGCTCAACCTCACCATTGGTGACATCTCCTCCATCCTTACCTCTCTCGACCTCATGTCCTCTTCCGGCTTCCCCCCGGACTCTTCCTCTGCCGACCTTGCTATTCGAGCCCTCTGCTCTGCCTCCCGCGAGGACGACGCCGCCGACCTCCTCCTCCGCAACGTCTCTCTCCATCCCGACCCCTTCACTTACAACTTCCTCATAGGCCGCCTCGCCAAAACCCGCACCCTCTCCACTGTCTACTCCTTCATCGATGAGCTCCGCAACGTCGCCAATATTTTCCCCGATCGCATCACCTACACCATCCTCATCGACTCAGTCTGCCGTAGCCGCAACCTCCGGGAAGCTACACGCCTCCTCAGCGTCCTGAAGCATTCTGGCATCAAGCCTGACTGCTACCTCTACAACAACATCATGAAGGCTTACTGCATGTTGGACCAGTGCGGGGAGGTGATGGAGGTCTACAACAAGATGAAGGATGACGGCATTGAACCAGACCTCGTCACTTACAATACATTGATTTTTGGTCTATCTAAGTCCGGCATGATTGATCAAGCTAAGAAATTCTTGAATGTGATGGAAAGTACAGGGTATTTTCCAGATATTGCTACATATACATCCCTTATTAGTGGAATGTGCAGGAGGAGACACATTAGGGGCTTTAAACTTGCTTGGGGAGATGGAAGAGAGGGGTTGTAGCCCCAATGAGTTCACCTACAATGCCCTGCTCATGGGGCTGTGCAAGGCTGGGAGCCTGGACAAGGGGATACAGTTGTATAAAGTAATGACTGATGGGGGTATGAAATTGGAGAGTCCCACTTATGCAACTTTCCTCAGGACACTGTGCAGGAAAAATAAAATTGCAGAAGCCTATGAGGTGTTTGATTATGCAAGGGAAAGCAAGAGTCTCGCTGATGAAGCTGCTTATTCAGCACTGGAAGATTCACTAAAGAATTAAGTAATTTAAGTCTGCGTTTCAGAATACTTGTTGATTTACAAATTGACTTCTTTCTGTTGTCAAATATTTTTTTATGATGAATTATGATAGTTTGGCGTGCCATTTTGCTTTAGACAAATCCTAAAGTATCTATTTTTTATACTCGGTTCTTAAATTGGATGTTCCCTGAGAATATGGCATTTCTTTCAATGAATAAGGCAGGCATTAGCTGCTGCAACTGAATTAAAATTTACCTTTGTTAATGCAATAAATTTCTTATTTTTTTGGTGATATTTTTCCTTTGCTCTTGTTGATTTGAATTTTTTGTCATATAATAAATTCTTGAACTTCATCAAATAATATAAATCATAATTAATGAATTATTTAAACTTTTAGTTAAAATTTATAAATTCATTTATGTATAGTAATAAGCATTTATGTTTAAATAATTAGCACTAAACATATAATTTATCGATTTTGATTAAAGCTTGATTTAGCTTAAACTCAATAAGAAAATTAATACACATGTTTGAACCAAATTGTAAAACTCATCATGTTCTAAGCTCTTTTCCAAGTTTGCCACATATATAATGGAATTCCAATATCGTTTGCCTGACTTGTATAGTTTTGTCTTGGCTAACCTAATGCACTGTTGATCATATGTGCTGTGGTAAGTGAAGAAATCTTCATCTTATATTCCCAGTTTAAAGCATTTAGGTTATGGATTTCATTAAAAGCAGGAGCATGAACATTAATCCTTTTAGAAAGATGAAAAAGTTCATTGTAATTATAATTATGTTTGATAATAGGTTCTCTTGCATAAGGTGTACTGTATAAATTGATCTTTTTAGGTTGATATTTACCTTTCTTAACATAGGCTGAATCTAATGCATCTATCCTCCTAACAGGGTCATCAAATGACCGACGTTTTATGTGATCAAATCATCTAAGGTTAGGGTTGCCAAAAAAACTCATTGTTCGCGAGCAACTCGTGTTCGGCTTGTTCGTTTACCAAGTGAGTCGATTACGAATAAATATTTCAAACTCAATTTATATAACCGAACAACTTCGCTCAGATTATCTGATTTAACTAATAAAATATATATATATATATATATATATATATATATATATATATATATATATATATATATATATATATATTATATAGTATGAGTGGTAAAAGTTTTTATTACAAAAGATCGAATTCATATTCTTCTTGCCTTTTACGATTTTTCTGATCATGCTGATATTTTTTGTTTATAGCCCATTTCAAACAAAATAACGAATTTAACAATTTCAAATACGAACAAAGTAAATTTCAAACGAGCCGAATACGAATAAGGATTTGGCTTGCTCAGGCTCGATTTGTTTAGACCCCTATCTAAGGTGACTCTTTCTAATCTTATTTGCCATTGGAGATACTCCATCCTTATCACATATATATTTATTTCTCATCTTGTCTCTAAGTGTGAAGTCAATTATCCATCTGAGCATCCTCATCTCTACAATACTTAATTTTATGCTTCTCTTTAACTAGCCATTATTCTCCATAAAGCATTGCAAGTCTCTAAGTGTAAAGTAATTTTCAAACGAGCCACAAGGATTCGGCTTGCTCAGGCTCATCTTATTTACACCCTATCTAAGATGATTCTTTCTAATCTTATTTGCCATTGGAGATACTCAATCCTTATCACATATGTATTTCTTTCTCATTGTCTCTTTACTGTAAAGTCACTCATCTATCTGAGCATCCTCATCTCTACAATACTTAATTTTATGCTTCTCTTTTATTGGCCATTATTTTCATATTTTGCATAAAGCATTGCAGGTCTCATCACCATCTTATAAACAATTTTCTCGAGTCTAAACGGTACTTTCCTAACACAACATGCATGATGCATTTTTCCACTGCAACCATTCAATTTGAATTCTACTAATAACATCCCCATATATATCACCATCGCTTTGAACAATAACCTGTCCATGAAAATGTGTATACAGTGTTAAGAAAGTAATAGTAAGGATATATTTGATGTAATGCTAAATATTTGAATGTTATTTATGCAAATATCAAAGTTTATCACTCATCTATTTGAATGTTATTTTATTTTATTTTTGATTCTTTGGTCAACCTAATATTGCGGCATTGCATCGATCGATGGCTAATGAAGAAGATGATTTTAACACATTCTCTTTTTCTTTATAGATTAGTATTAAATTATTTCATGGTTTTTATCATTAGGATGCTAAAATTAAGGTTTTTCCTACATTTCAATAGTCTCACTTGAGTGTCTGTTAAGTCCACTTTTGAGCTTTCAGCAATGGCTGTTTATAGAAAAGCCCCTCAAAATATTCATTATTTCTACCATTTCATCATGCAAGAAAACACCTGCTGTTGAAGGAGGCTGCTCGATATATATTTTTTATTTTTATTTTTTATAATTTTTAAGAAGAGGGGATTTTTACATACATACCACGTGCTTTTTTTTTATGTTTATATATCTAATATATAAATTTTAATATACACAACATTTAAATATTTAATATTATTATCTTTTTTTTTAAGTGAATGTATATGTTAAATAATCTCTTAATATTATATTGAAAATGCATATAAATTGTGTGATATGCATGAAAATATTTCAATATTATATTATAGTGGTGGAAAATTGGTCGACAATCTGTTACTAATTACATTTATTTATAAAAATAATGATATGATAATAAAAAATTAACTATACTAATTTCTTATAGGTAAATATATTTATTTAAATCAATTAATTTCTTTTTATTTTGCTAATTAATTTTATTAAATCAATTTAAAAGTCTAATAACATATATGTGATCAATTGAAATGTTATTGAAATAAAGTAATTTATTATTAATTTTAATTAAATTTTAATAAATTTAGGGGTTGTTTGATTAGTTGAATTTGAAATGTAATGCAAAAGAAATGTATTTAATATAAAAGCAATCTATTTGAAATATTTTAAAGTTGTTTAGATAAAAATTATATAAATGAATGATCTTGCCTTCTTGTTTTGTAAAATAAAAGTTATATAAAGTATTTGTTGATGGTGATGATGACATGCGATATGGTAGGTGACGATAGGATGAGATACTTGTTGGAGGAATGATAATGATTCAATTTATCACGGTGTATTACAAATTTGTTCGAAGTAAATGAATTTAAAAAATATATATATTTGATTTAGTATATTTCATTTATTTTCAATCAAATAACATTTATAATTTGATTAATTAAGATGAATCAAATAATTACTTAAAACTAGTAAATATTTTTAAGTAGCAATGCCACAATATATTTTGAAGTTACATAATATTTTTATATTTACATCGATTAATATTAATATTTAATCAAATAATATTTATAAAACTAGTAAATATTTTTTAAAAAAAAATTTTGATGTAATAATAAAGATTTAAGTCTATTTAAGTAAAATTGAAATATGTAACATAAATAATATTATGTATTTATTTTAAGTTACTTAATTGAAATTTTATATTTACAAGTTTTATTAAAAACTTTAAAAAAGTGAAGATATAAAATGTAATTTAATTCAGGACGACTTACATAAATATCACATAATTCTTTTAATTAATGATTAGTAATTTTAGGGGATTTATATATATGTCATAAAATAAAATACAAAATTATTAATTTTGTCTGTAAAATATATAAATACATAAGAATTGCGTGGTATGTATGTAAATTTCCTAATTTTTATTCAAAATGATTTTAAAGTTGAAATGAAAAATAGTGGAGCGCACCGTTTGGCGATTTCCCTCGATTCCTCCTGTTCGAAGTCCGAGAGAGACGATCGGAGGTGCTTCTCACCGGAGATTTGAGACTTCGCTGGCGTGTTTCAAAGTATCAAAGAAGTTTCGCTGTGCGATAGTTCCCACCAAAAGTCTCGAAACCCTCTTCTTCTTTCCTTCGGGTCCGACTCAAAGTTCCGAAACCCTCGACGACAAAAAGAAGAGGTGAGGAAATAGCGGCGGATACTCGCTGGCAGAAGGCATGGACGACATCGACGGGAAGGACAGCGTTTGAGCGAGACGAGGAGTCATTTCTCGGAAAATGAGTGAAAGCCCTTAAATCCTAAAAATCCCGTCTAGTTTAATTTGTGTTCAATGAGGCGTTTGATCGAGTTATGCTGCATTATATTTTGGTTTGCGCATTTGAATTTTCCTCTAGTTCCAACAACGGCACATCAATCTCAAAGAGGTGCATCTGATTTGAATTTTTTTCTGGTGAAGATACAGTTTCTTTCTTTTTTATATTTCGAAAACAAAAAATTGAAAGCGTTTTAATGATTGGGATAGTTTACCATATGACGGTTGATTTTATAACGTTTTAAAGTTAGTTTATGACTTGCATCGCAACTATCTTAATTTTGCTTGGTATATATTGTACATTACTGCAAGTTTAGAATATAAAATTGGTGAAAATGTTTAAAATAGGAAAAAATAGTGTAGCTTGCCAAAGTTATAATTTTTCCTCTTGTTCTCAGTTCCACATGTGAGAAGGAAGCCGCATCCTCTTCATTGTCGACAAAAGGAAGCAGGCAGAGAGTCTTTTCTCATCGCCTTTTGGGTGTTGATCATGTATTTCTAATTAAGGGAGGGGTTAGCTGGAGAGGAACCAACAACCAGAACTTGGGAGGGAGGGAGGGGGGGCTGAGTAAATAACTAGATCGAGTCAAAAAAGAGAGTGGTGGGAAGGCATTAAGAATTGAAGGAGTGATCCATGGAGAAGGGGGAGAGATCTGACATATCTAGGATTTTAAATGGAAGATCTTGGTGAAGATTAAGAAATGATGAGTGAGTGGGGGAGAGGGCAGTGGTGTAAATCCTCTGACAATGGTTGGAGGAGAAAGAGTGGCTTGGAGAAGAAATTAGCTAAAATAGATAGAAGAGAAGAGGCGAGTAGGGCATTGTCGTTAGGGGATGGTGAGAGTATTCAAGCACACAAAACCCTAATTTTGCTAGTTGATTTTGGTAATGGTTGCCAATAAGTATTGTCGGTAAGGGCCTCGGAAGTTATTGCCAAAGTCTTGGGTTAAAATCCGGTCTACATTATATTAAAGTCCCATCTTTTAGACTTGGGTTGACAAATAAAAGGTCGATGATGCTTATGCATACTGCATTTTTCAGTAATGCATTGCTTCTAATGTAGTAACCATGCCTTATATATGTTTTGTGTTAGAGCAAAAATTTAAATCCTTTCACATCCACTATTGCTCTAGTATCACAAAGAGTTAGCAACTTATCCACTTCTATTATAATAGTGTAGAATTTATTTTGTAGTATAAGATAAGGAATGCTAAATAGCCTCTAGAATAAAGCTTTAGTTTTTGCTTGAATTTCATATATTTGATGCTCTTGGGTATACAACTATCTTTATGTAAGAGACTACAAATACATCAGAACATTATGGAACAAAGCTTTGTAATGAAAGTTGAATTTTGACCAAGGCATATTTGCTAGTAACTCTCTTCGGTATCTTAAATGTACGGTTAAAGTTTCTCCCATAATTTATAGTTGTATCACGAGTGAAGAATATGTACAATTGAGCTTGATAAATAATCAAGTGCTAGATATTACTGAAAAGCTTGTTCTAACTAAACTTTGAGCAGCAACTCGATTCTTTGTAGTCAATGTTCCACGTTAAAGTTGAAATTTGTGCTAAAACTGCTTGTGCAGAAGTCTGACAGGCTTTATAGTTTCCACAATCATTGAAATCTTTAGTAGTATTTGAGTAAATGTTATAAAATGAACTCCTTTGAAATTCGTACGATGAAGTATTTAATATGTACTGGCACGCTTTCTGTTTTGTTCATGTTTTATTTTATTTTATTCTTTTTAAGAAACTAACGGCCCACAGAAGTTCTGTTGTATTGAATTGATTTTCATAAACTCTTGAATTTCCTCCTGTATTTAAATGAAATCCCATGCAACTGTTTACTTTGCTTGGAAGAACTATTGATTTTATCATTTTTTTTTTCAAGTATTATGTACCACTAATGATAACGTTTCATTATTTGTTTGTATATGTGTTTATTTCTCTCATAGGTTTGAGAGTTGCAGTTCCCAATCCTTGCTTTGCTGTTAGTTGGCTGGATGATAAAACCACCTATCAAGCTGGCGATATAGCAATTATTAAGATTAAGTTTTTGAACAATTCTTTAAGCGGTAACCTTAGCACAGAGAAGATGCACTTCTCAGTTTCTGTGAACGGGAAGAAAGGAAATAGCTCATATATATCTGCTGTATTTCCCCATGTCGATGGGGATCCCATCTTCTGGAATATTTCTTTTACACCCATCCAAGTTGGGAACTTTTCGGTGGAGGTTATTGAAGAATTTTCTGGAGTCAGCGACTCATCCCTTCATTTCAGTGTTACTTCTGGTAAGATCTTACCTCATGCCTCGTGCTAATCTCTTATTTTATTTTATCCCCATATTGTCCTGTTCCCCTAATCTTTTATTCATGCGAAAAGCAGGCATGCTATAATCTATAACATGATTTTGGACATATTCATACATGCAACTATTATAAAACATGCCCTTTATTTTTTCTCTTTTACTAAGTTCGTGGTAGTACGCTTGGGATACATTTAATGCCATTCATAATCAACTATTCTCTTTTTGGCGATCTTTAATTACTGTTCTTTACGTTTTATACTTGAAGAAGTCTCGTGCTAATTTCCACTTGAACGTTTTATTTGAAGGACTTATGTACCCGTCTGCTTGTTTGCCTTCTTGGATGGATTTTCTTGATGAGTTTGTTGCCGGTGCAAAAGCTTATTTGCTGGTATATCCTAAAGATGCTTTTGGAAATAACGTCTCATCAGTGGATGTGCCAACCAAAGATTATTTTAGATTGTCAGCATCTCATCGAATGGATCTACAGCTCAGATTTTCAATTTTGTTTCTAGTTCTTGGAATGAATTGGGTTATTTTGTCATTGAGTTTGTTCCCACTATTGCTGGAAGGCTCCTGTTACATGTTTATGGTTATAATCAAACTTTAAATGGTTCTCCTCTTCCATTTATGATAACATCAGGTTCGTTACTTGCATTATAGATTTGTCATTATCAGAAAATGAACTAATTGGTCACACATATTTCTGTTTTTTTGAAAGTTTTTCAAGAATGCTTATGTATTTATCTGTTAGTCTATATGGGTTAGTTATTTCTTTTGATAAAGTATCTTAACCACTTTGACATGAATGAAGGGTCATAACCTAAGTATTTTAAGTTTTACGTCCTGTTAAAGTTCCATGCGGCAAACAGGATGAGTTGTTGACCCTAAGCCAGGTTATGGTGTTTTCTTAGGTGAAAGCATATATTTAATTCCATCTTTTTTATTGGAGCATTATCATTTGACTTAGCCTTTAGGTGACCTCAAGATATGCAGCAAAAACTTGTATTAGAAGGTTTTAGCGGGCGGGGTGGGGAGAGTGTAGATGAAAATCAATCATGTGCAAGGAAATTTATGAGAGTTCACAATTACTCACGAGTCATGAAATTATAAAAAATATATAAAAATCATGTGAATGTTTGCAGGCATTTGTAAATAATGAAAATAATAATATTAATCGATATAATATTTTAAACTCAAACAAAAACTCAATTTGAATTTCTTAGTATGTGTACTTGCATTCATGTGAAAGATTTTCCTTTTCCATTCTTTTTTTCACTTAATTCTTTCTCTCTGTTATTCTATTACTTTATTTCCCTCCATTTTTTCTCATTAATATATAGCTTTTTTTTTGAAAATAATAAGAGTTGTAGTTTAATATATTAAAGGGAAATTTACATACATATCATGCAATTGTTATGGATTTATATATTTCACACCCAAACTTTAATATTTACAAAAATAGTCTTTATGCATTATGCATAAAAGGTGCATTTCACTTGGAAAAGTAATAAGGGTGGTATTTTGATATAATAATAAAGATTTAGGTGCTATTTAAGTAAAAATTAAAGTTTGGATGTGAAATATGTAAATGCATAAGATTGCGTGGTATGTATGTAAATCCCCCTATATTAAAATAAGAAAAGAGATTTATGTATGCAGTTTGCACAAAATACTATGAGGAAGAAATATAATCACAGAGCTAGTAACACAACTAAAAATATGAATAATGTGAAAGGCTTACAAATAACACTTACAATCCTAGAATTTGTAGTACGAGGTAAAATGTTAAAATTGAGTACTCAAGTTAGAGTAGGGGGGATTTTCAGAGTAGTGTCTTATCTAATACTGTAATTTATCTTCTAAATTCATCTTGAAACCACGAAGTATAAATAAAGCTAGACAGTTCAGAGTCCACAACTTTCTTCTACTTAAGCTCGAACCATACCTTTTAAAATATTGAAATAATAAGTGACAATGAGAGATTCAAGAAAAGATTACAGGGTAGATGTGTCCAGCGATTTATGTTTGGTCATGCGCTGCAAGGGGGTTGCATGAACGCTGAAATCCTACTTGTGAATGTCTGTCAGACACCTTGAATCGCAAGAAGTTTTTAACCAAACTTGCAAGACTTATGCTATGAGTTAGAAGGAGCTGGAAGAAAATCTGTTTTATGTTCTTTCCTGCTTCTGTTGCATCAATGGAGATCTTCTGCCACCTAGAATCTGTAGCTGATCAACCAGAGATCCAGCACAAATTATGGTGCACACCATTACATTCTCCTTTCCTCCCCTCCACAAGAAATAAAGAATATTCCTTCAAAACTAGGAAAATTTGAAATCATTTCAACCAAGAATGAAACTACAAGATTGGGGGGTGGGGGGATAGACCTCAAGCTTACAAAACAACAAATTAATTTCACAAATATACCAAGAAACAAATAAAAAGCACAGAACAATCTTGTAACAAAAGAAAATTATATGTATAACCTTCTTCTTTTAATGTTTGTTTGTCATACCCCTTGAGTGGAAGATGACTTGAACTCAAAATTTTAACAATTTTTTGGTCATAATAGGGCAAGTTAACTTTGTAGACATTCTCTCTGATGTGTTTAATGGTAGTGAAAGGATTCTTGGCCTTGGATTTAGGTTCTCTAAAAGGGGTCAGTAGAATTTACTCCTTCCAAAAATGAATCCAAATTTGATGTATTTCTTTAAATGAAATTCAGTTATGAGATTTGTTAATAGGGTGTTCTGAAAAAATGAATCCAAATTTTAACACTTTTTTGGTCATAATAGGGCAAGTTAATCTTGTAGGCATTCTCTCTGATGTGTTTAATGGTAATGAAAGGATTGTTGGTCTTGGGTTTAGGTTTTCCGAAAGGGCTCAGTGGAAATCAATCCTTCCAAAAATGAATCCAACTTCGATGTCTTTCTTCAAATGAAATCATGTTATGTGATTTGTTAGCTTGATTTTGATACTTTGTATTATTTATGATATATATTGTACTTGTTGATGCAGTTTCTTGATCTTTCTGCCTCATATAATTGGATTCACATTGAAGTATGTAGTAGTGGTCTTTGGATTAAGCTTTAAGAAAGTAATGAGAATTTTTCCCATAACAGGACCTTGGCCTATGGTTTGGCTGGTGGACCAATTGTGAGTTAGAGTAAGATCTAATTGCTTGATATTCTTGCCAACAAATATTACAACAAATTTCTCATTTTGTGATTAATAGTCTGTATTTATCCTTTTGTTTTTGGATGCACCATTGAGCTAAATTGAAGCTTGGTTCACTTTTTTTGCCTCAATGTCTTCCAAAAATTACTCAAAAATTGAACATCCCAATCAAGGGCGATAGATTTAGGACAACCATTTACATGCGCAATCTCATAAAAATAAAGATCTATGATATATGACACATCGTGGATCTAATAGAAGCGGATGAAGTGTGTCAACTTGGATAAATGATTTGTCATTATTATAATCAAATATTTATGCCATTTATTTTGGGTTGTTTAGAAGACTTACAAGAAAATCCATACTCACATTTCATCTTCGTGACTTTGCATGGAAAGGGGCATGCATAACTTAGTTCTTTGGTTTACTTGGCAATTTAACAAGTTCGACATTTTTTGATTAGTTAATTACAATCTTTCTATAATGAAGGCCAATAAAAAATGAATTTTTGGTGTCTAATTGCTAAAATGATTGCTTCAAAATATTGGGATGTTGTTGGGAGCATTGTACTATCGTTCTATATATATCTCAGTTACTTCTTTGTTGAACCTATTTGATACTATTCCTGATTCTTGCAGGACTTCTCAATACTTCTAATAGCATAGCCAAATGGAAGCATGAAATAAGCTCTTTACAGATTTTCTCAAAGTTGCAGATATTCATACACCAGAAAGATCAATTTGGGAACCTTGTACCAGGTTTCTATCCATTCGATGCTCAAGTTGTAAAGAAGGCTACAGGATTGTCCATTCCAGTGGCAGATTTGCTATTTCAGGAGGTGGAATATGGAGTTCAATTGCTTTCTTTTGTTGTTTCAGAACCTGGGAGACTTTATGATAACTATTTTTAGTGCCAAGTTGAACGAAAGCATCTCAAATTTGCCTTATACAGTTTTTGTAGGTACTTTCATGAAGACTTTTTACCACCATGCAGTTTGATAGTTTTGGATTCTTCATTTTCTACATATTGATACTTTCTATGAGATTTAAAAAACCTAGTATGGTAGGGCTTTGATGGTACAGAAGCAACTAGGAATGTAATGCCATAAACTAAGCCAGAGATATGTTGAACTGTTGGTAGTAAGCTTGTCCAAACCTAATATGTTCTGTAGTTCAGATGTAATTGCGTTGCTTTTGTCATTTTTTGGCTTAAACATATGCAATCGCTTGAGTGCTGAATTTAGTATTTTGATTGTCTTCATAAATTGACCTGATTTTGTAAATTATTTGAATGGTGTTATGAGGCTTTTGGAGTTCATGAGGGCTTCCCTAGGCAATGTTAACTACTCTACAGACAACTGGTCAGGCATGCCTTTGTGCTGTTTTTACATAAGAAGTTTGAAATATTCACCATAAATTGGTTTTGTGGCAATAGCTTTTCTGTATCTATGTTGCGTAGAAAATCTTACTGACGGCATTGATGTTTTCAGTTTATGATATTTTTCTTACTCTCTAACAACTTCCATTTCTGTTATTACATGGAATACAGTAGTTGATAATTGTTAAATGATCGGGAATTTGTCATCTTGAATTTTGTTTGTTTGTTGTATAAATTTTTACATCTTATATTAGATATATATTATAAACCCTTGATCCTAAAGCATTTTGCATCATTAGTTTTGTTATTTTTTTCTTACCAAATAGAAACTTCAACATTTTGTAAGAAGTACATATTAGTGAGTGAACTAAATAAATACAAAGATGGGCTTGATATATTAGGAGTAGAATTCTTTTTTAACATCCCAAAATCTTATGGACAATGACAACTCAGCTGATTGTCAATATATTTTTAAACTATCCAATGCGGGACTAAAACTTGGTCTCATGTGCTCTAACAATCTGCTTTTGACATGAGAGCTTTCTACATATATAGTAATTAACATACGTTTTTTCAACATCATTAAGTATCATGCACTAAGTGCCCACTTAACTATTTGGAGGTATTTTAAGAATCACTTGCTCTTGAACTTTGCTTGAATTTTGCATAAAAGGCCAAGTATCCCATTCGATTCATAAACTACATTAATCATTTGATTCCAATTGAACCATTAACTTTGATGCAATTTAAGGAGAATGTAACCAACAAGGACCACTGTTGGGCTAGATATGGGTGGAACCTCTTCTCAGCCCAAAAACTTAAACTTAGGGTGAGGGTTAAGCAGTTTATTTTGACAACATTATATTTTTCTATTATCCAATAGGGAATTAAACTCATGTCTCATGTATCTTAATGGTAGGTGAATTTTACTAAGTATAAACCTTCTTATATCATCATGATCGTTAACCTTTCTCATGTTACCATCTTATATTGAAATCATTTGTCATATCCAAAATTGTTTACATTTTGTCTTTTGACTGTAGTAAGCTCCGTGTCAAAGTTTATGCTTAGGCACGCCTTACAATTCTTATGTCAGAAGGCATTTACCTTTTTTTCTTTTTTTTGTCAGCTTTGTTCAGTCACTCTTCCATTGATTATTATTTCTCACACAAATTATCTATCTTACTTTCAAATGTTTGACTCTTCTTATTAGGTTACTGCGATGGATTAAACAGTTTTGCTAATGGATCTGGTTTAATTAGTTCCGTTGCTGGTAGATTGTCACGCTTCACAGTTTTCTTGGAGGATGTATTTGGGAATCCTTCTCCAGTTGAGGCAGACCAACTTTTAGTAGAAATTTGCAGCAGAAATTCCAACTTCATTATTCGGCCTATTATATTTCCATTAAGAGGTTTGAATGGTAGAGAATTCTAAACACTTTTCCATTTTATGTTTAAGAGACAATCTGAAGAGCATGTAACATGTTAGGGACATTTCATAGCCCTGTTGCTGGACCAAGTGACATTTCGATGAGGACTTCGGGATATGTTCCTGTGATGACAACCAAAGGGAATAGGACTGTAAGGATTTCCATGTAGTTATAATTTTGTTGGTGCACGCCAAATGTTCCTACATCTTGCTTTTTGAATGCAGTTTATTGGGAAATCTACTGTTCAGGCGAGTGAGTTTAGGATTACATATATTCCTGAAAAATCTGGAGACTATGAGATACGGTTATTCTGCGGGAATATTCCATTAAATAATGCCACTTCTTACTTTATGCAAGTATTGCCAGGTAAAATATTATCTTTTTGGAAATTTCTGGTGATGCATCTCTTTTGCGTAACAATTTTTTGCATGTTTTTACATGATATCATGCTCGAGTGCTTGCTTTGCTCTCTTTCATTCATATTGGACTACTCTTCACTTATATATCCTTGGAATTTTGTTATAAGATGCAAATGCATACTTTGTACAATCTGACCTTTGTTGTCTGAATAGGCTATCAGTTTGCTTTTTTTTTGGTTGAGGAGTAATCCTGCTAGCAATTCCTTAAATTTAGTTAAGTCTTATGACTAAAATATTGGCCAATAAAAGAGAAACATAAAATTAAGTGTTACAGAGATAAGGATGCTCAGGTGGATGCATGCTTTTATACTTAGAGATAAAATGCAAAAAGAATATATATATATATATGAAAAGGTTGGAGTAACTCTAGTGATAGATATGATTAAAGTAGAGCATCAAATGATTTGGTCACATAAAACTTTGGCTGCTTAATGACCCAACCAGGAGAGTTGTTGTATTAAATTTGGTGTTAAGAAAGACAAATGTAGACCTAAAAAGACTTGGTTAGGAAGTATAAAAAATGACCTTATTTATTAGCATTAAATGAGAATATCATATTTATTTGGGTACAATGCACAAAAATAATTCATGTACTCGGCCCTACATAGTGGGATAAAAGCTTGTTGGTGTTGTTGTTAAGTCTTAAAAGATTGATCGTACCTTCTATTCAATTTATTAATTCAATATCTTTTCATATTTGTATGTATTCTTGAATACAATGCAGTATGGAATTCCCATTTAAATTGTACAAACCCACTGAATTTTATGTACTTATTAGATATTTGTAAGGTTTGGAAATTTAAATAATTTGTAAAGTCTGATTTAGCCAGTTTGTTCAGTTTTACTGTTCCTGGCCAATTGAGTTTTTTTACCCTTAAAGAGTACCATTTGAGCGCGCACTTTTCATGATTCTTGTTAATCACAATGGTTCAGAATCATTGCATAAAGGATTAGATAGGGGCTGTTTTCATGAAATAATCTGATTGTTTAACTGGCAATCTTTTTCAATTTTAGAGAATTCATAAAGTCTGATTTTCATGCAAATAAATTTGTTGACATTTTTTCGTTGTCTTAATTTCACTTTAGACTAACTACAAAGATTTGGAAATTTTGACATTGAGATATATTTTTTACAAACATGGAATACACTTCGATACTGGAGTGTTTTTATTGCTTTAAATGTATGAATTTGGATAGTTTATTATCATTGTCATCATAATAAAAAATAGTTATATAGCAATAGAATGAATGGAATAGTTTTCCCTTTCAATAAAGCCAATTGCTGGGAGTAGGGAAGCTTCAACAATAACTTTCAATCTTGAAAGAAAGCAATTACTTGACACTAATATCATCATTTGGAATGAAATTCCTTACCGGAATAAAACTCGGTTCTTTTACATGAAAGATGATGCCCTATAGTTAAGCGTTGACCTCCACATGCCCTATAGTTAAGCGTTGACCTCCATATATACTCTATGTTTAGTTCAAGTGAACACGATGATAGTAAGGATGGATGTAGAATCGCACGAGCTTTAAGACCAAAATGCCTCAATTATAACGATAGCCACTCTGGCATCGCCTCTTACAAAATATAATATAACGACTTGTTTGGAGCATCAAAATTATCCAATCGTTTTGATGAAAGATGATGGTAGAAGGATCCGACACATGGGAATTAAATCCGAATTGCTATGATTGTTATCAAAACTTTTTAAACATCATTCGTTTATGAAATGGATTGTGCCGATGCATCCAAAATGTTAAGATCCTATAAAAAGAACTTTCCACGATCGATTCAATTGCATATAGTGAAATTGACGAGGTTGAATGCGACATTGCATGAATTTTGAATTAAATGTTTCGATTGACTCCTAAATTACCTAAATAATCTCCATTCTCAAAATAGTACTCATCGATGTATCAAAAATGTCAAAATTTGAGTAATCATCGATGTGTTCAAAATGCCAAAATTCATCTTGCACCCTCCTCTTTATCATTCTCTCTATCTCTCTCCCCCTCTCTCTTTCTTTGTCTATAAGAGACCAAAAAAATCAGAAAATCTCCACGTCTCTCTTCCTGCAACATCGAAGAAAAAAATTATCATTAAAAAATAGTAAAAAGAAATTTTATGCTCAAATTTTTTCAAAAAAGAAAAAATTAGTGAGTTTTATTCACCATAAATTATTCCTTCGTTATCTCAAAATTATCATCGCTCACATGCACGTTATTTCAATGTTAAAAACACTTATGCATTCATGCACGTTATTTCAATGTGGTGGAGAAATTTGTAAATTAAATATCCGTGCGTGTTTTTTTAATGCTACGAGGAAAAACCTTGTATGTGTTTCTCTCATGTAGGTATCTTTAAAGGTGCATGCTTGTTTTTTTAAGCGCAGTGGGAACAAAGACCACCTCTCATGATGTCTCATGACATTGATTATGTGTGCTTTGATAGGTGATGATGCTGAGAGCTTGCCAAAATTTAGACTAACAATTTAAACTAAAAAAATCAAGTGAACATATGTAAAAATTGTGACTAAAGTGATAAAAATAATACATAACAATGTGATATACTATTTGTGTGCATTATTCTAGTGTGGCAATAAAAACTTATGTTTGCATTTTTGTTCAAGAACCTTTGAAGGCATATGCATATTTTTTTATGCGTTGTGGGTGCGAATGTCCTTTAATTGCAGTGTCCCATGACACCAATCAAGCACATTTTTTTAGACGCGGTGGGAAAGATCAAAACTCTTGAAGTAGCTCCCCTATGTAGGGATGATGCTTGGAGGTTTCCAAATTTTTTTTTTGAATCAAGCCCATAAAGTAATCAAAATTGACACAATTAAAATAAAATTTTGAGTCTTAATGCTAGGAAGGGTGCGCCCTTCTTTGTTTTGCTTGAGGTAGGTGATGGAAAGATCAATTTGGCTTGATATCAGCTCTCCCTCTTTTTTACCATGAATGGCTAAAATATTTAAGGACAAGAGTGGTCAACCTTTGTTGGCCAAGGTGGTTGCCACCCTTGGAGGCTAGCTCCAAGGGGTGGTCAATTGATTGAGGTCAATCCAAGGTAGCTAAGATGAGGGAAGGAGGTCAGTAAGTGGATAGGGGAAATGGATTGTCTCTAATAAGAAATTTTTTTCTGATATTCATCATTATTCTTTGATTTAAATTTCTATATCAATTTATCTTAATTGAAAAGTAATTTAAAAGACCATTTTTTGCCGCTTAAAAACAACAGTCTAAAACATCTAACAATCTCAATTTCAAAATACTTGCAAATTGTGATAATGAAAAAAATAGATGGGACAAGGATGATGATGATGCTAATGGATTAGCCAAAGTCTGACATTTAAAGCAATAAAAGCCAATGTTAAATAAAAAATGGGTTGTGTTTGTGTGTATGCTAATTTTTACATTTTCGGAAGGTATGAAGAGTTTTATTTGAAGGGAACAATAAACAAACATATTAATTTTTTTATTCATGATTTTCAATCAGGATTAAAATCTCATGCAACATTTAATTGAACAAAATCTCATGCAATGTTTAATAGAAATGAACGGGGAAGAAAAATTCATAAAATCAACTATATTTTTGGATATTATTGAGGATGATGATGATGGCATGACCCTTTGTTAAATACTAGCCTTCTTTATTTACTTAATTGGAGAAAATGTATCACATGCTATCTTAAGCTGTGTTTTCTTATTCTTTGGACATGAAAAACATTTATTGTGTTAGATGCAATTGAAATCTTAGACGCATAGAAATGTTTAGCATAAGTTATGTTCTCTTCTCTATGTTGATTGTGGGATCCGAAAATTTGCCACCGATATCTTTTTGATGAAAATAGTGTTTTAAGTGTATAAATTTAAGCGATGAATAGTAGATAAGACCTTGCAGATTTCGTTCTCATTTTGTGAGGACTTTAGATCTGGTTAGGTTTTATACTCACATAATTAATTATCTCAATGTTTGAACTCGATTAAGGCTAGTGATGATTTGAATAGAATATACATGAGTGGGATTAAGATTTATGAAATTTCATTTTAATTTAAAACTTAGTTAGCGATGTGTATGACGACTTAAAATCTCGAAATAATTGGACGTATAAAAGAAAATTTTACCTAATTTTCAATCTTAAACAAAATTTGATATGTTTCTTGATAAATATAATCTACATCAATCTGATTAACAATTTGTCATATATCTAATTAATATGAAATCTATTTAAAATATAAATCAACATAACCATACATCTCGCAAGTTTCTTGATAACATGATCCTATCATTATCTAGTTGGGATGATTAATTGAAAAAATAAACAACTGATTGAATAAAATTCAGGTTAATTGATTATCTTTTATTTATAGTAAGCGAAAGTAAAAGTATCATGATTTTTTATAACGTGATATAAAAGAAATTCTTAACAATCAATATATGGAGATATAGAAATGAGCATTTATGACTTTCTTTTATATTTATCAATCATTTTAGGATTAAATGATCAATTTTGAAAAAATCTTTATCAAAACTCATCCAATATGATTCTTATTTTGCCAATTTTTTGGTCTTTTTTAGTCTGCAGGTACATTCGTAGGTCATATGTGAACTCACTTTCAACATCTGGCATTCATAAGCAATTTATACATTTATCGTATTAATTTATAAGATATCAGTAAATTTATGAAATGACGGTAAATATGGTGCGTTATTTATTATTGACGTGAAGAAAGCGGGAAAATAAATCCATTTGTATAATAAAAGTCATGTCAAATAAAATCGTTTTATGAAATTTAAAACATTTTTCTGTAAATGTAAGAAACATAATTCTTTTTTTAATTTGCGGCCTCTTGAATCTCTCTTTTAACACTTCTCTATGAGTTTCTGTCATTAAAACATTAACTTGGTATCTATAAATCGAGTGTATACGATATTGAAATATAACTCTCTATGATAATATTTATAATTTTCTTTAGTTCATTAGGGACATTAAGTTTTTCACATAATTTATTCTTTTTAAATGATCGATATTTATCTAAAATACTTTAATTTACTCAATTTTACTTTCATTTAATATTTATCATTCCTCTTAAAATAATTCATAATTAATTTAACGGTATTATAAATTAGCATGGGTTTAAAGTTTTATTTATTTTGCAATTGTAATTATAAGATAATTAAACTAAAAATATAATTGGCATGGTGTATAAATCAACTATTTATTGTTCGATTTATTCTTAATTTTTTTATAATATTTAATATGAGTAAATATTATCATATGAAATTTAAAATATAGAATCATACCTATAAATTTGCAAATTTCGTTTATCACCTTTGAATCTCTCGTCTTGGTATCAATTTTTAATAATTTTAACAATCATTATTTAGGATTGAAATGGGGATTTTAGAATTTACAATTTAAAAATAAAAACTTTAAATCAGAAATTCCTAAACCCTAAACCACTTATTTATTCCTCTGGTTTGCCTAACCCTCTCCTCACATTGTTGCAGTCACACACACACTACTGCTACCACCTCCCTTCTCTTGATCAGTGCCGACGAGCTTTTCTTGACAGATGTCGGCCATGGAGTGCCTCACTCTAGGGGCACGACGAGTCCTTCTCCCTCTCCCTGCTCCCTCTCTCGCGTCGTTTGGGGTTATTTGACAAATCGAAACCTCGGTAGGGCAGGGCCTTATGCCTTCTCCCTCTCCTTATACCTCTCTCGCGTTTGGGGTTTTGTTTGGGATAATCGGGAGCCCCCATTCTTATTCGGCCATCCTGACGTTTGGATTTTATATGTTATTTTATTTTATTTATTTATTTTTTTTTGATTTCCGGTTATCACACGATGACGTGCTTGATCTAGATCCCATGGTTTTAGTCATCCAGTTGTGTGGTCTTAGTGCTTAGTTAGATAAGGTGGTCGACCGGCAGAAGGATCGCTGTCAACACACGTATTACGTCGTCGAGGTGTCCTTGTAGACTCAGGGTGGAGTTTGTCTAAAGGGACAAATATAAGTCAATCTTAGTATGAAAATTTTGACAAATGCATTATATAATTCCGCCTTAAAGAGTTAAGCGGTTGGAGAACATATCAAGCGGCGTGATTATTAGTGGTGTCATGCTCCGGCGAATCAACTTGGTGGAGACTCGATCGTAGTCGTTTATATGATGCCATTTTCGACAAAAATCGAGCACGTGGTCACTACGAACTTAAGATTATATGAGTGTGAAAATAGTTATGCATTTGATTTGGCGTTATTTATTTGTGAAATTTAAAATCTTTTTTAATTTGTCCCTCAGACGATTCTTAGAGGGTGGATGATTTTAAGTTTAAATTTAAATAATTAATTTAATATATATATATATATATATATATATATATATATATATATATATATATATATATATATATATATTATTTTATGTTTTTTTTACATTTGAATTTTGATCATTTTATAATTGATTTAGATTTGAATATATGATCATTGATCATTTAAAATATAATAATGATAACCTTTTGAATGTAGTAGATTTTTTCAACTCTGCATGGTTCTTTGCAGAGGATCGAGTTTAAATTCATTCTTCTTAGTATTTATAATTCTCACTGTCGACTCGAAGCTTGGCGTAGATGTTCGGGGTTGAGACTTTTATCATTTATATTTTATAAATGTAATTTTTTTTTATTAAATGAAGTTCTTATAATATCATAATTGATAGGTATAATTTGATCAGCATAAACGGATGTAGATTATTTCTTTCTTTGTATGACTAGATATCTTTTAAATGCTTGATCTAATGAATACTTTAACATACATATAAGTATTTATTTTTTTAAAATATTGTATGGACATCAAGACATCTAAGTTGAAGTGTAGATGTCAAATTGCAAGTATGGATTTTGATGTGAATTTTTGGATTTTATTAACCCAGACTTGGTCTTAAGATTAAACCGGAATAGTTTATTACTTCAAAATTTATACCTTAATTCAAACTCTTTTAAGCATGTAGAATCGAGTCGGACTTTTTATTAAAAAAGTCACATAATAATGAAGATTTATCTTTTGCAATTATATGAGTAATTCCTTATCGATTTTATTAAGTAAAATAAGATAATGGCATTATTAGATTTTTATGTTTTGTTAACTTGAGCACAAACCAAAAGTATATATATATGTTTTTTTCTTGATTTGACTTGGATACTTTTCTAGATATTTGATTTAATGGATATTCAACATATATACTGATTTATTCTCTTGATATTAAGATATCTAAGTCAGTAATTATATTTGATGACTGCGTCACATCTAAGTTTTAATACCTAGAAGGGATCACAAATCAAATGTATATCTGTTTTATAAAACACAAGAGCTCTGATTCATATAGGCATATGTCGCAAAGCAAGTGAAGATTTGTTCTTGTAAAAATATGAATTCAATATTTCCAAATGCAAACCAAATGAGCATCTGTTCTAGATGATTAAGCATGTATCTGTATCAAAAGAGATAAGATATCTACTTATACATCAAATGAGTATCTGTTCTTAATGATATAAATTTAAACCCTTCTCGATTTGTCATGCATCAAATATGTACATTTTTATAGGATATACATTTAACCTTTTAGAACATTTGCTAAGCATCGAGTGTAGTATATGTTCTATTTAAAGGTTCCATGAAATTTAGAGGAATGTCATAGATCAAATATGGATTTAAACAATAAAATATTATGTCATAAGACATATGTAGACTTGTTCTGTTCAAATATTCACACATATAACTAAATATTTATGATTTTCCTTTATTGTATATGCCACATGTCAAAATCAAAGAAGATGGGATATCACAACACACATATACAAGATGATCACATTTAAACCCCTTATGTATATTAAAATACGAGTGATGCCAAAAATGGATAAATGAGATTTATGTTATCTCATTAATTTCTATAGTTTTTCTACATGCCATTAAAATTGAGAAAAAATTTTTTCTCTTCTTCCTTTTCAAGATATCATGTCATGCAACCCTCTTTCATTTTCTTTGTCATTCTTCTTTTAATTACTCATGAAATGAGCATGAATCTAAAGAAGAAATAAATAAAAAGAGGAGTGGAGAGGAAGTCCTCTTTTTTTTTTTAACCAAAGTGTGTCATGCTAATAAGGAAAATGGGAAGAAAATACAAAAAAGAAATAAATGAGAGAGGAAAATGGGGAGAGTAAAAGAAAATTCATTTAAAAGTTGAATTTGTTTCTTTCTTTTCATAATTCACTCATTTTGGCCTCATGTTAAGGGGTTAGCCTTCATTATAAATAAGAGAGAATTCTTCTTTTATGAAAGCTTTACTTTCCCATTTTTCTCATTCTTCTCACAAGATATATTGAAAGGGAGCTCACCAACCTTTCAAAGAGATCACCAACAATTGGGCTTACTTTCAATTCATATCACATCAATTGATAAGTCATATCTAACTTTGATGTTTTAAATTTATTCATCACCACTTCATATGAATGGATATTTGATATCAAAATAATATTTAAGTCATGCAACCATATGATATTTTTCTTTCCATCTTCACCTACTCATAAGCATATAAAAATTGTCGTAAGATAAGCAAATGAAACATGGACAAGGATTCATATTAAATTTATAATCACAAATTTGAAATTCTAAATTTAATCAAGTAATCATCTATGCTGATTTTTTTTTATCTCAACTCTATTTCATGACTTAAGAAAAAGGGAGGCAATCATGTCATAAACATATGCTTGATAATAAGACAAGACTTTATTTCATGACTTAAGCAAAGGGGAGGCAATCATGTCATAAACATATGCTTGATAATAGGACAAGACTTAAGACATATGACATATAAGATATTTTATTTTCACATAACCACTCATATAGTCTATAAAGATGTACTTAATAATGAAGTAGAGTTTAGATCATACAATGCATTGGGTGTTGCATTTCTATCTCTCCCCCGTTCATGTAATATGTAAAGAGAAATACTATCACTATTTAGGCAAGAAAAATCTAAATTTTAGGCAAGTTGTTGTCACATGATATGAATGTTCAAATAACAATTGAATTAAGCGTGAGTGAACATATTTATAAATACACATGCTTTTCTTCTTAAAAACTTAAGCATCTACACACACATTTTATTTACCAAAATTTTCGGCAACCTCCCGGCGTCATCTCCGCATATGGGGGCTGCTTTGGGAGACTTGACATTCCCACCACGCCAAGAAAGACGTGCATGGTTGGTGTCGTGAGAAATCGCGGTTGAAAATTTATTTGCCCACCACGCCAAGAAATGCGTGCATGGGTTAACATAACATAATAAAGCATTTTCTTGTTACGTTGGAACAACGTGAGCAAGTACTTATATTATAGAACAATTTTCCTGCCACGTTAGAACAACATAAGCAATACTTATCACAACAGATTTTTCTGCCATATTGGAATAATGTGAACATATACTTATAATAAATTTTCGCGTTGAACAATGTGAGCACTTATTACAACAGATTTCGCCAATGCGTTAGAACAACGCAACACTATATCAAATTTTGCCAGAGGAACAACGTGAACGGGTATTTATCACAAATAATTTCAAGCTTGCATTTACACATAAACATACATGTATATACTTAAATAAGACATATGACATTTGTCAGTTTAGCTAAGATTGCATTAGAAAACACCAAATGAATTTTCAAGCATATATCATCTTCCTTTTCCCCTTCCTTTTTTTGGTATAAGAGATGCAATATATTTCTCTAATTTTACAAGGAAGATGGCATTCAAGTGTCAAATCATAAGCATAGGTTTCATTTGTCGTTACCAAGCGAATAAAGAAACATTGCACTTTATATTTACTTTCCCCATTCTATGGACAATTGCATTTAAACATAATTTGATTGGATAAAATGTTTAAAAACAACTTTATGTTGCATGTAACAATGTTTCCTTAAAAATCAGCACACATGTAATAATGTTTCATAAAGATCTCATAAGTTACTTCAAGGCTTTATCACTTGGATGAAAATCCTTAATGAATTTAGTCCACATGAGATACACCATTTCATTTAGACTTGGCAAAATCCAAGAAATCAAATATGAAGTAATATTTGCATTTGGATTTAAGAACAAAAAAAAATCTGAATATAAACTTTACTCAAATCCCCATCTTCATGATAGTAAAACACCAAGGAAGGCAAAGTAGGATCAATCTCATGAGATCAAGCAAGTAAATTCAGAAAATTAGTATATAATAGCACTTTACATTTGAATTCAGCAAACCAAGAGAAAATCTGAAAGCTAATCCTTATCCCAAATCATGATAACAACTCACATTAGAGAGGCAAAGCAAGATGAGCATCAAGTTAACTCCTTAACAATCAATTTTCCTTTCCTTTTTTTTTTATTTTTATTTTTTATTTTTAAAAGAAATAGGGGATTTCTTTATGATGGGTAAAACAGAAACGAACTCAATTAATACAATCTCATCAACATAAATGGCCACATAAACCTTAAAATCTGAAATTTTCAATTGCAAAGAAGGGAGGAAGAAAAGCAAGCTAGGATTTAACATTCATTCAAAACAAACAAAGGCAAAAAATCTGCTACAATATTTTCAAGGCAACAAGTACAGTAGTATCCTGCTGTTAAACCTTTCCAACAACACTGGAAACACAAAGATGACCTATTCCAAGCACAAGGGGAGCCTCACAGTTGAACCACAATCACCCTAAAATCAGATAATGGCCATTGCATATAACAACTCTCACAAAACCAGCACCAAACTAGTACCAATCACGACCCAAAGTAATCAAAATATAAGCTAAATGAAAGCTTTGCAGTGTGAAAGAGAGAAATTCACATATAACTTAGGGTTTGAGCCATACAACACCTCTAACCCCCTTTTTTTATTTTCAACTTCATTTTAAGCACATGAAAAAGATTCAACAAGTATCATCCCTATAAACAGAAAATCTGAAGCATGAAAGAGGGAGAACTTGCATAAACTTAGGGTTTGAGCCATACCACATCTCAAAACCCTATTTCCACACTTCTAACTTTATTTTAAGCATGTAGAAAAGACTTCGTAAACATTACCCCATCCACAAAAAATCTGAAATTTTTAAAAAAGAGAAGGAAATTTTGCACAAACTTGAGGTTTGAGCTATACCACATCTCAAACATTATTTTCAAACTTTGAATCTTACTTTAGACAAGTAAAGAGGCATAACACATATCATTTCACCCATAGAAAATCATTTTAAGCAAAATCAAAACATGAAATCCGTAGATAATAGCAAACAACATGAGATTTGGGCCATACATTATCCCAAATCTTCAAATAGAAAACCCTAGCATCATTTTGACCATAAAGAAGCATTCATCCCGCTTTATTCACAAGAATGAAGCCATATGTATATAAAAATGCGCTTAGGGTTGAAAGGAAACGACCCGGAGTTTCCAGTTGCAAGGAGGAAGGGAGGAGGGGTTTCGACTAGCTAGGGTTTGGTCAATCTGTTCTCGGGCTCAACTAGGGCTCACGAGGGAGACAGACAGCCGAATAGGGAGCAAGAAGGGATGGACGGCTTGGAAATGAGGTTCGATTCTGAGCTTCCTGCGCCGATCGGGACAGATGGGAAGGAGGAGATCGCACGAAAATGAGAGAGGGAGAGGGATTTCGGCCGAGAGCTCTGGAACGCGCCCGAAGAGAATAACATCAATGTCCTTAGTCGCCACTCGTTTCGGCCTTTAGGTTAAGCCGCGCGATTCAATGGGTTGCCTAAACGGCTTCCAATAAGAATCATTGGACGACAAGCCTAATTGAAGAGTTTAAGTGACTGATTAGGGAAAGAGGTAAGAAATTAAGTGGTTGTTAGTTGCTTAATTACGAGTTAATAGGATAACAACGTTATCATTAACAAATTTGTGTCGAATATTATGAAATTATGTCTTGCGACGAATCATATCAATATGAGTATCAATTTTATGTATTTCCGTTGTGTCAGACGCAACACCGCGATCGTTTTCACAATCAGAGGTCGTTTGGACCATGTCAGCGACTGTCGAAGTGAAATTGGGCTTAAATTGCGCGAGGTCGCGTTCGAATTGCTCGACGTTCCCGTATACTTTGCCGAATTGACCGCGGAAAGCGTCATTTGATAGTTTCCGACGTTTCGACGACAATGGAGCGATCAATTTTGCGAACGAAGGTCGTTCGGAGGTCATCGGATTCTTGACTTCGATGCGCACGTAATTTCATTTAAAATTAATTTTGATTGATTGATTAATTATTATTTGATGGAACATATTTAATTTGATTAATTTTAATATTTTGAGTGCAATTATGCAATCAAATTTTCGAATTGGAAATATTTTAATTAATTTTGATCGCGATTATGAGGTTTTAATCTCAAATATACGACGTCAACACTGATTTTCATATATTTTGTCATGTACGCTTAATTTGAATAATGACACATACTTGTAGGTCAACATTGACCTCCATCAATCAAAAAAGTATCTTGTATAAATAAGCTTAGTAAAAAATGCAGGAGGTATTATAACATTAAATTCTTCTGCTTAAATTTTGGAGGACGATAACCAAGCATGGAGTAAATTCAAATTCAAGGAATCAAGGATCTAACAAGATGCTGTTGAGAGAAAGAGTTAAAGAACATCACTCTAATAACTTACTAAGTTTAGAAGCATTTGGACAAGTGAGATGTCTTATTTAATAGCTTATTTGATATATTATGTTTTTTTTGTGATTTATTTAGTTTGCTTTTTAGTTATGGCCACAGAAGCCATCATTCAACCATTATGATGAATGAATGCTCATTAATTTCTGCCACAATCCAAAATGATATAACCCTTAAATAAAGGGGGGTCATATCGTGTTTGATGCGTAATAGATACTACCCAAGATCTATTTGGAAGGAATTATGTTCTTCTGTTTTTTTATATAGAGCCATTAATACCATCAATAAAATAATAAAATAATAAAATAAAAGTCATTAACTTTCATTCAGTTCATATCAAAATATAATCACAAAAGGACTATACATAACAATCATATTATGCATCGATATTTATAAAAATAGTAATACCATAATTGCAAAAAGAATAATTATAGTTTAGTAAAAGGCATACCTATAAATAAGAACTTGCAATCTCTCTCTCTAATCAATCTGCTTCTTGCCCTTTCTCTTTCCTGAAATTTATATATACAAATAAAACATGAATGAGTATAAATATTAAGTAGGTTACACAAAACTTATTCTAAATTTTCAACATACTACATTAAAATAGTATCTACTATCAAATAGAGTGAATTAACATGTCTATTATAATTCATATCGAGTCCAGCATGTCAAAAATTATAGTATATAATTCATGTTTAATATTGTATTTGAATCACAAAAAAATATTGAAATAAATAATATTTTCAAATGCTTTATACCATTTTCTCTCTTAAGCCCTTATACCTCCTAAATACATATATATATATATATATATATATATATATATATATATATATATATATCATAATCATCATCAGACCTATGTATAACACAATTAATTTTTTTTAAGCCCTTATACCTCCTTACAAGTACAAATATTACTTTAGATTATTATGTCTCTCAATATATTTCACACATAAATTTATAATTTACCTGTAGATCAAACCACATATTTACACAGATATTTGCAATGTATTAATACCAATGAATCAATATTTTGATAAATATGAGTAATTCGTTGCAGTATATAAGAAATTTATAAATTTAAAATAATAATAGAATTTGCAAGTAAATTTGTGTTTACATAAACAATCACAAATTACCAAAATTATTTATATGCAATATTCAAAACAATATTTTGGAACTTTTCTTATTTTATAACAATTTTTATTAGGCTCAATATACTCATAAAAATATACAAAATATTATATAACGCAAAATACTTGGTGAAAATTTTATTGTTTTATGTCAATATGTTTAGCACAGTTCATTTTATAGCATATCAAAAGTTACACGGTGAAAAGTTTGTAAATTTTTATATATTGAGTTTGTACAAAATCAACCAAATAAAATACCAAAATTTTATAAAAAAAAGTAATTTTTTTGAAAATTTAAGTTGGGTAATGGTAGCCTACCTCAAGACGATCAATTTTACCAACTAGCGATGGATCGACCTCAAACCCAACTTTCTATCTCACAACTCACGGCACAAGGGAATGTAAATGAGATTTGGAATGAGATATTTAGTCTCTAAGACCTCCAAACCCAACTTTCTCTCTCTTCCCCTCTCTTTTTCTCTCTGTTTATCTCTCTACAACTCACGGCACAAGGGAATGTAAATGAGATTTGGAATGAGATATTTGTATAAAAATATTTTTTTATTTAATAAATATATGGATATAAATGTCATTATTAGAATTGTTTTATTTTTAATATAACCTTTAATATAATCTCATTTATTTTTTTGAAATTCATAATTCCAAAATTATGAAAAATATTCTGTAAATATTAAAGAAAACGATTTGTAAAATGAATGCTAGATGACCCTATGAAATCTATGTGTATGAATACATGCAAATTTCTTGAAAAGTTCAAATAAATAAATTTATGTTTTCATATATATACAATATTTATAAAAATTAGAGATAATATTTATAAATTAGTGTCAAATATTCTATAATATAGTAAAGACCGTTTGAAAATTGGACCTAAAATGAATTCATAAAATAAATTTGAATATTTAATGTCATTTCTTTTATTTAATAATTTTTTAAGAAAGTCATATCACTTTCTTTGTAATATATATATATATATATATATATATATATTGAAAAATAGAATTGTTTTTGTGAGCATTACAAAATTCCTCCCCTCTTTCCTCTCAATTTCAGCCAAGGTTCATGCCCGAATTAAACCCCAAGGTGTGAATCCCATGGAAGTGGTTTAGCTCCCGCTCCCTGGGCTCATCCTTAAGTCTTATCTTTATCTCCCTCTCATACTTTAGGCTTGAAACAAAGCTCTCTCTCCTCTTCCAAACAATTGCATGCACGAAGGTCGAAAACCATTCTTAAGGGTTAAGGAATGGGCTAGGTATTCCATTTACATCATTTTCAACCTCATTTCATACTTTTCCGTAGAAACCCTTCTTCCTACGTTCCATGATAACTTCTACTGGGGAATCCTAAAGTCCACTTGTAAAATTTTAACCTTTATTGATTTTGAAAACCTTTTGTATTCCATTCTTGATTAAAAGTCTACATAGCACGTGTTGTGTGCCACTTTAATCCCAAATTAGTTGCAAGAAAACAAGAAAACAAGAAAATATAAAGATAAAGTTAGGCTGTTGTACTGTAAAGGCCTAGTAGTTGGTTACCTCATCATGGTGGTTGAAGAAATTGAAGATGGAGCTAATAAATCTTAAAAATATAAATTAATTTAAATTCAAAGTTAATGTCAAATTTTATTTTCGGCTAGCTAGTATATAAAATAGTTGGATATTAATTAACTATAAATTTATTTAAATTTAAGTTTAATTAAATTTGAATAAAAATTTTAGATGGAATGACTTACATGTGGTAATAGTTAAATAAAATAGTTTTCAAAGTCAAATTGTCATGTGTCATGTGTTAGTTGGCCTATTAATTATATTTGAATTCAAATTCAAAATTAGTATATTTGTGTCATGTAGTGGTCATAGAATGTGCCGAGGTGTCATCTACTGAAGCCATGTACACTATCAACATGCATTCAAACAACTAATAGTTGAAGTACTTTTTTAACTTAAAATGCTGCATACAATCTTTAAGTAATTTTGAATTTTTGTAATATACGGTATTGATCATGATTCTATGGATTTCAGTTATTCTTAACTATATAGTTTATTGATGTGATTTCTAATTTGAGAGTTGGATTCTATGATAACCCATGAAATTATTTATTTATTTGTGATGAATTATGAAGTGGACTAATTCCCCTCCCCCACCCCCTAAATTTTTTTTCCCTTATGGTTTTTCAGGAGTTGTTGATGCATCGCAGTCAAAGGTTGCTAACTTTGAATCAGAAGTTAAAAAACTTGGAAAAATTGAAGTGTTGGTGGAGCTTGTGGATTCATACTGGAATCCTGTACCATCACAAGGAGCAAATTTGAACTTGCTACTTCAAGGCCCTAACAGTTCAAGGCTTTTGAAAACATCTTTTGTTGAGAATAGTGATGGCCTATATATAGGCTATTATTTACCAACAACACCAGGGACATATAATATATGCATCTCATTTGAAGAAAAGATTCTATCCCCTTGTCCCATCAAGTTTCTTGTGCATGAGAGTAAGCATATAAATGATAGAATGACAGCATTAAGTGAGTTTCATTTTTTTCAATGCAAATAGCTGAAAAATACAGACATATTTGATAACCAGAGTTTGGGGTGTAAGAATTAAATCAGGTAAAGCAAGAAAGAAAACCTGAAAATGCAATTAATGTGGTGATCTTTCCAGTATTTATACAGTTGGGCAATCAGGATGGAAGTCATAATAGAAGTCATTGCCACAAATAACATTATAGGCCCAGTTAGCAGATCAAAACACATGGACATTTCATATTTGGTATTAGAGAATATTATTTGTTTTCCTGATGTGATCAGAATCAGTTGTTTATCTTTCAATGCCCCTATTTTTTTTCATATTCATTGACATTAGTATTTTCATAAAATTCAACTCCTGAAACCTTACACACTTTCTATTAACCGCCAAGGCATTGATTCATGTGGTGGAATTCAAATTATAGAAGAGAAATATGTTTATGCCAAAATTAATACATCAGAATGTTTTGCTTGAAAATCTTTATAAAACTTTTAATGTGTTTTCACTATCTACAGGTGTTCAATTATCCACATGGAATTCTAAATTGCAATACACTTTAAGAGATTGTTGACCGGAAAGCTTTAGCTTCATTACAATGCCCACTAGCCTAGGTAATACTCTAATGGAGGATGTCAACATCTAGGACTGTGCAGGTTTGTTTTCTGCTTTGGTCAAATGTTTGTAGAAACCCACTTAGAGATATGCCACTAAATGGGTAAAGCTGAAGTAAAAATAGTATTCATATTGTCCTTGTGCTCAACAAGTTCCTTATAAGGTAACTTGATGATTTTCTAAGGTGAAATAAAATTTGCTAGTCAAAAACAAAAATAATTATGAACATTGTTTCACAAAGGAAACCCAAGGACCATAATCCAAGTCAGTCTAAGCTTTTCTCAAGCCTTAAATAAGAGAATATTGAAAGAAATTGAAGCCTGTCAGTTGGAGTAGTGTTGATATGGAATTAAACCTAATACTGAAATATTAAGGAATTTAACTTGATTTAGAAGATATACGCAAGTATCTTGAAAAAAAGAATAAAATAAAATAAATTGCTTTCAAATATTAATCTAATCAATATTTTATTCTAGAACATATTGTCCTTTGGATGAGTTTTGGTAAATATTTTTTTTTGGTAAAGGTTTAGACGGTGATTCCTAAAATAATTGATAAATAAAAAGTAAAGTTCATAAGATATATTCATTTGTACATACCTCCTATATGTTTGATTATTTGAGAAATTTTTTATGTATATGTTATAACAAAAACTAACATGTATATTAGTTTTATTTTCTTGTTTACTATAGTCTAAAAGCATAATTGATCCACTGAATTTTATTCAATTGCTAGTTATTAATTGTGTTGTGGATTGTAGTGACTCTTATATGATTGGAAAAATATATTGTGAAATTTTGTATAAGATTTTCTTTTATCCGTCCGACTTTATTTTCACCGAGATTCCAGTTGCCGGGACAGTGGTGATTATTATTAAGATCAGCGCATATATATGGGTTTCCTGTGAGATCAATTCACGAAACGTGCAATAGCCTTCAAATATGAATTTAAGATGATCAAGATAAGTAGATGGCCATGTAAGATGATTCTTTCCAACCTATTTAGGGTTTCTCCCATGTAATCCCTTCTTTCTTGTGTGCCTGGGTAGAGTGGGAGAGACTTAAAACAGAGAGAGAGAGAGAGAGAGAGAGAGAGAGAGAGAGAGAGAGATTCATATGCGGTATTCATGCCCGACTGCTATTGACATGACTTTTTTCCTTATAAAAAAATAAAGAAAACCTCGTTATGTTAGACCCACATTGTGATTATAAAGGCACAATTTTATCATAGCATTATTTTAAGTTGTTTTATCAAGCAACAAGTTTGTTTCTTTAATATGTTTTTTTTTATCCTATTACTCCAGCAATTCTTGATTATAAGGTATTTTATAGGTAAGTATTTTCCTGAAGCCAACAATGACACTGTTTCTGTTTGGGAGGACGAATCAGTTGTATTTAATGTATTATCCAATGATTATGCTTCAGATGGACAAGTTAACCTAACTGAATTTTCTAAAGTAAGCCACTGATCTCTATTTCCACTTCTTGTATTTTCCTAGTAAATCTATAGTATAACTTGCATTGCTGACCATCCTTATTCTATATATTCAATTTGGGTGTTGACGTGAAACCATTTTGCTTGGTTTCGAGCTTCTGAAGATAGATTGATGAAGGGAATTGAATCATTGTAAAGCTTTTTAAGCTGCCTTGTCATGGGATCTCTGCCATTAAAGCAGGGGAGATAAGAAGTTTATATACTTATATTTTGGGTGCTGGTGTTGATTCTGCTTAGTATGAGTCTGCTTACTAGTCCTTGAGGTTTCCAAAGATTTACATGTGATATCACCAAATTAGGAAATACTTTAATAATTTACAGCATGCTTTCTATTTTAAAATTTGAACCTAAAAAAATCTTTAGGTTTTTCTAGATTGTTGCTGGCAGAAACTTTGAACATCTAAATCATATATAAGAGTACCTATATTTCCTGAAAAGCTGGCTATCGCTGTGCAATCAGCAATCTATTATCAGTCTCCTGTCTATATGTTAGCACTTGTTTTTCAGGAAAGATTGACAAACAGGATTGCACTGTGACTACAAAACAGAATTGTCTGACATGGATAAATACGTTGATCATGTCCATCTTTCTTTTTGTCCTACCCTTCTTTTCAACAATATGCAATGTTGAATTTCTGATGGTTGTGATAGCTTTCTCTTTCTGTATCTGATAGTACGATAGAAAAAGGTGGAACTTATTGTGTGTGCCAAGTATGAGATAGTTTAATTATGATGAGATTCCCTTATTTACCTGTATTAATATTTCTGTTGTAGAGGTGTAATACTGATGCTTGTTACTTTAGTCTCTTTCAATCTTGGGAAGGATGTTTGAAATGACTGTTTTGATGCCCTTGGTAGCATGAGGGAAATAGAAGAAGATGGTACTGTTAGGTGTTAAATCATTGAAAACCTAGTTGTTGGGATAAGTTTAATGATGATGATGTTTTATGCCACGTGTATATCTTTTGTGAAGATTCCGCTCATATATATTCTCATGCACATCTTACCCTCTCGTGATTAATCATATGTCAACTCATATGCAGCATTTGAAAGTTATGATTGTGAAATTCAAATATAATTTCCTTTGGCAGCCACTTCATGGATCACTCCTACAGTTTGGGGAACTGTTCAGATATACCCCTTTTAAAGGATATTTTGGGAATGATTCCTTCTTATACAACATTACTGATTCAAATAACAATGTTGCTGTTGGCGGCGCTTTCATCTCTGTCCTTTGCAAACCACCTCAATTTATTTCTTTGCCTATTCGACTTAATGTGACTGAAGATGTGCTGAGCCCCCAATTTGGGTGAGTGCCCTTGCTTCAGTGCTAATGCCACATACATCATAATATTATAATCATCATCTGGAACCACTAGTGTTTTGTTTTGTTGGGATATTTTCTATTTTCATTCCTTCCGATGCTTTTAAGAACCTTAAAGTCTTATCAGATTCATGCACCTCTATCTTTGCAGAGGCTTTCCTGGTTTAGAAATAAGGTATTCGGATAAGAAGGAAAATATCTCTCTTACAATAAGTGCAAAGTTTGGTTCTGTTTATTTAGCTCCAAGTTGGACTGGGATTTCTGAACCAGTGAGGGGTATGCTTTCTATTAGTAGAGGTGGTAGGACCGGGAAGGAATTGATCTTAGCAGGACCTATTGAAGCTATTAATTCTGCTCTTCAATTGATTCAGTATCTCAGGTATTCAAGCTATTCTTACTTGAGGAACTTGCTTGGTATTTCTAACATGCTATATTCTGTCATATAATGTTTTCAGAAGTTCTTGCCAGATTTAGTTGATTTGATCAGTTTTTCCGTCAATGGCTTCTAGTAGATCATCTTACTATTATTTTTCCATAAGAGTTCTAAAATTTCATGAAAATTTGATTTTCATTATTAAAATTCATGTTTATGTACACCATACATTTATTATACCTTAGGTACCAAATGCAAACGTTTTGAACTCTTGCTTATTGTTAATGAAGCAATATTTAAGCATTAGAATTGAATGAAGTTGGGGATGAATGTTTTGGTTTGCAGATTAGAAATTTATATTCAGAAAGGAAGTGTTAGCAAATATTTTCTCCGGACTAAATCTCAAAATGGTCTCAAAATGGTCCCCAATTATTTGTATGTGGCCAATTTAATCCCAAACTATCATATTTCTCCACTTTACTCCCCAACTTTATAAAATTGATCTAAAATAATCTCTTAAGGATTAAATTGTGATCAATTTTACATAATTGAGGGATTAAAATGAGATCAATTTTGTATCATTACTTCTATGTGGGGGACCATTTTGGATCATTTTTTTTATATTCAAGGACTAAACTGGAATAATGTGATTCTCTAGGACTAAATTGGTCTTATCAGGCGACCATCTTGAGATTTATTTCTGTTTTCTCCATACCATTTTCCCAAAGAAAGGGCCCTCCTGGGGGTGGGTGAAGTGTATAGTTTTTCAAATTAAAGTTTCAGAAACTCCAAAATGCTTGACATAGATGATAAGTAGGTGGTTAATTTGGTTAACCTGGTTAATAGGTTATGAGTATGTGATTCACAATCTAATAAATCAATGAGGCAAGTTGAATTGATCAAATTAGGAATTCTATTGATTTGCACCATAACCACCTTGCTTCGATTTGTGAATAGAATTTACATTGTATTATTTTATAGGTTGACTCATTCTACTTTACTGTTGTCATTATTTATTTATTTCCTTGTATAATCTTTAATTTTGTTACACTTTATTTCTTTAATTGGAAGAGGTTTTCTCAGCTTTTCAATAAAACAACAGTTAAGTTGAACTGCAAATGGTAGGGGATATGACTAATTATGGTGGTGACGATGATCATTGTTGCGCACACAAATTTTATAATATCATGCTTTTATCAGTGCTGCTGGTACAAGCAATTATCATATGTTTTGTTTATCTCTTGTTTTTTTGCGAAGGAATATTTTAACATGCCTATAATTGCCATTCAATTTGATAGTAGTAAATATCAACTTGAAAGTATTAATGTGTGCCAACCTTTTTTCTCTTACATGGCTGCAACTTCTACTATTTCTTTACATATTCTAATTTGTCTATGCATTTATTGAGAAGTTTACTTTATTTGTTGTAGCAATGAAAACTTTTATGGAGGTGATACCATCACTTTATATGCTACAAATAAGAACGGAATACAAGAGTCTCATGTGCCCGTTTTTGTCCAGCCTATTAATGATCCTCCAAAGATTCATGTGCCTAAGTTCATAACACTAGTGGGGAATGAAGCTAGTGATGATTTTCAACTTTTTGATAAACAAAGAGATATTTTTGAATTCTCAATCAACGATAGTGATATCTTTCCTTACCCAGGTACTTTGCTATACTTTAAGATTTAAGCCTCATTGTGCATTGAAAGTATTAGTTATTTAACAATTTTGCATATGATGAATTTTATGAACTTGCCATGATAAATGATAAGATCATGTGAACCTTTCTAAATTACTCATAAATAAATTTATCAAGTTCTAATAAGCAAAATACAATGACCTAAATTAAGAGCTCGGATGAGTTTAGGTTGGTGTGATCTATTTGTTTTAAAAATGAAAATGTACAATATAATGATCAAATTGTCACACATGGAGAAGTTATCATGACCCGAAATATAATCCTTAAATTATGGTAAGTCATATCATGTTGGATGCGCAACAGATACTATTCAAGATCTATTTCGAAGTGCTTATTTTTTTCTTCTTTTGTACACATCCATTAATATCATTAACAGATAATAAAATAAAACTTTTTAACTTTCATTCAATTTATATTAAAAACTATACAATCACAAAAAGTATATATACAATAATCATTGTTCACATCTATATTCATCAAAGCAATAACTCCATGATTTAAAATAATAATAATAATTATTATATTCTAGCAAAAGACATACATATAAATAGGAACATGCAATCCCTCTCTTTAATCGATTTGCTTCTTATCAGTTCCCTTTGTCAAATTTATGCAAGGATGAGTATAAATACTTAGTAGGTTACACAATAACTATTCTAAATTTTCGATATATATTAGTAAAATAATATGTATGTAAATTTATTTTCACATCATATTAAATGACTCATTTTTCATCTAAAGAAATTTAAAATATGCAATGCTATTAAATATAGTGAATTAACAGATTTATTGTAATTTATATCAAATCTAGTATTTTAGTACAAATCTAGTATTGAAGGCATATGACAAAAATTTTAGTATATAATTCATATTTAATATGACATCAATTATAATAAAATGCTAAAATAAATAATAGATTCAAATACATAACATCATACACCCACCACCCACTCACACATGTTCTAATAGTATACTAAATTTAGTATGCATAAATTACAAAAAATACTACAAACAATCTTTATAACACTAGTATGATAGTCTCAACGAACTAAAATGTATCTTATATATTTTTAATTTTTGGCCAAAATTACTAAATATCACAAAATCTAAAATACCTAGTTAAAATGTAATATAATAATATCAATAAATGCAGAATGATAATAACATACTAAAAAATACCTAGTGGAAATAATAGTATGCTAAATTCAATGTGTATAAATCACAAAATGTTATAAATAAGTATTATAACACTAGTACGATAGTCTCGACGAACTAAAATAAATCTTATAAACTTTTAAAAATTTGCCAAAATATCCATAATATCACAAAAGCTAAAATATTTGGTGAAAACATAGTATAATTATATCAATAAGTGTAGAATGATTGGAGTAACAAAATACTAGAAGTTACACCATGGAAATAATAGTATGCTAAATTTCATATGTATAAATCCCAAAAAATACTGTAAATAATCATTATAACATTAGTATGATAGTCTTGATGAACTAAAATAAATCTTATAAATTTTTTAAAAGTTCACCAAAATACCCAAAATATCGTAAAATCTAAAATACTAGGTGAAAATGCAATACAATTATATTAATATATGCAGAATGATTAGAGTAATAATGTACTAAAAGTTCCATGGTAAAAATTTCTTGAATATTGAGATATCTGAATTTTTATAAAGTTTGTTAAATAAAATATCAAATTTTTTTAAAAAATAAAATTTCTGAAAATTTAAGTATGATAATGATAGCCTATTTTGAGACGATCAATTTTTCCAATTGGCTTGACTAAGAAAATTGGATTTAAAATCTTCAAAGTCCCACTTTCTCTCTCCTCTCCCTCTCTTCTAACATTCATTGCAAAAGGGGAAAATAATTTGGAGAAGAAATCTGTATAGCGGTTTAGATATTTATATAAAATTATAAAAAGAATATATTGGTAATTATCTTAATTTAAGTAAGATAATGGTAGTCTATTTTGAGATAGTCAATTTTTCCAATTAACCTGACTAAGAAAATTAGATTTAAAATCTCCAAAGCCCACTTCCTCTCTTGTCTCCCTCTTTTCTAACATTCATTGCAAGTGGGGAAAATAATTTGGAGAAGAAATCCATGTAGTGGTTTAGATATTTATATAAGAATATTAAATTTTATTATAAAAAGAATATATTAGTAATTATCTTAATTATTTTTTTATTAAACTTTTTATATGAACTTGTTCATTTTTTGAAATTCGTAATTCCAAAATTCATGATATTCTAAATTATGTCTATAACACTTTGGTAAAAACAATTTGCAAAACGAACATCAGGTTGTCTCAAAAAGCTCGTTTGTACAAATACATACAAATTTCTTAAAAAATATAAATCAAATAAATAACTTATTGTTTTCATATATATAATCCTCATAAAAATTGAAGAAAATATTTTGAAAATAGAGTGTCAAATGCCTATAATGCTTTAAAGATGATTTGAAATTTTGATTTAAAATAAATTCAAAATATACAAATGAATATTATAGGTTATTTTCATTGAAATAATATTTTAAGAAAATGACATCACTATCCTTATAAATAATTTTTTTATGATTATCCGAATCTTGAAATTATCTGGATGGACAATTTAATAGATGTTTTAAAACACTTTATTAATTGAACATGCATGTATAAAAGTAAACTCCAAGCAAATAATCATCCGAGATTATTATAATAATTTTGTAAAATAGAGCTGCACCTGTGACTGTGACTGTGACTATTTTTGAAGTCATGATGCCTTATGTATATTATATACATTTCATATTACATTTTATAATAATGTATAACTATCCAAAGCATAGAAGAGCTATAAAATCTTATACATTTCTTCAAGTTAATTTATAAGATATTTAGATACATTATCATATTGAAAATGTTGATGTTTATGCAACAAGCCTTATAACGCTCATCTATCAAAAGTTTTCTTAAAAAATGATCATTAACTAATGAAGGTGAGTTATATATAAGTTATCATAATTTTAAATAATAGTAAATACAATAGAGAAGTAAATAATATGTTTAATGACAATTGAACGTTGGACAATGTGACAAATTTATACATAAACATAAACATAAACATGTTAATTATTATAACAATCATTTCCATTTCCATGGTACATACTATAGAGTGTTCATAGCAGTTGTTCTAACATTTGTCATCATATGCTTGATCATTACATTTCATCATCATCATCAAGAATCATATCATAGAGTGGCGTATAAATTTCTTATTAAGGTAAATAATTATACATTCTATCTCATAACCGCTAATAATAATATCTTGTCATAAATGTAACCTTTCATTGGTCGATGAATTCCATTTGACACAAGTGGGTCATTGCTAATACATTTGCCTCTATCGATCCTCTAATTGATGCATCCCCTATTGGCACAAGGTGGGCCCAAATCATAAGTTTGTTGTTGCTAGTGGCATTAAGGTTAGAATCATAAATTTATTAGTAGATTAGCTTCCTTAGTACCGAAAGGGAGGTTGTCTATTGACATGTGTGTTTTTTTTTTCTTGGCTTACACTTTTAATACCTGATTAATAGGAGCATTTAATCTGGAATTGCATTACAAAATCATAATAGTAGCATAATATTTAGATATCAAAATCATGAACTATGGAGTGATCATAAGATGATAACACTCAAAAGAACTAAAATATTGTGCCTCACATGTACAATGTGTTACAATATGAAGAATATTTATATTTCAAAATAAATCATAATCTAATTTCACCATACTAAACAAACTTATGAATATAAACTTAAAAAAAATAAATAAAATTGAAATGTAATATGTTTAAAGTAAAGAAATGATGTTCGTAATTAGAAAAACAATCACTCTCATTATGGGTGGATGCACTGCAGGTGTGCTTTCGGAAAATATGTTGTAGTTGCATTTTGGAGAATTTGCGATAGGAAATTATATTTTTCAACCAGATCTGATAGAGTGTGGTAGCTGTCAGAAAGTTAAATTTGTAATATCCACATAGCTCTTTAGACAACAATATTTTTTGTAGTAGCTCGATCATTGCATTTTCATGTCATTGTAGTTACCTCAAATAAACCCTATGACTTTAGATGAACCGTTCATCAACCTTAATATCTTTATTTATTTTTTAATTCCTATAGATCAAACACAATGCTACGCAAGCAATATAAACCTATTTAAATTAATAAAATATTTGTAATCATGTTATAATATAAAATCAAAATTCTTAATAAATCATTGTAACCTAACACGCATCAACCTATTAAGTTAAATAGTAACTCTATCCAATTTCATTCTTTTTGAAGAAAAAATAATCAATGAAACGAGTAATAACATCAAGTAATTACACAAAATGCTATTTGGAGAAAAAAAATCAAATAATACCATCAAAGATAACTAAGAAATTGCAAAGTCACTTGGAAAGAGAAGGAGAACTTTAGTAATCCTCATTTAAAATAATTAAAGAGCTTTATAAAATTTGAAGAGTGAAGATATATTTTTTATATTCTTGATCCTCGTGACATTGATAATTTGAATTTCTTATCTAATATATCTTTTAGGCCATAAATACTCACATTAGAGTCATAAGATTACAATTTTGGATCATGAATTTCCTCACTAATTAGGATGATCATTAGAAAGGCCCTAGGATAACTTATCAGCAGTGATGAAATAGAAAAATATGTTAACTTAGTCATATCTTCACTAAAAAATAGTGTAAAAGTTCAAATGCATCTTGCGATAAGTTGGCACTAAGCCTTATTGGAAGTATATAAAAAAATCATGCAGAGGAAGTAGGTTGTGATCTATAACTTATCTTCCCCTCATTGCCTTAGTGAAAGAACAATAACATGCAGAAGGAGATTCCAAGGTAGCCGACATCGTAGGGACTAGGGAGCAAGCAAAGGAGAAGCATCATCACAATGTGATCATAGGAGGAGCAAGTGGCGAAAATGGAGGAGGATATAAACTTAAAAGAAATAAATGATGAGGTTATCAAGTGTTCCTGAGCTAAAGGTATTGGGAGAGCACAAAGCTAGATAAGAAAGGAGGAACAAAAATTAATGTGCAGTTATGGAAAGCAGAACTTGACCAAATGGTGAGGGTGTCAAACTATACATTGTGAGACTCAACAGGGAATGTTGATCGAGAGTGCCATGAGCTCAAAGTATGAACGCCGTCACTAGGTGGCGTACGTGCTAAGGGATGAAGATAGATGAATGTCGAGCGCAAGCACACACCACTCTCATGTGAGGGCGCCATCGCCATGAGGACTCGGTGGGCGTGTGGGAGGATTTGGCGTCGAACACCACACACGCTAGGAGGAATAAGAATTAATATGCATTTATAATTATAATTCATAGGTTCTTAGAGTTAGTAGGAAGAAGATGATAATGAAAGTTCTCCCTTAATTTGTCACCTTCAATTGGACCTAGAAACTGCACTTGACCTCGCTTGCACAAACTCTCTCTCCGTTGCTCTCATTCTCGTGCCCTAGAATGGAACCACCAACTCCTTGCCCGTCTCATTTAGTGGTCATCCTATATAATGCCAAAGTAGCATTTGCCTTGTTTTGCTCTTGTGCTTAATGATTTGCATATAAGCCCCTAATGGATGTTTGTTAGCTCTCTCTATAGATCTCCTTACTTGTTCTCCACTCGGTTGCTTGCTCGAACATGCTCTAATGTCACCTAAGCTCTCTTTCAGATTTATGCTACAACTGTTGATTATTGTATAATTATTGGCTCATAAGATTTATATGATGCCACTTTATTGCTTAAGTCTTCCTCTAAAAAAATTGTTAGTTATATTTATTATTTATTTATTCATTCTAAGAAAATTTTAATTTAAATAAAATAGATCTAAATGAGTTCAAGTGATTACTTTAATCATTTAAATCAATTAAAAGGGCTACTTCGATTTGCACATTACTTATTTCAAAGATGCACATGCATACCACACAATTCTTATGTATTTACATATCTAACACTCAAGGTTAGATATTTGATTATCTAACACTTTTCTATGTTTTAAAAGGTGCATTTCAATAGATGATTGTGTGTTTGATGTGATATTTAAGGATATTTAAGATTTGAGATATTATGTATGTAAAAATGAAAATTTTGGTGTTGGATGTGTAAATACATAAGAATTGTGCAGTATGCATGTAAATCCCCCTAGTTATTTTAATCTTTGTTCTCATGAACAAAAATTAATAAAGAAACTCACATTTTTTTTTCTTAAAGAGCTAAATATTGAATGAAATGAGATTCTATTTCATGACCTTACTTTTACATGTAGATGTTCCCTTTGATTTATAGTAACAAATGTTTCTTGGCTCATGGTAGTTATCTCTAATGCGGTAATTATAAACCACCTACTTCATACAAATCATTTAAGCATGAAATCTATTTATGTGATATCACCTTTTGCAATAAATGCTCTTAACCTTGTTAGTTTTTGCTATAATTTTGCAAATATGTTTTATAACAATAGATGGTGGCATTTTGACATTTTCTTTTGTATGGTTTGCACAACTTGAGGCTTAATAGGGATTTAACATGTTTTCTATTCTTCTCTTGTATTTTATACCTTAACACTACTTTTGCCAAAGTCCGGACGTGAAAAGTGGAGGTATAGAATAGTGCCAGAAAACTTGTCGAAATAATCATGACATGAATCCTTTAAATCATTGTGTTAAAGAGGCCCCTGAACCGATGTGTTGTATGACTTGAATACAATAATGTGGCACACGACTCCTCCTGTCGGTCAAATAAGGGGTTCCATATTATATGACGCAAAGAAGTTACCCAAACTAATTAGGTTAGTAAACTTGGAACATGTACTCTTGCTGTAAATTAATGGAATTAATAGATATTATGGTTCAGAAAGATAAATATTTTATGTGTTCAAAAACTAAATGGGTTGAGGAGAAGGCCGAGATTGATAGTTTAGGTTTTAAATTTTGGTATTCGAGGTCGAACTAGAAATGGTGTAGGTAATTATAGATAAAAGTTTAAAGGATAATGTTATAAATATTAATAATTATAATTATAACTTTATTAATACTAAGATTATCAATATTATAAAGGTTTATCGCCCTCAAAGGTTTGGATGTAAAGAAAAATTTAAACGAATTGAAAGATTAATACAAAGATACCCTCAAGAAAAATATTTATATATCTATCATACATGTTATGTGAGACTAAGAGATCTAAATGACATAGAGTGGTAGAAGATTTTAAAAGTAGGTGGAATAAAGAAAGACTAGATTTGCTTTACATGATTTTATAATCGCTAATATTTTATTTAAGAAAAGACGAACACATTATTACTTATAAAAAATGGATCTAAGAAAACAGATCGATTATTTTCCGATAAAAAATAGATCGCTTTAGATCAGAAAGATAAAGGCCATTGGGTTTAAAGAGATCCAACATCAACATAGTTTTGGGATTTTAAGACGAAAGATCAAAGAAGAAAAATAAATTCAATTATCAAGATTAGATGGGGAAAAGAAACAAAAAATATATTTTAAAAGAATCTACAAATTTTAGAATTTGGGATGTTCATAATGAACGAAAAAAAAGAAGTAAATTAAGTAAGTTTTAAAATGTCTTGGAGAATCAAAGGAAAATATTCTTTAATAAAAATATGGTGGTGAGTGAGAGTTAAGAAATAAGAAATAAGATTGTTATAAAACTTAAGATGTAAAACTCAGAATTGAGAAATATATACCTAGAGATTCTAAACAATATATAGACAAAAAAAATTAGATTTTAAATGATTCATGATTATATAGAATATGAAAGAAAGATGATATAAGTTAACCAACCAAAGAGATAGGAGAAGAAAAGACCTAGCATGAGGTGTATGATGGAAATAATAAAGTTTTTTTCTTAGAAAAGATATTGAAAATAGGTGGATGAGATATTTTGATAAATTTTTTCAATGATCGAAAGATAATTGATTTTAGAACTTTAATATCCCAAACAAAAATAGAATTTTGTTTTATCGATTAGTAAATTTGAAGTTAGAGAAGTTTTAAAGAAAATGAAATGTGGAAAACAAGAGACATATTCCAATGAAGTGTGTGAAATGTTTAGAGATCAAAATTTCTTGGCTTACAAATCTTTTAATGTTATTTTAAAGACTAAAAGATGCCGATTAGTGGAGGAAGAGTTTGTTGGTTCCTATATTTAAGAATAAAGGTGATGCAAGAGTGCAAATTATGAGAATTAAGTTAATATGTCATACATTAAAATTATGGGAGAGAGTAATTGAGCATTAGATGATGTGATACAAAAGTTTCACATTTGGTTTCATGCCGTAGAGATCTACTATGGATGTTATACATTTGTCAAGAGGTTTGATGGAGAAGTATATAGAAAGTAAGGAGGATTTACATATGATATTTATTGATTTAGATTGTGATAAAGTTTCAAGAAATGTTCTTTGGAGAGCGAAAGGTTAATATTGGTTATATTCAAGTCATTAAGGATATGTATTCTAGAGCTATTACTTGTATCCAAATACAAGGAGGATTGATAGAATATTTTCTTATGTTAGTTGGATTACATCAAGGATCAGCTTTAGGCCCTTATCTTTTTGCTTTAGTTATGGATGTTCTTACTAGGCATTTACAAGAAGATGTACCTTGGTGTATGCTTTTTGTTGATGACATTCTTCTTATTGATAAGACTAGAGAGGGAGTCAAAGAGAAACTTGAATTATGGAGGTCAACATTAGAGTCTAAAGGTTTTCGTTTAAATAGATCTAAAACTGAATATATGGAGTGTAATTTTAGTTGTAGAAGTTATAGTGGTAGACATTAGATGAATAAGTCATTAATAAGAGTGTGTGATTCAGATATTTAGGCTCTATTGTTCAAAATGATGGTGAAATAGATGGAGATGTTATTAGTATAATTCAAGTTGGATGGTTGAAGTGAAGGAATGCATCCGGCATGTGATAGAAAGTTCCACTTAAACTTAAGGAAAAATTTTATAGGATGGTGGTAAGACCTGAATGACTTATGGTCCGAATGTTGGCCAATAAAAAAGAAGCATAAGACTAAGTGTTATAGAGATGAGGATGCTCAAGTGGATGAGTGGCTTTACTCTTAGAGATAGAATGCGAAATGAGTATGTTCGGAAAAAAGTTGGAGTAGCTCCAGTGGCAGATAAGATTAGAGAGAGTCGCCTTAGATGATTTGGCCACATAAAGCGTCATCCGTCCCCTGTTAGAGAGTAGATGCATTAGATTTAAAGAAAGTAGAGACAAAAAAGGCTTGGTTAAGGTGTATAAAAATTGACCTTAGTATACTTGAATTAAATGAGAATTTGACACATAGGATACAATGGACGAAAGATTCATGAATAACCCAGTGGGATGAATTTGTTGTTGTTGTCTTGTATTTTATACCTTAGAGTTCTTTTTTGTGGTATATTAATAATTTGTATTTTTTTGAAAGCACAATATTACAAGTAAAAAATGACATGAGAAAAAGAAGGGTAACTATAAGAATTTTGAAAGTATACAGAAAAATACAAAGTAGCAAATACACAAAGCTTAAGGCCCAAGGCTAAACGAAGAATGGTAAGTGAAAAATAACAGAAAAAAGGTAGAAAAAGCTCATTTGGCCACCTTGCTTTAAACTGAGTGAAAATAGAGGAATAATAACATTTTTTTATTTATTACGGCCATACCTGGGAAATAGGATTTAAAGCCTCTTATTCACTAGAGTATGATTACTTCTAATGGTAAGTGAAAAATAACAGAAAAAAGGTAGAAAAAGCTCATTTGGCCACCTTGCTTTAAACTGAGTGAAAATAGAGGAATAATAACATTTTTTTATTTATTACGGCCATACCTGGGAAATAGGATTTAAAGCCTCTTATTCACTAGAGTATGATTACTTCTAATGCTTCTATCACAATTATCAGATTATTGAGCTTTATGATCATCTATGTCTTTATTATTAGGAGGGAGATGAGGAACTTATAAAATTGGACAATCTAATTCCGTTATTTTGATTGTTGGAGATGTGATTATTTTTTATGGAACTAACAACGGTAAACATAATAGTTTAAGACTAGAGAAAAAATTGGTTCCAAATGTTGAGTACATTCTTGTACTTATAATGGAGGAACAACAACCATTGTTGGAGTATGAAAGGTTTGACCATTTAAATAATTAGAGAAATTGTATCGAAAATTTATAAAAGGATGCCTTTAAATACTATCTTCTGCCAATATCCACAAAGTGAAAAAACTTTGAATCAATCTCTTTTTTTCAAGGGCAAAATAAGTCACATTTTAACGAAAACTCCTGCCACTGAAAGCCTTGAAAAATGATCAATGGTAGTATTTACTTTGAAAGATTTATAAAATATAGAACTGAGAGAGTATAAAATGGATTAGTTGAAGAAATTAAATAAGGATGATAGAAGGTTTCATGGATGCACAAAATGAAGAGACCGTTTGCGCATTCACATCAAAAAGCCACTGATATAGTAGATTCATCCAGACATGAATCTTGTGTTATCTATGCCTTGGGATAGTGAAGAACTGGTGTGTGTTACCTGATAGGGACAAGGATATGAGTGGCAACAATATATCGCGGGAAGAATGTCGTCCTTAGAGGAGAACAATTATTAGTAAGGAAGAAAGAGTGCTATGCTACAACTTTGGGTAGTCTAACATATTTCGTTAGGCGAGAGGCTGAGGCTTAGCATGCCTTGCACATGAGTGCAAAGCAAGATGCAGAATTTGGACAATATTGGAATATATTCGTGATAGCGAAGGATGCCCAAAGGTTTGAGCCAAAAATGATTGTGTGGACTTTGAAGGGCCAATCATATGAAAGGAAGTTCCATGAGGGCATTACTAGGGAATGCAGCTCATTCTGAATTGGCAGCATTGTTTTTTTTTTCTTTCTAATTGAGCTATAATAGGAATTTAGCATGATTTCATTGCTCTCTTCTATATTATACCTTGGGGCTCATGTTTTTTGTGGTACATTAATATTTTCTTTTTAAGTAGAGAATTGTTCTTAGATTGAAATTGAAGCTTATAATCTTTTTTTGTGCTACTAAAGTTATTGCAACTATTTAAGAATTAAGAGAATTTATAGTATAGAGGAGAGGTAGTGCTGAAATTTGGAGTTTGGAAAGAATTAAACGAAGAATGTGAGAGATGAGGCATTGGGGTTGTGAGGATGTGGAGGAGAGAGGATTTTAGGGAGGGAGAGGTGGTGTGTAGAGAGAGAGGGGATAGGGAGGGATTTCTAAAAAAGTGTCTGAGTTGTGTCTCTACTTTTCTTTTCCTGTGATGTTCTATATTATCTGCACTTATACGGCTAAGGTAGCATCTCATAAACTAGGAATATCAAGGATTACAATAGTGGTAGTTGGAGGTGGCTATACTTGGTTGAGTGATGTTAAGAGATTTGGTGGAGGGTGTGGCTTGACAACACATTTGATGCATTGTTCATCATTGTTGCTACAGTTATTGTATGTGTTAGATGACCGCAACCTCCAACAAGTGTAATCAGAAGACCAAGGGGCAGTAAAGGAAGCCCTTATCCTTCGATACAGGCCCCAATTCCTGCACATGCTACAAGGTGCATAATTTCCTTGATGCATTCTTCTCTCCTTTTATTTTAACCTTTTATTGTTGGAGAACCAGCGAGGAACCCTCTAATCATGTAGCAAAATGTTAGGTCCTCCAGCTTGCGAGGGTAGGGCTAGGAATGACGAATGTTAACTACAAAATTTTCTTGAGAAATCACACTCAAACTGGGAAAGATCTTTTTAGACAAAAACGATTAAATTTGAGGTTTCAATTCTTGCTTGGGTTGATGTAGGAATATTTTGTAATCTTAGTAAGCTCTTTCTTTCTTTTCTTCAGGTAATAAGTCTCACTTGAAGGTCGTGTTTTCTGTGGAAGTTAATGATGGACTTCTGTCAACTACTCTTCCAGTTCATCTAATCAAGACAGCTGAATTGAAGATCAAAAGCAGCAACCAATGGCAACCTTTGCAGACGTTTGTAACCATTGCGAACCAGTTTATTATGAAAGGAAGAGGAATTCGGTTCCAAGGGACAATTGGGGATTGTAATAATGCAATGCAAGGGTTGTTTTATCAGGTACTTGTACCTCTTCGTATGCTTATATGATAGAATTCACAATCAAAGTGGGCACTAAACTTTTTAGTTGTATCTATTGTTGTCCAAGATTTTTTTAGATGTTTAATTTAGTCTCTCAGCTCATCAAAACTAACTGCAATTGGCTGCTATCAAATTTTTGGTTTCTTTAAATGAAAATTTGTAGAGAAAGCTATATCTGATGGCATTTTGGACTTTTTAAGGTTGATCTTGCTACTTAATATTAGCTCAAATTAATTGTCTCTAAACATTCCAACATGCTCTCATGAAAAGTTTCCATCACTAATTTTCGTCCAAAAAAATGGCGTTAAGTTAATAGTCGGATGAAATTAATTTAAATTTAGCAAGTTAATGGACTAAATTGAATAATAAAAAATGCCTTGGATTACGATAGATACACCTAGAAAGTCTAATGACCATTTTGGTTATTTGATTCAATTTTACTGCAGCAGAACAATATTTGTACAATGTATTGAAATGCTTAGGATTGTGAAATTGTTTTTAATTTTTTTTATTGGTTTATAAGTGAAAAAAATCTTGAGGCTACATTTATGGTAACTAATGACACTAGTTTCAAAGTTTTAGAAGATGAGTCACATGGAGTAATATGAAATAAATTTTAAAATGATATTCTGACTATTTGCAAATGACCAATTTAATCCCAGAGTATCAAATTACTCCAACTTAGTCTTTGACTATACAAAATTGATCCAAATGGTTAGCTTAACCCATATCGCGATCAAGGATTCACGTTTAAAAGAGGTGCATGTGGGCTCCGAAAATTCGCCACCTATCTCTCACATATGAAGAGAGTTTGAAGTAAGAGATAAGAGAGAGTAGATAAGACAGACACTAGATTTCTCATTTTGTGAGGACCTTAGATTCTAGCCTAGTTGCAAAGCAAGCACTTAGTTAATTCCCAATGATGAGAGAGAACTTTCGACAAGGCTAGTCATTTAAATGCGTAAGTAGTAAGATGTGGAGTTTTGATTTCATTAATTCATGAAATTCACCATTTTAGCTTAAAAGATGGTTGGATAATGATGACATACGCCCGATCTAGATCTCATGATTGGCCATTCTGTCCTCATTTAGTGGAGAGGTAGTCGACCCAACCGATAAGGATCCCTTTCGAACATATGAGTTACGCCATCCAAGCTCTAGACTTGGGGATGTTTGTCAAGGAGACAATCTTAAGTTTTTGCTCGACAAAATTTTGTGCTTATCAAATATACCCTATAATTCATCATTAAGTCATCGGGGAACATACTGCGCTAATATATAACGACGCTTCGTAATCACTGATCGTAATTCTATCAATCATCACATGACCACTATCGTGCAGACAAGCAGCATACCCCGCTTGACTGAGATTATTTTAATTTGAATATAGTGATTATTTATTGACATTCCTTTCGCTGAAGTTTTCTTAATCTATCATTCCCAACAAACAAATGGTGGATGAATTTTTGTTTTAAGTATTTAAATAATAAATGTATTTAGTTCGGATGTACTTTGTTGAAATGATGAATTAATTTAGAAGTATCTTTGATGATAATATCCTCCTTGAGATTTTCAATCAACACGCCATCATCTTTGTCAACTCGCTATTTTGTTAGAGGATTGGCCTACTACTTGCATTTATAAATTTGAATTTGAGATACAATAATTTTGAATAATAATCCCTTGATATCTTCATTCAACGCCATCAGCAGTTGTCAACTCTACTTATTTGTTAGTAGAGGTCGAAGTTTGACTAACTTAAATTCTTTAAAAATTGATATCATAACAAACCTGTTATCAACCCATTATAGAGGATGAAGATTATGATCTAATGTAATTTAAGTTCATTTAAAGTTGATCATTTAGTATCCACAATATTATTTCGGATTAGCTATGTGATCATATTCTACGAGTTGAATATTTATCTCTTTCTTTGATTTGAATTAGATATATATTCTATTACTTACATGCATATAAAATGAATCGATCATCAGATTTTTTTTTCTAAACCTTGATAAGATCCACAAGCTTGGTATAAGTGTCGGGACCCATGCGTGTGATTAATAATTTAGGACATTTTTATTTTTGAATTATGAGATTAATTTTATATTTATTTAATCTCAACTTAACTTGCGCAGCCTTTTCAGACATTAAAATTTAGACTTTAAATCTCTATGTTCGAGCACATGCAGATATTTTTTAACTCAGTTAATTCATCTAATTAATGAAATTATTGATTTTTTTGAAATTCATAATTAAAATAAGAATTTTCTAATTTTTGAATTTAAAGGAAGCCCTATAATTTTTTGTAGAATTTTATTTAGTATTGCTATCTGTCTGTTTGTACAAATAGTTACAGCCGTGAAATGTGTTTTAAATTGTTTTAATATTTTATTAGATCCCTTGGAATAACATATAAGTGTCAAATTTATATTATTCAATTCCTAAGTTCATTAACTGATCAGTCAATCCATCTTTCTTTATTTGCAATATAATCTTCAAATTCATTCTCATTTATAATTCAAAATTTAATTCAATATCAATTTTATTCTAGCAAGCTTAAGTAGCGTTCTTTGTTTAGTTTGAATTTTGTTTGCATGTATGAATTTTGGATAAAATATTGGTAGATTTCGTATTATCATCCTCAGTAGGGGGCATCTAACCGTTGGCTTATCCCAGACGCTTATGAAGTGAATGGACGCATGGGACACACAACCGAAGATTCATACCCATTAAGCCCTATTGAGCAATTTCTTGACAAGATAAATATATATATGCAATTTCAAATCATTCAAATTTCATTTTAGATTATTTATTTTTGTTGTGTTTGATTTCTTTTTAAATGAATCTTGATTTTCCACCCCCTCTTTTTTTTAAGTCCAAAATTTAATCAAAATTTGAGCATTTTCGACAGATATTAAGACATCATCCAGGGCTTGAACCGCTTGACTTATCCAAGATGCTCTATTTGGTAAGACGGTCTATTACATGTAGTCTTCATACTCACTGAGCCATTGAGCATTTCTTCGATCACCGATAAAAAACAATAATATATAATTTCAAATCATTTAAATTTCAATTTAGATTATTTATTTTAATGTGCTCAATTTTTTTAAATGAATCTTGATTCTTCCTTTTTTAAGTCCAAAAATTTAATCAAAATTTCTGAATATTTAATATTCCAAATCATCCTCGTGGGGCTTACGAATTGTTTTTCACCCTATCAATGAATGTAATGACACACCACAGTACCCTGCTTCATTTGAGCATTAGTGGTGTCTTCGATCACCTGCATGTAGCAAACATATATAATTTTCACATATTTAAGCATCATCTTTTTTTTAAGTCTCAAATTTAGTCAAAATTTCTAAGATCTCGATAGGGAGCGACATCTAATTTTTTTTGCTTACAACTAATGTGAATGAGCTGCTTTTCACACAACCGATTTTCATCATATCTTCACGCTCTAATGAAATAATGACGAGCCAACCTGAGATAAAGACAAGCATATGCACAAATATACAATTTTTTTTACACATTCAAGCACCTCCATACATTCACCAACAACAACAATAATAATTTTGCATGAGTTGGGTTGAAAAGAATTGAATAGGAGAGAGTATTGGGTTAGTTATCTGGGTTGAATAGGTGGGGAAAATGCTGGAAATCGAGAGAAACCCACTTAATGATAGAATTACCTCTTGGCTGTGGCAAAGGGGGATGATCAGGGTAGGAAATTGGGAAAGGTATGCCGAGAGGAAGGGAAAGGAGGAGGAAGATGCCGGAAATCGTGAGGAACCCACCTAATGATGGAGTTCTTTCTCAGTTGCGAAAAAGAGTAGTTGCCGAGAGGAGCCTGCCTGATGGTAGAGTCGCCTCTCGGCTATACTCACAGAAAGAGAAGGCGGAAACGGATGCTTGCGGCTTGGAGGCAAAGCATTAAATGAAAATCCTAAAACAGACTTAAGTGAACCTTCCCAAATACCAAGGAAAGGTGATTAGTTTAAAAAAAAGATGCTAGTCTTGATAGAAGACTTGAATTAAATTTAGCTTATGTAGAACTGCATAAATGATCATATTAAATCATACGAGAATTAACACCTCTCGTTTAGCTCCTCCCACGGTTTGCATCAAATCCTGGATATTGAAAATTCAGTTAATGGGCCTTATACACAAATAGAATGAAAAGTACGAGTTCTTAAATCTGAAAGATGTATAGATAGGGAAATGAAGTATAGTGCTGAAGTCGACTAGGGAAATACAGGGTGTTATTTGGTGGAGGTGGAGTTCGGTTCTATGTGTGAAGGCTGTTAGGATTAGAAGATTATGCGCTTTGAAGGAGGTAGTTCGGTTCTGTGTTCGAGAGAAGGCTAACGGGATTAACGGGAGATATGAAGGATGAATCGGCCGGCTACAATTATCGGCGGGATCACGTGGAGATGAGGGAGGATTGGCACCAAGAATGGGATTCGGTTGATGCTACAGTGCGAAGGGAGAGGGCTGCTCGAATCGAATGAATAGGAAGGGAGTGATTGGACAGGAAATCGGGAATGGCGAATAGAGCAGAGGAAGAGACAATGAGATGTGTGGGTTGGCCCGCTATTGAATCCGGACTTGATCTTGTGATGGGAAAATCACGGTGTAGGGAGAGAGAGAAAGAGAGAAATGGGTTGACAGGATTACCAAATGGTAGCTTTTGCTATAGCTTGAATCACTCGGCTTCTTTTCTAAGGACGGACGAGAGGAAGAGATTTCCTGCTTTTTTTGCTAAGTGAGGGGCAAAAGGCAAAATGTGAGATGAGAGAGAGGATGGATAAACAAAAAACTTCCTTTTCTTTGCTTGAATCGAATGAATAAAAGACCGCACTTGTTCTGAAATAAGTAAGAAATAATGAGATTTAAGAGCCTTAATCATAGCTTGATTATCCTTCAAAATTAAGTTGAGGATATTCAAAATATTGGGCAATTAAGGTCGCTGGCTCAATTAAATTTCAAATTAATTCAAATGAAATTATTTATAAACATTGTGTTTATCATGTTAAAAATAAATATCAGAAGTTTCATTATCTTCGTATGACTCGATCGATTGAGATTTGAATCTCTGAAATTAAACCCACATATATAGGTATCTTGTAAATTCACGTCCATTTTGCGATCGAGGCTATGGTCAAGTCGGTTCGCGGCCAATTTTAGTTCAAATTTGCGCCGCGCGTTGCTTCCGACGCCTCGATATTTGCTCCAATCGAACGAATCTCTCATTTGATAGGTTTCGACGTTTCGACGCTAATGACACAATCAATTTCCATCGAGGTTGCTGGCCGCAGCCGGCCTTGATATGCGCCACGCGACGCGGATTTACTTCGACGGCCGACCGCCGAATGCAATACGATCAATTTCGCTTGAATGCGCGACGCAAGTTCGCTCGCATTGGTTGATGTGCACGCGATTTATTTGTATGTCGCAGATCCGTTCGTCACTCATGAAACTTGACTTGACCTGATAGCATATATATATGTCAAAAGTACATTCTTTCTATAATGGCTTGTAAAAGAAAATATAAGAAGTTACTTTAAGTGATGTTTTTTGCGAGTGATATTCCTTGTAAAGCCTGGTAGTGATGCATGATAGGTGATTTAGAATCTTAGGGTTGCAATTTTTTATTAAGGAAGTTGTAAATTTGTTACGAGGAAAATAACTTTTATGATAAGTTGTTGATGGTATTATAAATATTTTTTGATAAAAAAATTTGTATAGCTATCACATTTTAATAGATCTAGTTATAAAAAAGCAACATCTTATCATAAATCTTTTTGAGAAACAGCAACAAAGTATCAGTCAAACAATAATTTGGCAGCATTTGAAAGGCAAAGCATTGAAAAAGCTTTCCTAAGCAGACCTTCAGTCTAGAGCTACATCTTTACATCTTCACAATTGAAATTTCATTGGCGACTAGTTCTACTGATGCCTTTTCTTACTCTGTTTAATAGATTCTCCATTTTCTGTCTGCAGTGGCATCTCAGTGTGCACCACCATCTTTATGGAATAGCAGTATTCATTACAAATTCAATCATAGCTTAAGTTGATGCCTCATTTACAAGAAATTGGGAAACTAAGATCCCTAAACTTACCAATTGTGTTCCTTGAGTTTAATGATACTGGGTAACAAAGCAGTTTGTTTTCTCTTGGTATATATCAGTTTCTTTTTAATCATCAGAGCGCAATTCTTCCTATTGACCTGTAAGGCCTGTATACTTGTGCTTCCAATAATTATTTTGTTCATAAAATATGATATTTTGGTTGGAGGGGTTTTAATTCTCTCCAGTTTCTGTTAACATACTATTTTCTCGTTCCATCAAGACTAGCTCAGCAAGAACGCTGACGTACTTCTATTCAAAAGCTTTTGGTTTTCTGTTTGCAGGGTGCAAATCTTGATGCTCTGTTGACCATCACTGTTAATGATTTGGGGAACTACGGCTGCTCCTTCGATTGTACAGATATCATGTCATCTCCACGCTTCATCGAGACTAATGTGATTTTAATCAAACGAAGGCCATTGAATTCAACGACAGCTTTTTGTAAGTTGCATCACTAATTTAATTTTTATTCTTTTGTTGCGTTATCTTTCATGATCTAATAAATCAATTATTGACATGATTTATTATAAAAAGCTCATCTTCTGTCTATTTTTATTTGGTTTTCACGAACGACAGACACTGTTATAAATATCCCGTTGGAATAGATTCTTAAACTAATGATGATTACTGGAGAATTAAATTCTGAAACTGTTTCTCCCATTATGGAGCGCACTTACTGTAAAACGGTATTTACTAGCTGTTTCTTACGTCTACAAGAACAGCACGGGCAAAATGGACGATAAACCTTAAATTAGTAGGATACGCTGAGGATGGTGATTGTTGTATATGAAATAAAAATGCAATAAAGAACATCCTAATTTGATTTTTCTCATTAGAAATAAATGCAATAAAGAACAAGTAAAGAACGATTTTTGAGCGATCCAAGCCGCCCGAAATCAAATCGATGTATTTTATGGTTCAATTGGATCGTAGACATTGCGCCGAGCTTAATGATCGAGCTCGATCTTTCGATTGTCGCTGTTTTGATAGTGAATTTGGACCTTTTTTGGCTCAAAATTAAAACGAAGTTGGCTGCTTTGATTTAAGTAGCTCAAACTTAATACATTATACACACCAGACAAAGAAAAAAATCACATAAATTGCTTGAATTTATTGTATAAAATTGAAATTTATATCAATATAATAATTACATTATACATATTTAATTGGGTTTAGCCAATACAAAAAATCAAGTTTACAAAAATATAACTAAAAGATGTCAGAAGAAAAAGAGATGGAGCTGTAATAATCCGTCCGATTCTTTCATGATTTCATCCCAAATGTGCTCAAGTAATCAATCAAAGGAAAGCATCTCTCATCAAAGTCCGCTTCTTCTATTAGTTTTCAAACCGCTCTTGGATAACCTTCCACAACTTTGCTATAAGCCTATAAAACATAAACAATATGAGAATGTTTGTGCTTTCAATCTCATTCAAGGCAGGTTTCAAGATTTATCAAAAATATTTACTGATCCAAAAGAGCATACGCTGCATACCGATGCTCTCTATCACAATCAACAGTGACTCTTTTTGAGGACATATCGTGAAAGGACTCATTAGAGAAGTAACACCAACTCTACAAGAATGTAGGTAAAAGAGTTAGCACAAACAATTAACAAAGCAATACAGATCAAATTAAAGGTGAAAACAGAATAAAGTGAGTGAATTATAGAAGATCTAATGAGAGCAGGCTCAGGCTCAGTCACACAAATTTGGGGCAGCCACAAACATAAGCATCCAAACTTCCAATGAAGGGTTACATCATGAGTGTTACTACCAACCAAAAGATGAGTGAAATCATCCTAGCCTTCATAGCCTACATACCTGAGGTGGAACAACTTTCATTTGGAGGAGTTGATATGATATTTAATAATACCTACATAATAGAAAAGAAGACACAGCCAGGCATAACAAGAAGATCACAAAAATAGCATGAGCACCAAATGAAAAAGGAAAAAATCCAGTAGCAACACCAAAGAAACATTCAATCATATAATCCAGATACTGAAACTGAATCCGATAAAGATAGGAAAAATGTCAAAGAAAGCGAAGAAATACCACCACAAGAAAAACAAAGAACGCCGCAACAGAGGACTTATAGAAGAAATTTCAACTAAGCCAATTCAAAAGCCAAAGCTAACTACCATGGCCATACATCAAACTAAGCAAATATCTAAGATGTAATAATTCGAAGCTCATATAATCCGTGATACTAAAGCGAATCCGATAAAGATAGAAAACAAGACTAGAGTAGCAAGAAGAAAGCAAAAACACAACCCAAGAAAAGCACGAGGACTTATAAAAATAGTTACATACTTACATATTGAATTTAACAGTTCTCACATGATAAACTCAGCCAGAAGGTTAAACTCAACCACAAAGACATGTCATAGCAAGTTGATAGATTCACAAAGATTCCAACTTAGCCAGATGGATAAACTCACGTAAAGATAAACTTAGCAAAAAAAACATATTGAAGTTAACAATTGTCAATATGATTAATTCAAAATTTAAAAGCCCTCGATTAGCGATTTGAGTCTAGTTAACCCAAACTAGTTTTAAAAAAAACTGCCTGAAAGATAAACTAATCCAGAAATACAATGAGATGGTTCAAAAAGGCAAAAAAAAAATCTGATTGACAGAAAATTGCCTGAAAGAAGTCTCACATTTGATGATGCATTAACTATTCTTTCATTTGCTTCACTCTCAAAGCATATTGTGAAAATTCATTATATCAGATAAGTTCTTTCACAATATGTCATAGCATATTGACATAACAACGAAACACAAACACAGTGAAATTTATAATCTTATTTGATAGATTTCGACGTTTCAAAGCCAACGGAAGACATGACTAATTCTCAGTGCTGCAAGAATCCCATACAAATACACAAAAACCAAATGTTTATAAGTAGAGCGTACACATGAAATTTATAATACATTTATTTTACAATAAATATGGGAATGTTTTGCAGAAAGTAAGATTTAACTAAAGAATCATTCAGTCAATACAGATTTAGTAAACTTTGAGAGGATTGAAACCCTAAAACCGTTTGGCAATTAACCAATCACAGGGATGAAATATTTTTATCATAAAAATGTAAGGGTTACAGCAAAAAAATTTGGCATTTAATCAAAATCATGCTAATTCTGTGCCAAAAATAGAATACCAAACAGGTCGTTAGGCATAGAATTTGGAAAGAAACAAGAAAGTTGAATAATTTTGAAATTTTAAAATTATTGCCAGAATTTTTTGATTGACTAGCTCACATATCAGAGTTATCTTACGTACCCGAGTTTTCCAAAAATGAAACCATTAGGTTTCAAAGAAGAACAGAAATTTGCTACCGGTTTTGAGAGAAAGAGAAAGAGAGGTGAGACAGAGAGAGACAGAGAGGAAGAGAGATAGAGAGAGAAAGAGAGAAGAAAAGAGAAGGCATATGAGACCTTCTGGAGAAAGTGAATGGGGAGAGGACGCCTGAATCATCTTTGGCCAAGCCAATGCCTTCGGTGATGCTTCTCCACGCCTTTAGCCCATTCTCTATGGCCTCCATTTCTACTTCACCGTCCCCGGGATCCAACCAACAGCTTGAGCAAAGCAGGTTTAGTTTAATTTGGAACAGAGAAATCTTCTACCGCTAAGACGAGTAAGTAAGTATCTGAGGGTGGAAAGGGTGCGCCATTTAGAGAAAGAACAGAGAATCGAGAATCGTTTTCAGCACTTTCTCAAGAGTCAAGCTATCAGCCGCAAACCGAAAGATAAAAAAACCGAGAAAGGCTAATGAGAGAAAGAACTCAAAGAAGTTACCATCCTCACGAGTCGAAGCGTCGAAGGATGGAATTTGAAAGGGTAAAACTGAAACCGTATATCAAGCGTTCACCTTTGATCTCACGGTGGACTCGGAGAGGCAGAGAAGGAGAATCACCATTCACAAATCGCAATCGCTCGTGATTCCGCTTTTCAGCAAAGAATCATTCGAAGTTCAAAATCGAACGAGATTTAACTAAGGATCAAATTGGCTCGAACTTAAAATCGAGCCAACAATTCAGCTCGGTTCGGCTCGCTAGTTCGACTCAAACTCGATTCGAAGTTAAAATACGGTATTATCGCGATTAACGATCTTCGAGCAAATTTCTCAGCCCTAAGAACAAGTAGACCAATCTCTGCAATGAAGGGGAAAAAAAAACTCAGGGATTAAGGAACCAAAAGAAAGGGTAGCTTTGGTATTTTCAGCCAGGATATGACTCAAAAATTGGTATATGATATAATCAGGTACTAAAAAAAACTTTGTTCGTTTACCAATTAGCACCATACCCACCAACATTAGCATTTTAGACCCCATTATTTAATCAACTTGCCGAAGGCCAAATTCATTAAATTAGCTTGTTAAAATACGTAGCCATCTCAAAACTTTTTTTGTGACTCTGTTGGATCAGTAGTTGTCCTACCTTTCTGGAACTCTTTTGAAGAATGGGCTCACCGGACGTCTAGCACAAGTCGGGTCACATTGCCTGCATCTGAAACATGACTTTATAAATCATTATGCACTTCTCACTCATTGACCAATTCTTTCATAGTAGAGTGATAATAAGATGATAAATTTCTACATATGAATATATGCTATCCTTCTTTTGTTGAAGTAATGCATGCTAGAAATTTGTAACATTTTGTTTATAATAACACCACATTCTACTCACAATACAATTTTAGGAATTTATTGAGCTGCGCTAGCTTATGTTGCTTTATCAATGTTTTGCAGTGCTTGGATCAGCAATATTTTTTGAGATTGCAATGTTGTTTCTTCTGGGCGGTTGGCTTCTATTCTTTATCTGTAAATGCATGATATCACTTCATGCAGAAAGAAAGAATGGTGATAATAGCACAAATAACCACTTAGATGAGCTTATCGAAAATCATAATGCGGAGGTACATCTTTGCTTTGCTTTCCTTTTTTTTGTTCTTTTTTGAAGCTTTGTAATTTCTTCTTAACTAAGGGAGACGCTAACATTTCAAACGCCCTATAAAGAAAGTTAGAGATTTGGAATTCGCCGATTGGGCGACCAAATACTACAAAGTGATGCGGCGCTACCGCCGCCGCTCACGCCGCCGTCACGCCGCCCGCCGCCGCCGCTGCCGCTGCCGCTTCGCCGTCGCCGTCACCCTCCGCCACGGCCATCAGACTGCCGCTCGCCGCCGGCACCCATTTAATGTCAAAACAAATTTATATTATGAACCAAATAAAAAAAAAAACAAAGTCATGAATTTATGTTTCTCAACCAAACAACTATCTTTTTACATCAATTCTGCAAGAACTAAACCTCTAATACATGAGTTTGTTGTTTAGTTAAGAAATTAATGTCTCGTTAGTGCTACTCTGCAGGATTTTATTTAATGGTTTTTCCTTTCCCAATGCTTGTACCTACAATTCTGTGGCCGACCCGTCACACCTCATTTTTTCCTTCCATAAAAATCCCACCATTTTTTATTTTTATTTTTATTTTTTGCAAGGTTTACATACACACACCACATAATTTTTGTATATTTGCAGATCTAACACTTCAAAGTTTAATATTCACTCATCTAACACCTTATCTATATTTGAAAATATGTATTCATTTTTAAAAAGATAATAATATTGGTATTTTTATAATGATGTTAATGATCTGTGTGTTATTAACCTAAATATTAAAATTGAGGTGTTAAATATATATAAATATATAAGAATTATGTGGTATGCATATAAATGCCCCCCTTTTTTTTGCTTGCACTAGACAAGCACACAGTATTCTTATGCAGATTGACAAGATTGACATCTGAACAGTGACTTAAACTGCAGTATGTTTGGCTTTTGCTAGGCTAATTATGAAGGTTTTTCTTATGTGTAGATTGATGCTGTATCATCACAGAATGCAATGAAATTAAATAGAATATCCACTCGTGGCTCCCTCCCAAGAGGGCATTCATCACTATCCACCCCTCTCTCCCTCTCCAGGAAGTCTTCAAATTTTCGTCGAAGGTAACTACATGATATCTTTAAGAGCATTTTGTAATTTTGCATACAAGCTTCGGTTTGTTCTCTTTCTCAGTCTTACTATATTGTTCTATTTCAGTCTACATGATATCTTTCTCATGAATACCAATTAGTTTTAGGGAAAAATATATATATACATGTCTATTTATATTTTATAAAATATTAAATTTTAGATATTAGATATGTAAATATATAAGAATTGTATGTTATGTATGTAAATCTTCTTAAAGATATATGCATGTCTGTTTTTTTTTTCTTTGAATACTAATTACTTACTAGGAAGTAATTATTATCTATGAAATAATTATTTTATTAGTGTCTTCCTAACTATATCTATGTTATGTAAATTTTCTCATCTGCGGTCACAGAAGATCTGGTCGAAGGCTTAGACGGAAAGAATGTGAATTAGCCCAATCATTTGCATCATCTGCTAAACAACCTTCAGTTTAGTTCTCCATGCATTGAATTGCAGAAGCAGCGGCACAGTTATTGAAGCGGTGTGCTATTTTCTCGCTATTTACATTTGGACCTTGTACTCGCCTTCCTAATGTAATACCCACTTTGTTTGGACCGCAGTCTGTTTGGTATATATATATGTTTTGTGTGCTTTTTAAAGTATATTTTACTTTTTTTTTTTTTCTTTTAATGATTTGAAGAGCCCATACTAATAATATCTTCATATTGAAAAAAAAAATTTTAAATAAAATTAATGATTTGTATTTAAAATAAGTATTATTTAATTTTAAATTTTCATACAACTAATTTTGAGAATTTAGATTTAGATTTTTAAAGAAAAAAATCTCATAATTGAAATCGTAGATATATTTTCTTAAATTTTTTAACGTTTTAAATATGATAGAATGGTGCTTCATGTCTATCTAACAACTAATTTGCATTTTTCTTCTAGTAAATTTTTTTTTTCAAAATCTATCATAATAATTGACCAATAAAACTAACTAAAAAATAATTTAAAGCATATTAAAAAAATTATTTAGAAAAGGAAAATTGATGGGTGAAAGAATGGATCAAATCCTGCGCATAATAACAAATAATTTTCGTAACACTTCTGAGAAAAAAATGTTTGCGCCACACCGTATACATATGAGATTTACATGCAAATCTTATTTTTGTGTGGTTAATATTTTAATTCTTAAATTTGCATTATTTATATGAGACCTTAATATAAAAATCATGTTAAAATATATGCATAAATATTATACTTTTCTATTAATGTTATTAATATTCTTAATGTGCTTTAAAACTATAATTTTATTAATGATTTAAATATTTGATGTTAGCACTTTTTTTTTTTTGGCAAGTATACAAATCCCCGACAAATAAAGTGGTCTTAGATGGTCCAAACCAGCTCTAAGAAACTTTAACTTGCATGCGTGTGAAAACAGTGGTATGCATGTGAAAAACTCTAATAATATTTATTATTATTATTATTATTATTATTCTTACAATATTAATTGATTGCCAAAACAAACCATACAAATTAAAATAAAATAAAATAAAAAGTTTCTCTAACTATCGAGACCTTGACGAAGAACCTACATGGTGAGCGTATCAGGCAGAGAGGTGGGCGCACCCAAAATCTTACCGCCAACATCAGGAAAATTCTCCTGCCCCGGCAGTGGCCCCACCTTACCATCGGCCTCCACCTTCACCGGGTACTTCAGAAGATGCCCCTTCAACGGCCTCCCCTCCTCCGCAGTGAAGTTCTTCCAGTTCTCCTCTGCGATCTGGTTCACTAATCTCACACAGTCCACGCGGTTCGGCTCTTCAAACCGCCGGTCCGACTGGCCCAAGTGCTCCGCCCATAGAGACATCCTGTACCCATAAATCTGTAACAGAAGAAGATAGTTCATGATTTCATATAGCTCTTTAACTGTTTTGGGAAATATATATATATATATATATATATATATATATATATATATATATATATATATATATATATATATATATATATATATATATATTATTATTATTATTATTATGTGAGCATTATAATTTATTTTCCTCTTTCTTTTAACTTATTATATTCTAACAAATGTATTTATATATGTTTATAGGAATTTTGTATCATAGGCCATTGGATTTTATTTTTATCTTGCCATGAGTACTTTTCCTTTTTCTCTAGTATGTTGTTATAATTAAGGGGGTCAAAAATTGACCCGACAATATTAAAAATCCGAGTTCAGGTTGATCCGAATAATTTTTGAGTGGGTTGAGTTGAAAGAATTGCTTTAATATTTCAATTCAAGTTGAGTTAACCTACCGAATTGATTTTGACCATAAACTCAAAATTGACATGTGAACCTGAAATTGATCCGATTTTTATCCACGAACTCGAATTTGACTTAATTTTAACTCAATTTTGACTTAAAAAATACATATATAAATAGATCATTCGGATTGTATCAGGTCAATCGGGTTAGAGTCGAGTCTAATTTGGGTTGAAGTTTTTGATCCGTTTAATAAATGACTCAAGTTAAATCTATTCTAGAGTCGTCAAAGTTAAACCGAATCGGCACCAATTGACACCCCACCCCTAGTTGTAATTGCCCTTAAAATACTCTTGTAGGTATTGGGTTCAACGCCTAGCATATGTAACATGTGTTTGAATTTGCGATTAAATTTATAAGAAATCATAAGTGATATAAACAAAAATGAAGGAACTGCAAGTGTAACTCTTGCTTATTTTATTATTATTATTATTATTTGAATGGGGATCTCTAAATAGCACTATCTAGATTAAGAATAGACTGTGATTAGATTTTCAGACACAGGTTTGGTTCCCAAGCTGGGAAGCATTCCTTCATCCGGAGGCTTATAAACAACAAGCTACTTAACTAGGGCTACAAAATGTTCATTATGTAAATATCTTATAGTGGTTAGAGACACCAGGAGAAAGATTATTGTAAGGTATTTATGGATCTAAACAACTGGTTTTCACTTGCTTCGAATGCAAAGACAAAACAGGTAATCAGCTATCCCAAGAGGAAACCATTTGTTCTTGAATTAGAGGATGAGAAGAAATAAATACCCAAAAAAAAAAAAAAGGGTTCAACAAGAACAGGGAAATAAATATAGTGATGCCAAGTATGTATAGAATATTTTTAGTGTTACAACAGAGACATTTGAAGGTTGTGTGAATATGCTTAGGAGAACCTTGGAGAATGATGATCAGTAGTATCCTGAGTCTCATTTACAACCTTATAGATTCACATAGAAGGAAAATATTTCATACATCACATCATCTAGAAGCTGCAAAACTAGAATAGAATAACTACTCTGCAAGTGAGGGTCAATTTGGGTCAACGGATAGGGTTCATGTTTGACCTAAATTTGACTTGATCTGAATAGGTGACTTGATTTTGACCCAACCCGTTTATTAAACGAGTTAAAAATGTCAACCCGAATCCAACTTAACTTAAACGTGATTGACTCCAACACAACCCGAGTAACCTATTTTGACATTTAATTTAAATCCAAACCAGACTAAATTGGAGTCAAATTCGCATTCTTAAGTCAAAATTGAGTCAAATTAAAGTTAACGTGCCAAAATCGAGCTAATTTTGGGTTGATAGGTCAACTCAAATTCAACCAAAAAAATTAAACGGGACAAATTCTTAGAACCGAATTTGACCCAAAAATTAATTGGGTTAACCTGAATTTGAATTTTTTGGGTCGAATTTGAATTAAGTTATATCTGATCAATTTTGAACATCCCTACCTATGAGGAGGATAAAAATAGACTCAAAACGTCAATAGTCATCGCATACAAAGCTATCTCAAGATCCTCAATTTTATAATCTAGTTGCTCGGCTTGAAAATCAAGGTACTTCCTGTTACAAATCCTTGAAGTTTTCGTGCTGATATTTCAATCACTTTTCCTGTATACTCTATGAACTCATAGCTCAATGGCTTGTATTAATATAGCAAAAACTATCACGCGACTGATGCCTAAATTTCAAAAAATGTATATTTGTAATCCAAGTGACGTTAATGTTTCAAAAAAAAATAATAATAGATAAATAAATAAACTATGCAAAAGGAAGAAGATGGTTGACCTGTCCATGTGGGTGCTTTTTTTTCTTAGCCCAGGTGTGGTGGGGTTGATAAGCTCCCATGGCTATTTCGGTATCCCTAGAGCCAGCTAGAGACCTTTGGTTGATATTGGCGGAACCCAGAATAACATATTCATCATCTACTATCATCCCTTTGGCATGTACATATATCATGAACCGCCGGAACTTTTGGGACAAAGTCTGAAATGTTATAAAAAAAAAAAAAGAATTATTTCCACAGTAAATCGACTAGCAGATGTTAAACTTATACATCATGCACTGACGTTAAGCAATCCTTGCCTGTTTAAAGTATAAGAAATTGAATCAGCATAAAAAAGAAGCATTTGATTATTGACATCTAGGATCTCACCTTAATTCTATGATGATTTATAAAAATGGCAGAAACTACTCACATGTAAAGCAAATGATGCGAATGGGAATATAACTTTGAAATTCTCCAATTTGAAAAAAAAAGTAACAATATTGAAAGTTGATCTTAAGCACTCCTAGTAACACCAAAACGTTGAAAGACTTCCCATTGTAATATTTTGTTCATATAAACATGCAACGATATATGAGATGATCCTTTAAATTATTTTCCAAAGTATGCTGATAGGGGAAAAAAGCCTTTAGCAACAAGAAACAATAATTTTTTCACAAGAGAAAACTATAAAAAATTACAAGATATATTTAAATAAATCCTCATGACTTGTTGGAGTTTGGTGAAGTTGTTTAGAACTGACATACAGGTTACCACATCCTCTCGGTGTTTTGTTTTGTTCATTGGTTTCTAGAGGGCAGTGGGATGCTTGTTAGGAATTGAGGATTGCAAACCAATTGGAAACTATAAAGCACATTTCATGAGATTCAACACGGATTATATAAAATCTAGACCAACGATTTCATGGAGCTTCTTGAAAACATAGCTTCAAGGGGTTTCTTAAACATTCAGTTTTTATAAATCTTGAGTTCCACTGGATTTAGTAAATCCAACCCTAAACCTAGGATTTAGTAAATCTAGCCATCTCCGGGATTTAAGGAAATGAGTCTTTTGGGATTTAAGAGCATAGCTTTCTTTTAATTACAAGATTTAATAAGGTGTCAGTGGAGTGAGGGATAAAGCAATATTAACAAGGTGGTGAAAATTAAATACTACTGCATCTCATAATGATTATAAGAGAGCTAGATGACTTGCAAATAGCGAAGTAAAGCAAAAAAACTATACTATTCAAAATTCATCTAATAGACTTGTTATTTTTGAAGGAGAACGCGAAATATACAGAGCATCAAAAGTAAGAGATAATAAGATCTAAAGGTTCTGATAAAATTAGATGCATAAAAAATGAATATAATAAGATCAGATTAAAGATGAAAACATCAAGGAAACATGAAAATTTTACAATTAAAGAAAGAGAGAACTCTGAAAAGTACTGAGATGTGAAAGATTGTAGGGGATATTATAGTGATTTAATGAACAAATCTTTTCAATAGAATTTTAAAGACTAAAGTAATGCTAAATAAAAGAGAAGAAGCATTTTGGCATCACTTTCAATTAAAAAATTAAAAATTTACATTAAATATATAAAAATCAAATTTATGAATCATATAATGAAGCTATGAAAAGAGTACTGGATTGTAAAATTTGAAAAATTACATTAATTTGGAAAAAGAATGCAATTTCATGATAGAAAGATCTATTAAAAAGTGATTTTTTGCATTAAAAAAATTAATAGAGAACAAAAAAATTCTTCATATAGTTTTATTATTCTTGAGAGAACATGTGATTTAGTACCACAAGAATTAATTTAGTATGCTCTGCGGTAGGAATGCATGTCAAAGATATACTAACATTATTAACATATGAATGATAGAACAATGACTAATATTGAACTAATTGTATAAAGACCTCAGAGCTCCCAATTATCATAGATTGACATCAAAATTCAACAAAAATATTCATATTTTTTAATTGATTATGGAGATGCTTACAAAGGAAATTTGAAGATCTTTTTTTATGGGTGTGGGGATGTAGCTCTAGTTAATTATAGATTCATCCAAATAAATGAAAAGTTAAAATACTGTAGGCATTGTTTAGAAGATAGATGGCTAGAATTAGCAGAACAAAAGCTAATTACATGATGCATAATTTAAGTGAAAATAATGTTATCAACTATCATTTGATGTTATTAGAAAACAAGGTGATACCTAAGTGCGGTAGGATTAAATATTTTGGTTGATTAAATTTTGATCTTAATTATTAATTAGATATTAGATGATTAAATTGACTAAAAAAGCAATTAACTTAAATATCTCTGATAAGCTTAACTAATGTTTCATTAATTCTCAATAAAATTTAGTTAATTTAGTCATATGTTAGCATCTTCATAATTAATCATAACTCATTAAAGCTAATTAAGTTTATTAATTGATATATTTATACAATTATTATATAAATTAAAATTTAAGTAGATTAGAACAACAACAAGCCTTTATCCCACTTGGGGGTGAATGAATCCTTCGTCTCCATTGTGTCCAATTATGTGTCAAATTCTCATTTAATTCAGTATACTAAGATCATTTTTTTACATCTTAACCAAGTCTTTTAGTTCTACTCTACCTTCTTAGCATAAGGCAAATCTAATGCATTTACTCTCCTAAGTCAGGACTAGATAAATGTGTATAGGCGACTCTAATCTTATTAGCCATTGAAGGTACTCCAACTTTTTCCCAACATACTCATTTCACATTTTATCTCTAAGAGTAAACTCATCCTCACGAGCATCCTCATTTTATCTTAGCAGTCTTTTATATTCAACATTCCGCATCATAATCATCTTATAAAATTTTCCTTAAATTTAAGCGGTACTTTTCTATCACACAACAAGCAGATGCATTCCTCCACTTCAACCATTCAACTTGAATTCTACTAATAACATCTCCATCTATGTCACGATCATTTTGAACAATAGAGCCTAAATATCTGAATCACTCTCTCTTTTTAATAACTTAGCTTACACTATAACTTCAAATTACACTCCATATATTCAATTTAGATCTACTTAAAACCTTTAGACTCTCGGGTTGACCTATAATTTAATCTTCTCTTGGACTCCCTCTCTAGTCTTATCATGTCAAAGAAGCATACACCAAGGTACATCTTCCTATAAATGCCTAGTAAGAACATCCATAACTAAAGCAAAAAGATAAAGGCTTAAAGCTAATCCTTGAAGTAATATAACTGAAATAGGAAAATATTTTGTCAATCTTCCTTGTGTTTAGACACAAGTAACAACTCTAGTATACATATCCTTAATGACTTGAATATAATCAATATTAACTCTTTTCTTTTCTAGAACTCTCCAAAGAACATCTCTTGAAACTTTATCATAACATTTCTCTAAATCAATAAATATCACATATAGATCCACCTTATTTTCTCTATACTTCTCCATCAAACCTCTTAACAAATGTATAGCATCCATAGTAGATCTACCTGGCATGAAACTAAACCAATTATGAGAAACTTTTGTATCACATCATAACCTATAATCAATTACTCTTTCCCATAATTTTAATGTATGACACCTTAACTTAATTCCTCTATAATTTTCACACTCTTGTGCATCACCTTTATTTTTAAATATAGGAACCAACAAACTCTTTCTCCACTCATCTAACATCTTTTTTAGTCTTTAAAATAACATTAAAAAGATTTGTAAGCCAAAAATTCCTTGATCTCTCTAAACATTTCCACGCACATTGGAATATCATTAGTATTCTTGTTTTCCACATTTCATTTTCTTTAAAGCTTCTAACTTGATTTACTAATCGATGATAAAACAAAATTCTCTATTTTTTATTTAGATTAAGGTTCTAAAATCAATCGTATTTTCAAATCTTTCATTAAAAAGTTTATCAAAATACCTCTACCTATTTTCAATATCCTTTTATAAAAAAAACACTTTATAATTTTCATCCTTAATACACCCCATTTAAATTAGATATTTACTTCTCCTATCTCTTTGGTTGGCTAATTTATATACATCTTTCACCTTCTTTTCTAATCTCTAGTATATAATACTAAAATTAATTTTTTGTATCGTATATTATTTTCTTAGAATTTCTAATACTTTATATCTTTCTCAATTCTACGGTTTTACATCTAAATCAATTTTATAACAATATTTTTTATTTTTTTTATCCTTTCTTACACATTCATTTCACCAATTTTTATTAAAGAACTTTCTTTTTTTTTGATTCTAAGCGTATTTTTAGCTTACTTAATTTTACTTCTACTTTTCCTAACATTAATTTTCTTATGAACATCCCAAATTCTCTTTGTAATTTCTTTAAAATATTTTTATTAGTGTTCTTTAAATGCATATCTAATCCCAAGATAATAATTTGATTTATTTTTTAAATCTTCCGTCTTTCGTCTTAAAATCTAAAACTAATAATCGATGTTGCACTTAAACTTTCTTAGAATGGCCTTCAATCTTCTGATCTAAACGATATATTTTTCTTATCGAAAATAATCATTCTGTTTCTGAGATCTGTTTTTATAAGTAATAATATGCTCATATCTTTTCTAAATAAAGTATATATTCTACAAAATTATGCTAAAATAAAATTTAATATAATCCTACCTTCTTTATTAATTACTCCAAATCCATAACAACCATGAATACTTTTAAAATCTCCTACCACTCTACCAACATGTCCATTTAAATCTCCTCCAATAAATATTTTTTCTTCCAGATGTATTTTTTATATTAATCCCTCTAATTCATTCCAAAAATTTTCTTTTAAGTCTACATCCAAACCTACTTGAGGAGCATAAGCACTTATAACATCGATAATCTTAGTCGATAATAATCTTTAAAGTATAATTCTATCTGTATCTATTAATATTTATAATATTATCCTTCAAACTTTTATCTATAATCACATACGTTATTTCTAATTGACTTCTTATCTGAAAGTTTAAAACCTAAACTATCAATCCTTGGCTTTCTCCCCCCATTTAGTTTCTTGAACACATAAAATATTTATCTTCCTATAAACCATAATATTTATTAATTCCATTAATTTACCTATAAGAGTACTTATATTCAAAGTTCATAACTTAATTCAAGTTTCATAGACTAACTTCTTTGCTCGCATCCGTTCATAATGTGGAACCTTTGCTTATTTAAGACTGCACTCGGGCGCTGATCCAGCGGCCCTTACATACTTTTCACTATACTCAGGTCATACAACGCTTTTAGGGGACGCCCTAGCATTAACACAATATTTTAAAGGATTCATGTCATGATTATTTCGACAAGTTTTACGGTGGTTGTTGACTGCCTATCGCAACCCTCCACTTTTCACATTCGAACTTGGGACCGGCAAAGGTAGTGTTTAAAGCTTAAGTAGATTAATTAATTAAATTCTAGTTGAGCTTCCTGAGTGCAAGTTAGCATCTTAATATATAATTCATTAAATTTTACTGTAGGTTAATTAAATTTTTATTTAATTAATACATACTTAACTAGTTTAAATAAATTTAATCCTACTAAGCCTGATTAAGATATTGGATACCATACTAATTATTAATCAATTAATAATTTTCAGAGTTAATTAATATTCTAATTAACTAATATATGATTAATTAGCTTAAATAGCTGCTGATTAGTCCAATTAAGTACTAAAACAAACAAACTCATTAATTAGCTTAATTAAATTGCTTAGAATCAAACCACCTTATGAATCTAGTCCAATTGAGCATTTCTCTTGCAACAAAAACATTTTCACGATTAATTTGGAATCAAGATAACTTGATGTCCAAACAAATTTTGGGATTTAACATCTAGTGGATTTCTAAATCTGAACAATTTGGATAGATAGATTGCGTTTAAAATAGTTTAGAACATGATGAAACTAGCATTGTCTTCTCTAATAATCATCTGCTAGAGTAAATAAGTTGTCATTAGAGGAGAATTACGACTGGTTGTCAGCTAAAAACATTGCCGCTTGTTGATATCTACATTACAGATGCTCAAGTAAAATATAGTTTAAAGCATAAAAACTTAAATAGAATTTCTTTCAAAGAGATTACCGCTGAACTTTTCTCCAATGGTTCATCAGTTAGCTGCTCAATATTTTTTGGCAGATCTTCTCGGTTACCAAGACAGTAGAAATTCAGGTAATCCTGTGGGTGTGCATCAAGTTCCATGCTTTTGAGTTGCAGTGCGATAACGCTGTACATCATCTCCATTGTTTGGGCCTGTAAAGGTTGAAATCTTCATTTATCACGTTTTTTAAGCAGCATTGAAGCAGCTTTGCTGGAAAAATGTAGCTGCTATTTGGTTCTCAAACTTCTTGGGAGTCATCTTACGCTATTAACAAATATTGCTGGTTTGGTTTGCTAGCATTTGTAAGGTTTTGTTTGGCTCATCATTGTCTTGAGGCCAGGTATGAAAAATATATAATCCTACCAAACAATCACTCAGCAGGATTAACAAATCCAAAGCTGCACGTTTAATCCATCATATTAATCAGTCTCCGCTTGCATTGCGATGAATTGGATGTTGTCCCACTAAAACTAATATAATCATCAAACAAACTCCATAAGATCGCAACAACTCAAATGTTACCTTAACAAACAACTGGTAACTTAAGATTTGACCTGACGGCTACATAGAGAGTATTTTCATGGTTAAATTATCTAAGAAAAAAATAACCATGTAATCTTTCCATTAATGACAATAAATGAAATACATTGTTAAGTACATTGCAAAAACAACAAGATAACATTGTATTTCTAAAAACAGTGAACAAAACAATACCTAAATTTCTTGCTAAATTTCAGTAAATAGTGGCAATTTCTTCGACCACCCATTCTGCAAATTTAATGAATATGGCATCCCATCAATTTTCAATGGATTTAAACTTATCAACCGATACTGGGATAATAGAAGATGAGGGTGCCCTATAGCAATATATGAAGTCATTGTCATAAAATGACTTTCAATCACTAACTTATATATGCTGAAGACAGTACATATTAACTTGACCCAATTTAGGCTCTTCTGCTTGAAAGAAGGGATAATTGATCAACTGGAAGCAGGCATGCAGCATATAGATGAAAATGAGTAGTCCACGATAGATTGGCAAATGCATACTGAGCCTTTGTAAAAGTATATCCATTTGATTATGCAAATAGATGGTGCATAAAAAACAAAATCAGTTTTAGATAGTGATAAAAAAAAATTATTGCATCTCTCTCTGCCCTTTCATGCTTGCTCCTAGGGTTGATAAGAATAATTGAAACTCGAGCATGTATAAGCAAACTGTTTAAGACTGTTAAAAAAATAAACGTTAAGCAGAACAAGAAAGAAATCATAATCACATATTGATGTTTTTTTATGGAAAAATCCCTGATGCGCAACTAAGTGCCATTTATGAACCAGAAAGTAAAATTTTAAGAAAACTGGATGTATACAATTCAAGCAAATATATTACCAATATCATTGTTTGATTGCAACGTAAAATTTCAGTCTCTAATTGATGGTAATCAGAAGCCTAAAAGATATACCACCAGTACCTGCCAGAAGAGTATCTCTTGCACAGATGCAGCAGTAGGGACTCCCTCAGGCCACATTGGTATTACTATGTACACTGCAAAGGGTTCTCCAATTTTAATTTTGCTAGCAATCTTCAGTGCTAACTCCATTGGAACTAGGTTATCAGCACCTGATAACAGCAAGAAAACCTCAGTGCAGAAGAAATAGATGATGCGGAAAGAAACTGAAAATCATAAGACAAATTTACTAGTAAGCTCTGCTTAAGAGAATGATATAGGCCGCATCACCTAATGAGTTTGCATGAAAACTATCAAACAGCAACGATTTCTATGATTTAGTTAAACTTAAGTTGCAGAAGCAATCATACTTTGCTTGCCTGTTCTTTTAATCCAGACGTTCAGAAAGTTTGGAAGAAGATTTGTTTCATCATACTGCAAAATCATTATGATTTTAGCTGTGACTATTAAGGGTTGTCTATTCAAACCTTGAATCAAACATTCATAGTTTTGTTGACATTCATGCATGTTCAACAAGTCAAACCAAGTGGGCATGTCGAAGATGGATAACAACAGACTTAGCACCTATTTGGGATCGGACCACGATGAAGCTGATTTCTACGGCGCAAATCTGCAGCGTGAGACCTCAAATTGGGACCCATGGTGGCTACGTTCCACCTTCTTGATAAAACTTTGAGACTCATTTGCCCCCGAGTCTTCGCACTTCTCTACTCACACTTGTCTCGTAGCAACCTCTATGGTTTCTTGATCACAACATCCCACACCGAAACCTCCTACGTAAATTTATCTTTCGCGCTAATACAATATCAGCCTCTACACTTCTTTCAACATATTATGGTCTATTATGCCTTTGTAGTTCGATTTCGAAGGCATTCAGCTTCGAACAATGCTTGTGCTTGCGATTACTAAAACTGCAGTGGCTTTTGATCTTGTTGTGACGATACATACATACATACATACATATATTGTGCTTCATTTCTAACTGTTTTGGGTTACATTTGAGCTTTGAATCATTTCTTGTGAGCACAAGATCATTCCACTATGTAATGAGTTGCCTATACAGCTTATGTTGGATTTGAGCATTCAATGCATTTTTTCATTGTTTGCGATTGATTTGTTTTGGGTTGTCTTAGCAGCTCTTCTTTTCATTTGATTATAGTGTTGACATATGTTGCTCGAGTATTCCTTTTCACGGTTGTAGGGTATGATCAGATTTTTTAGAAAATGGATTCGTTGAGTAGTCTTTGCTCTCGGTCTTCTTTCTATCGTATGGCTCTGTGGTTTGTTAGATTGAAGTTGTCGATTTGCTGGATCACTTGTTTGTTTCCAATCATTGAGAAATTCAGAATGACAAATAAAAAATCGTTGAGGTTGATCATTGGGGTTGGTTTCCAATCTTTGAAGGATTGTTGCATCATTTACTTGGTTTTTTTTGCACTGAAAATCGTTGAGACCAATCATATTCAAAATGGTTACTGTGTGTGACTTAGGGGAGCATTCACAATTTGTGCTCGAGTATTCCCTTTTATGGCTATATGGTGTAATCGGATTTTTCAAAAAATTGGTTGTTAAGTAGTCATTGTTCTTGATCTTCTTTAGCTCTTGTATGCCTTTTGTTGCTTGTAACTTGTCAGGTACTGTTGTTGGTTTGCTGCATCATTCATAATGGTACATGAAAAACCATAAGGTCGATTGTTGGGATTGATTTCATTGAGGGTTTGTTGCTTCATTTATTAGATTTTTGGCATTAAAATTCATTGATGTTGAAAAAATTCAGAATGGCAATTGTGATCATAAATGTTGAATTCATTATATGTGCTATAACAATTTCATTCACATTGGAGATGGGTGTTGTTGAATGCCTTCTGTCTATTAATGTTGGCTCCCAACTAGTGAGTGATTTCTATTTTTTAAAACTTTAGGCATCTAATTCTGAAATTTTGATAGTGTTGGACTTTGAATTGAGATCATTAGAGCTTTCTAAATTTACATCCGTTATCATTAAATATTCAATACATAGTGGCTTTGTTATGTTTTTGAGTTTTCTGTATCACATCTTCATCTTCACATGACATTGTGTATGTTTTAAAGCTCTACACATTTCATTTTCAATTTCATAGCACTACGATGAGACAATCTAAGCAGGGCACATAGGCTACATGGGAGAGAGATATTAAGCTGATATTTTGTGAAATTTGCTTGCAAGAGATTGACACAGACAATCAACCTACCACGCACGTCAACAAAGAGGGGTGGCTGAATTTAATAAAAAAAATTTAAAGAGCACACAAGGCGAGAGTACAATAGGGCGCAACTAAAAAATAAGTGGGATGGCCTAAAAGAAGAGTGGAAGCTTTGGAAGTAAGGCTAAACAACTGAGTTGAGCCAAGCATGTATGTGTTCGAGCTTGAGCTTGTTTAATATTATCAAGTTCGAGCTCGATTCGAGCTTTTAAGAATACTGTTCAGCTTGAGTTTGTTTACCATTACTGAGCTTGTTAATGAGTAGCTCGTTTAATAAAATAAACGAGCTTTAATCAATCCTTAATCGAGCTTGTTCACGAACAACTTATTGAGAAATATACATGAGCTATATCAATTAAAGCTTATTAAGCCAAAAAATAATAATAATTTGAACAATACTGTACACAAACCAGCCTTAATCAAGTCGTAATCGAGCCGTAATCGAGCTCCTTAGCAAGCTTGTTCACAAGCTTTAAATGGTAATGTTCATGAACTTAAATGAACCGAACGAGAAGCTGTTCAAGCTTGTTCATTTAGCAATCGAGTATTTCAAAAAGTGTTCAAGCTCGTTTGAATAGTTAATCAAACAAATATGAACGAACTCTGATCAAGCCGAGCCACGAGTAGCTTGTCGAACGCTCGGTTCATTTGCAGCCCTATTTGGAAGGAGTCAAAAAAAAGAGCCAGGTTTAGGTTGAGATTCAACTAGGAGGACAATCGATGCCCCAGATGAGTGGTGGAAAGAAAAACTTAAGGTCTTAGCACCTTATCTTATTTTTTGAAGCTTAAAGAAAGAGAGCTACATATTCACAATGCATCCATTCTTATTTTTTAGGTCTTTCCCCGCACCAAAAAATTTAGATTTTATGGGATAGACCAGAATTGGAGGATAAGCAGGATGTAATGTTAGGGGTGTCGTTGCCACCGACGTTCATGCTTGGAATCCTGTCCATCTGGCAACTGAAAACTTAATCCCAAAGGTTCCAATTCTTGAAAAGGAAGGGCTCAAATGACCTAGTTGAAGTCTCTGTCAAGTCTATTAGTAGTGGACACAAGCGTTCTTCTTCTGGTGTACCTAAAGGTGGGAAGCAGAAGAGAGTAAAGGCAGGATTTCTACGAGAGCAAATTTCTCAGTTGGTCTCCGCATGCACTTCCATGAGCTCAACCTCTACTTTTATTTAAATCTTTCCTTCTATGTCTGAAGCTATTAAAGTGCTTGAACAGACTGAGGATGTATATCAAAACATGTATCTCTATCGTTTCGCTACGAAGTTCCTTGAGGAACAAATTAAGAGGGATGTCTTCATGTCTGTGTCCTGAAAGACGGATTCACTACTTCGTCACTTCTTTGGAGCATCTGATGTTTGAGTTTTAGGAGTTTAGGCTTTACAATATTTGGTTTGTTTAATTACTGGGCTGTTGTATTCATGGACAATTATATATATTGTGTGCACCACATTTATTTTTTCTACTGTCTAAAAACAAGCTATTTAGATGTGCTCACTAGTTTATACTACAATTAATTACTATGCCACAATTCTAATCATTGTTTCAGGTATGGACGAAAATGAAGATGAGCACTAGAGGAACATTATTGTCACAATAGTGTGCCTGATAAATGACTATTACAAATTGTATTTGTGCAAAACACCATGTATGACTTCATCATACATTGGTGATAAGTGGATTGGTGAACTGCTTGGAGAACATCCTAGGAGATTTCACAATATGTTACTTATGTATGACACAAGAAGTATTTATTGATCTACTACAATAGTTGGAAGCTTTTTGGAAGCTTTACATGGTCTTCATGTGTCCTCTAAGACAACTAGTAGGGAAGTTCAGGGAAAAACTTTGTACATTCTATCACATAATGAGTTAGTGAAGGCAGCAAGCGAGCACTTACAGCATTCAACTGAAACAATTAGTAGGTAACTTTCAGTTGGGTCGGACACATTAGTTAGCTTGTCTAAAGAAGTTATACAAGCACTCAATCGAACATTTCAATCTACTCCAATAGAAATTACAATGCCTTTCTTCAAGGTAAATCCTTAACACAATTGTTCCAATAAGTTTTGAACGTAGAACTATCTTTATCATAATGGTGTTGTTTTTTGCAGAATTGTGTTAGAGCTATTAATAGAACACACATAAATGCCCGTGTTCTTAGAAATGATAGTATTGCATATATTAGTCGTTGCAGATCATCAAATCAAAACATGATGGCAACTTGCAACTTCCACATGTGTTTTACCTTTATTATGATTGGGTGGGAGGGACGTGCACATGACAGACACATTTTCAAGTTTGTTATTCGTGATCCAAGACATAATTTTTCAATGTCACCATCAAGTTGGAAGTCACCTTGTTATATTTTTTAGCAAGAAAATTATTTGTAATCAATCCTGATATTATCCATACAGGAAAATATTACGTAGTTAACGTTGGGAACCCAATGCAAAGAGGATTTATGAAGCCTTTTCCTGACAATAGATATCATATTCGACTTTGAGAGAAGCTAAACAATACGAGGAAGAAAGAAACTATTCAACAAAAGACACTACTCGTTACGTGGAGTGACCCTGCACGATATATCAACCTATACATTCAAAAAACAGTCCACATAGTATGTGCTATGATGGCTCTACATCATTTCATTCGTAGACATCCAAGTAATAATGACAGGGAATTTATTATAGTCGGCCACGCGACCAAATGTTTGTTTATCCTGAAGCATTTGAGTTCAAGATTGGGTAAGCAATGCCACAATATAATCATATCACAGGTAAATCACAACCACAAAAAGGCAAGGGATTAGAGGAGATGATAATGTTCCGATATCAAATTGCTGATGAATTGTCTTTGTAAGTAATTGGGTTATGGTTGGGCTAGAAAAGAATAGTGCAAGATTTGATGGTTTTCTGAGAATTCACTTCTCTACTTTTGACGTTTTTTATATGGATGGCACTTTTTTTGGAGTTTACTCATTGTTTATATGTATGAATACTACCATTTTTACTTTATTGAGGAAAGGGCGCATAATTTTTTCGTATATGGATTGATACTACATTGTTTTATGGGCGATGATAAAATCTGAACCAACAATAAAATGAGATTCAACCCAATCACTATTTGTGTTGTAGCAAGTTTTTCAGTGTTCGTAATTTATGAGAATAGATAGTGCATGTGCTTTTATTTGGGATCGTAGGCACAAATGTGACTGCTAGATGAAATCAATAATGAATGTCTAATTTGGATGTTGTCTAAGCTTAATTTTTAAATTTACAATCGATATTTCCTTTACATATCTATTCGGCTTTTATGAGCTTCCAAACTTTGATGTCAATATTGTTCTTTGATGGGATCAATTTGTACTACTATTATTTTCTCGTACTTGTCTTAGTCTTAGCATCAACATTATTACAAATTCATTGGGCTTATGTCTTTACAATATTTCATCTTTAAGAATATGCTAACTGAAATATCACGTAGGGAAATATGAGTTCTAGAAGCTCAAGTGCAACTAGAGTAGAATACTGCAACTGTGATTTACGATGTTAATTGTTTACTTCACGTCGAGTAAGTAATTATGGTAGAAGATTTTATAGATGTCCTAGGAACCGAACATCAAATTATTGCAATTTTTTCATATGGATAGATGAATATGAAGAGGCATATTCAGATAGTGGATAGATCTAGCGGGCATCATTAGAGAAAGAGATTTTTCTAAGACTTGATTAGTTGGATAAGAAGTTCAAATATTAAGATTACTTATTGCACTTATTGTCCTAATTTTCATTGTAGTACTTATTTTTATTCAATGCTTGTGCCACGATTGTAATGTAATAAACATATATCTATGCATGCCAGAAAATTTGTAACAGTAGAGTAAAATTTCACGCCTAAATTATGAAAATCTGACGCATAGATACAAAAATATAACAAGAAACTAATTTTACAAAAAATCAGAAATAGGAAAAAAACCACGTACCCAAAAAAATGCTCCACTATATATCTGCTTTGGAGTACAAAATTTAAGTTTTCTCAATAACTGAATTACAAGATTGCATGTGAAAAATTTGAACAATGAATTAGGTTACAATATACGCAATGGTCTAATCAGAATTATGGCAATCCATGGATTAATGGCAATGATCGACGACAATGATAAAGGACGAACTTCTAGTTCTCTCACAACTTTCTCTCAACTTCACTTTTAGCTCCCCCCATCTCCTCCAATGATAAGAATGAAGTCCTATTTATAGGATTCTGAGAAGCATTTTGGTCATTGTAACCAAAATCACAAAACACTCTATCGGACGGTTTATATCGATTCATTTGATCATAGATAATTTTTTAGTGATTTGATTCAAACGATCTTCGATTTGAATCTAGACTATTTGATTCATCTTATAGATTCTAATTATAAGTATACTTTTAGTAATACGTAACGATTCTGTCGGTACGATTCATTCTATAAGCATCAAATTTGGAAATCATTTGATTATCCAGTCAGTGTTTCGAAGTTTCATATGTAGCTTTTGAGTTTGATTTGAACTCATTTGGGTTCAATTTGACCCGATTCTAGTGTTGTATGCATGCTTTAACTTGAGCTCATATGTACTCATCTCACTGAGTCGATTAATTTTATTGTATACATGCTTTAACTTGAGATTCGTACTTGATTTATAAATTTTAAAGAGATATATCAATATATATATGTATTTATTAGATAACTCTTTTAGTCGTGCAATTTATGCAAAGCTAATCAATTTCAATAAATGTAATACAAAAAAATGCAAGAATTTGTTATTCTATTATTTAATGCATTGTTTTGTAAGTAAAATCATATTGGTTGTATCAAATTGACATATGCTTTTTCTATTTACACACTGCAAGGGCATTTTTATTATTTGGTCAAGAGACAACCACAGCACAACAGTTTCACAATTGTCTCCTAAACAACGCAACAAATTCTCTAATAGCAACTTTCCCATAATAGCTTCTTATGTCATAGCTCTACCACTACTTTTACAAACGACTATAGCTGTTCTAAACAGACTCTTAGAATCAAGTGAGTTAAGTTCAAAATGCCTCGACATATCACAAAAATATCACTTGCCACTCAAAACATATTGCATCCACACATTTGAAAGCATCAAAATTATCAGAAAAAAACCCACAAAACAATGGTTCTACATCACACAAATCGGATTTAAAATGCCTCAATTAATTACATTATTTAAAGTAGGTAGTATTAGTTACAAGACGAGTTCGCACCTGAATTTTTGTAGGATGGCCAACCATATGATGAACCAAGAAAGTACTGATTTTCAATATATATGAAGTGCTTTGCAGATCTAATTGCCTTCACGTATGCAGTGTGTATGCTTTTATCAACCACCAGGTTTTTTTGTATAACAAGGTTCTGCATTAAACTACTACAAAATGAAATCACACTACCTAAAAAAGTCCTCAATTCAACAAGGCTACAAAATGGTAATAAAAACTAAATAATTTTAACCAATGATTTCCTGACAGAGCATCATAATGTTTTATATGGCTATTGTATCTGAACTTAGATTTGATACTCATAAATCATCTGATAAGACAAACCTTTTCCTCGGCCTTCAGACCAGTCTTAGGAAATCCTTTTAATGACCCAGAGTCAATAGATCTGAACACCTGCAAATTTTAAGAGTCAACCGCAGTTCAAGAGACCAAACAATGGTCGAAATATTACATAATTTTGCATTTTATTTGCAACCTGCACATCCCAAGTTTCAGAACTTTCAGCCTTGGAGACCCATAAGATGGGATCATCATTGCTGACGGCGGGTGAAGGGCTATGTATCCAAGATATGCGTTCTAACTTTATCAATGCATCATCATTCCAGCGTGATGCTCCCTTTTTAAAACGCCATCTGAATTCACGCCATTTTGTTGATTTCCTCCACCGCTGTTCAAAATTGGTTAGGACGTCATATGCAGCAGGCCCTTCAATTTTACAGTGTAAATCATGCCATGGCTGCCTTGGGCCCTTTGTTTCAGTCTGACCGCACAAAAAATTTGGTAAAAGGGATAATTATAATTAGATATCAATCTTCTTGAAGGGAGCACTTTGTTTAAGGGGAAAAAACAAAACTACAATTTGCAATATAGCATAATTTTTAGTCAAATGCAATAACAGTAAATCTAAAAAATATCAGAATGATAGTTGTGTGATGCAAAATATATATATATATTGAAAGGACACTCATTATATAAGCTATGCTACCTACACAAGGCATATCATGGCCTTGAGCATTACTGTTAAACTCCATATGGAAAAAAGCAAGATTACCTTTAAGATCTAAAGACTTACCCAAGTTTGACAATATGCATAAAGCAACAAAGGTATACATTACTCAAACATCTCCCAGATAAAGAACTCTAGAAACACATGCAAAGATCAACATGGATAAAAAGACAAGACCAAACAAAATTGTTCCGCACAGCTTAAAATATACAAAGTGAAGCAAATTCATAGTTGAAGCTTGAGCAAGAATAAATACTCACAGCAAACGTGGGATTGTGAAAGTCACTCAAAAGGTAGAATCCAGATCCTTAAAAAGCCTATGTTCAGGAGTATCATAGCGGCCGTCACAAAGGTCCAGCCCTCCAATAAAAGCAGTAATCTTTCGATTATTTCCAGAAGCTTGTGTATCAACCAACACACATTTCTGATGGTGAGTAAAAAGAGTCCCCACAACCTGAATAACGCAGATTAACAATCAACATGGTAAGTTAACAACTTAAGAGGGAAAAGCGCAAGAAGACAGTAAAAATGAAAGATAAGATCCACATCTAAATGGTGCATCCAGGTTATCAGCAAACACCATGCATGGATGCTGCTGCTACGAAAGAAGCAACGCAACTAACAATAGCAACATTAATTAATTTTAGTAAATGAAAATTGTTACAAAGCATCAAAAGCCAATCTTCATACCTACTGTGTTTGTACAAAGCGACGCATAGACTTTCAAGTATCTCCATGAAAGATGACGCACAATTTTCCTTGCCGCATTATAACATTATCTTCTGCACGTAAATCGAGACGGAATGCAGTATAGATTTCGAGGCAAGTGCATAACGCATGAATTTCAATGCAAAACATGGTAGGGAGGAGGGGGAATTATACCTCTTTACCTTTGTTTAGTTGGTTAGGTTTTAGAGAGAGAAAGTGAGGGGAGTAAGAGAGGGATTTGTTTCTTTGTTTAGAGAGAGAAGAAGAGGAGAGGATGGCTGTCATATAAGAGGTGAGCATGAGAGAGATGGAGTTGTGGGTTGTCGCTAGCTGCAGGGAGATGGAGCTTCGGCTCCTTGGTGTTAAGGCTGGTGGAGCTCGATTCGAGGAACAGGGATGGGCGAAGAGTACTGGGGACAAGTTTGGTACAGTGAAGGAGAGAGGGGGTCGGAGCAGTTCGGAGTTTGGAGGGGAGCTACATGCTCAAGAAGAAGAGGCGGAGCAATGGTTTCGCATGGGTATTAGAGGTGGCGTGAATGGCTGAAATGGGGAGGTCGGCTGGACTCTCTGGCAGTGAGGGAGATCGACATAGATGGGCGAGAGAGAGGAGCTCGACTAAGCAACATGAGAAAGGTCGACTCAATGAGAATGGAGAGGCGGGAGGGAGTCAAGGAGGGATATTGGCAGGCATAGGCGGCAGATAGAGAGGTGATTGTGGATTGCTGCGTGGAGATACCGGCTTGAGGGTGTGTGACAGGGAAGAAGGCTACGTTTCGCATGAAGCAATCTGAAGGTAGGGTCGAGGTTGAGCAGGTTCTTGAGAAGAAGGAAAAGAAGTGTCATTTTATGAATGAGGGAGATGAGGAAAGGTCGTGCAACTTTAAGAGGAGATGGAGAGAATGGGATAACGTGGGAAGATGGATCACACTTTGTGTGATGGGACAAGTGGGCGGCTATTAAGTGGGATGAGGCAAGTGTTTAAACTAAGCAATGACCCCATGCGATATAGGTGTATATTCTAGGTGATTTCGATATTCCAGATGCTATGACGTTATTCATTTTGTGATCGAAGGTCATATGGTCGACTTTGACGCTGAATCTAGTTGATTTCAATTCAAATCGCACAATACAACATCAATCCACTCGACACTCACATAGACTCTGACGTTTTGACGACAACGACGCAATCAATATCACAAACAAAAGTCATTTGGTTGTCATCAAAACCCTCATATTTCTAATTTCCTATTACACATTGGCAAAGTTCCGTTTTGCAATCGGCGATTAGTTTATGTCGATTTCATGACGATGGAAGATTTCGCAATTTTATGCAGTCTTTGCATCGATAGTCCGTCGAACTCGTCTTGTTTGCTCAATTTGACTTGAGGGAGATGTACGAGGTCAATAAATGCCTATTTTAATCCTAATCAAAATATTTCTTATAATTATCTACAACAAACGATAGAGAATACATTCTTCCACAATTGAATTTTAGTCAAACAATGAAATTCTCTGAGCCATTACCAACCATTGGTCGTTGTCATTAATATATATTGGATCAATAATTTGAATATGTTATTAGGTGACATTGTCATGACTATATTGATGATGATAGATCCAAATTTAAACAAACGAATAAATGTAAATAGTTTCTAGAATTTTTGTAATCTCTTAAATAAACCTAGCAGAATATGCATCATTGTCTTACCATTTTTACATGGATAAACTATTCACCAAAATTCAGACTATTGGAAGCATAGAGATTCCAACAATCTTATCTTTCAAAATAAATTGCATGGAAAAAATGGATGGTAGGGAGAAAGAATGTTATCAATGTGTTACTCGTGTTGAAGTGAAGCAAAGTAATATAGGACATCCTAAGACTCACCAATGCAACTATGATGAGATGCACAATCAAACACATATAAGACACAACACATAGGTTAACAATTCTTAATTTTAATAAAGATTAATCACTTTGATTAAAATAAATAAATATGCTACTTTCATTCAAAGCAATAACGTAAAAATCACCAAAATAAGAAATTTACATGAAAATTTAAGAGCAAATATAAAATTTTAGAAAAGATCAGGATTTACATAATAAAAAAATCTAACATGTATCATGCATTCAAAAGAATCAGTAAATAAGTAGATATGAAGAATAAAAATAGATATCAAACAATGGAAGATGATGACCTCACATAGATTCAAAAAGACTTGCCCCTATGAGTCATGAATAATTGCTTGAAGAATCCACATTGGATAACACAAAAGAGTTAAAAGAAGTTGTGAACTTATCAAATCATTGATAAAATATTATATGGCTTAGGGGTCCTATTTATAACTCAAAAATAAATAAATAGCAAGTTTTCATAATACAACAAGATATGCACAAATATGATGGGATTCACAAAATCCAAACATGAAAATCTTCTCCAACAAAAAATCAATAAACACAAATAGTGCAAAACATAAGATAAGAAAAGCCACGAATGGAAAATGTCACTAAGGTGCTATAATGCCATATGTAAGGAATCAAAGTGGATATCATCCATTAATCTTAATAAACAAGCTTGTAATCACATGGTACAAGAAACTTGTGATATCCACCATGAATATAAGATAACTTCAAAGACTCAAGTATGGTTGCAAGCTCAAGAGGAAAGTCTCCCAAAAGTGCAAATTCAAATTCAATATCATGAAGGCATGCTCATAATGCAATTGTGAAACATCTCTTGCATGTATAACATCCTCAAAAGCATATCTATAATTTCTTCAATATTAGATTCAAATAAGCATGGTTGTTGTGTTAGTGTTGGTTTGGCATGTTTTAGAAAAGAAGGCTAATATTTATTTTTGAAAATTTTAATTATAGGAGTGGTATTCCTAATAGAAAGTTCATGATATGTCTAATAATGAAAAGATCTAGATAAAAATTCATCTCGGTTCTTTTGTTAAAATGTAACTTAATTCTTCATAATCTCTCCCCTAAGACCATTAATGAAACAAATGCTCATAGAAAAATAATCTCAAGGCAAAAAATGTTTAATTACAACACACATAAAGCTATCTGAGTATTCATAGTACCATATTTACCTTATTTATAATATTTCTATTATTTATTCCCCTACTCATTCACTGAATGATATTGCACTTTATGTTATAGGAAGCTCAAGTTAAGGTTTACTTGCAATATATCACAAAAAAATTGAGCACATACTACTAACTTTGATTTAGTATATTCAAATATTTCAAAATCAAACAAAATGACACCTACAAAGAGGTATTCTAAATTATCATTCGTGCCTAAAATTTCCTCAAGATTATACCTCCATTAAATGTTGGAATATAGTTCCGATCCTTATGATAATTACAATGCATTTAAAACCATGATTTACCCAATTTTATTTGAGTTGCATCTTTTATTATTATTATTTTTTTGTTGAGCCAAATATTAAGTCCTACTTTTAGCTAACATAATCTCGCAATCATAAGCTTTGATGCTAATTTGATATGTAGGGTGCTTGATGATCTAACATTTACTAATGAAACTAAGGATGAGATGCATAATGAAATACATAAGTGGCAATTCGCATATTACAAAATCTAACTCTTAGCAAAGTTTAATCAATTTTAATGTAAAAAAGACAACTATGTTTCTTTTAGTCCAAACAATAATGCAAAACACCAAAATCTGAAATATAATAAGAAAATTTGAGAAATACAATTGATCAAGATTCACAATACAAAAAATGATCCAACATATATAAGACATGACAAAACTTTAATAAAACACACAACAATCACTAAAAAGTAGATAGAAAAAACAACAACATAAATCACCTAATTGAAGATCAAGGCCCCATGCATATACAAGAAGACTCAACCTAGGAATTAGTCGTCAAGATTTGCTAAGCACATAAGGAATCCACATCCAACAGTACACACAAACATTGAGAAGAAGTTGAAACCTTATTAAATCATTAATTGAATATTATATCCATCAGGGGTCATATTTATAAACCTTCCCCCCCATCAAATGTGGTAACTTCTTAGAATCTATCAAGATGTGGTTAAACACAGCACGTTTTAAAATTTCAGAGCATGGAAATCTTGCTTCCAACACATGGAACTAATAAATCAATAATTAACACAAATAGTATAGAAGGGAAGCTAGGAAAAGCCATAGATGGAAGGTTTTGTGCCATGCTAAAGATACAACAACAACAACAAGCCTTAATCCCACTAGGTGGGGTCGGCTACATGAATCCTTCGTCTTCATTGTGACCTATTATGTGTCAAATTCTCATTTAAATCAAGTATACTAAGATCATTTTTATACATCTTAACCAAGTCTTTTAGGTCTACTCTACCTTTCTTAACATAAATCTAATGCATCTATTCTCTGTCCTCATCGACGGTCGACGCTTTATGTTAAACCATCTAAGGCGACTCTCCTAATCTTACCTACCATTACTCCAACTTTTTCCCGAATATACTCATTTTGCATTCTATCTCTAAGAGTAAACTCATCCTAAGCATCCTCATCTCTACGTAACACTTAACTTAGTCTTATGCTTCTCTTTTATTAGCCAATATTCGCACCATAAGTCATTCAGTCTTACCACCATCTTATAAAATTTTCCTTAAGTTTAAGTGGAACTTTTCTATCACATAATAGGCCGGATGCATTCCTCCACTTCAACCATCCAACTTGAATTCTACTAATAACATCTCCATCTATTTCACCATCATTTTGAACAATAGAGCCTAAATATCAAACGCTCACTCTTATTAATGACTTGTTCACCTAATGTCACAACACTACCACTAGAACTTTAAAATTACACTCCATATATTCGGTTTAGATCTACTTAGGCGAAAACCTTTAGACTCTAGTTGACCTCCATAATTCAAGTTTCGTTGAACTCCCTCTAGTCTTATCAACAAGAAGAATGTCATCAACAAAAAAGCATACACCAAGGTACATATTCTTGTAAATGCCTAGTAAGAACATCCATAACTAAAGTAAAAGATAAGGGCTTAAAGCGATCCTTGATGTAATCCAACTAAAATAGGAAAATATTTTGTCAATCCTCCTATGTTTGGACACAAGTAACACTAGTATACATATCCTTAATGACTTGAATATAATCAATATTAACTTCTTTCTGTTCAGAACTCTCCAAAGAACATCTCTTGAAACTTTATCATAAGCTTTCTAAATCAATAAATATCATATGTAGATCCTCCTTACTTTATCTATGCTTCTCCATCAAACCCCTTAACAAATGTATAGCATCCATAGTAGATCTACGGCATGAAACCAAATTGATTGTGAAACTTACGTATCACATCATAACTATGCTCAATTACTCTCCCATAATTTTAATGTATGGCACATTAACTTAATTCCTCTATAATTTGCACACTCTTGTGCATCACCTTTATTCTTAAATATAGAACCAACAAACTCTTTCTCCACTCATGACATCTTTTTAGTCTTTAAAATAACATTAAAAGATTTGTAAGCTAAGAAATTCCTTGATCTCCTAAACATTTCCACACATTGGAATATTATCTGCTTTTCACATTTTCTTTCAAAGCTCCACTAACTTCAGTTACTAATCTGACGATAAAAATAAAATTTTCTATTTTTTGTTTAGGGTATTAAAGTTCTTAAAATCTCTTTCAGATCTTTTCGTTGAAAAGTTTATCAAAATACCTTATCCACCTATTTTCAATATCATTTTCTAAAAAAGTTTATTATTTTCATCCCTCTATTTCACTTGACTATGTATTTCTTCCTATCTCTTTGGTTGGTAACTTATACATACATCTTTCACCTTTGGTATCTAATATTGTGTAAATCATTTAAATTTTTTTGCATCATATCTTAACTTTCTTAGAATCTGTCTGTCACTTTATATCTTTCCCAATTCTCAATTTTACATCTAAACCAAATTTTATAACTATCTTACTTTATTTTTTATCTTTTTCGCTCTCTCTACCATTCATTCTTATTAAAAGAAGTTTTTCTTTTGATTCTTCAACATCTTTTGCTTACTTAATTTGTTTATTTTTTTTCCCACATAATGTTAGATTCCCATGAACATCCCAAATTCTAATCTCTTGTAGCAGCTCTTAAAAATATTTTATTTTATTGTTCTTTAAGTGTCCATCTAATTCTAGGACAATAATTTGATTTAATTTTTTCTCTTTACAACCTTCATCTTAAAATCTAAAATCTAACTCGATGTTGATGCTTAGATTTTCACTTGGAATCCTTCTGATCTTTCAATCTAAACGATCTATTTTTCTTATCAAAATAATCAATCGTGTTTTCTTGATCATTTTATAAGTAATAATATGTTCATCTCTTTTCTTAAATAAAGTGTTAGAAATATAAAATCATAAAAAGAAAAAATCTAATATACACCCAAATTCATTTCCATTCATGTATGAATCTTTAAAATCTTCTTCCTACTCTACCAACGTGTCATTTAAATCTCCTCAATAAATATTTTTCTTGAGTATCTTTTTGTATTAATCTCTAATTCATTCAAAATTTCTTTACACTGCTCCAAACCGGGAGTAGGCACTTATAACATTGATAATCTTAGTATCAAATAAATTAATTTATTCTATCTCCACATCTATTAATATTTATAACATTATCTTTCAAACTTTTTATAATCACACCTACATTTCTAGTTCGACTTTTACAATATCAAAATTTAAAACCTAAACTATCAATCTCCTGGCCTCAACCCATTTAGTTTCTTGAACACATAAAATATTTATTTTTCTATGAACTATAATATCTATTAATTTCATTAATTTAAAGAGTACCTATATTCCAAGATCCCAACCTAATTTTGGTTTCATGGACTAACTTATTTGCCCACATCCATCCATAATGTGGGAACCCTTATTTAACACGGTCGATGCTTAGCATTTTTCATTTGTATTCAAGTCATACAACGCGTGTGAAAGTCTTATGATTTAAAGGATTCATGTCATGATTATTTCGATAAGTTTTACGCTGGTTGTCGACTACCTAACGCAACCCTCAACTTTTCACATCCGGACTTTGTGCCATACCAGAGATAGCAAAAAAAAATCTGCAATTAAAAGTGCCACTCAGAGCCTACAGTCCTGTGAAAAAACATTACGGGAAAGCATTGATTTTATAGATCCAAAAATAGAAATAATGCTAATCATTATAATCCTAAGAAGAAAAGGTAACCACTGACGGAATGCCAAACAAGTTATAGTGTCGTAAAGAACAGGTTGATGATAGAAATTGTGGGCAAAGAAAAAACCACGCATGGAAGACTATTTCAAATTTGCAATATCAGGAGTCCTCTCAGAGGACCCTGTCTAACAACAAATCCACCATTCCTTGCACGCAACAATGCTGTCGTTATGTGCAAAAAAAAAAGTGTTTGTCAGACTATCAAAGCCAGTTCAGCTCAGGACTTTCCGAGAAATTCAATCCACTGATTTTAGAAATTTTAGTTTCCATGGTCTATGTGGTGCATCAAATCATGTCAAGCAATTATCATACAAATCTAAGCATACACAACTGCTAGTTAACTTATATTGGATAAATTTTAGCATTAATTCATTACTTCTAAACTACCTTGAGATGTGTACTTCATGTGAAAAGTCGCTTGACCTCAAAAGAATTTTGAATCCCAAAAAAATATTTCAAAAAAATAATGTAATTAAATGATTTTCAAGCTCTTTTAAAAAGAAGTGTCAATAAATAACTCGACCAAAACCCGATCAAAATCTTAATAAAAAAATCCAAGTTCAAGCAAACCTATTTATATATGGAGTTGATTATTATTCAAGTTTGAGTTGACTTGAATAGCTCACAATTAACCTAAAATTGACTTGACTACTATTCTACTTTGGGTTAGGCAGTGGGATCAAGATAAATGGGTTAAACAAGTTATATTAGGTTAATTGAATCATAATGATTTAAAAAATTGCATAATTCATATAATAAATGGGTTAGATGAATCGGGTTTAGGTTGATACAAGTCTGAGTCAAATATTTTGACCATATAATAAACAAATTGGGTTCAAATCAAACATATTTGAGTTCAATCAACATCAAATTAGACCCGAACCCTACCAATCAACCCGAATTGACACTCCTACTTAACCCTCCAAAAGGAATTATAAATAAATTAAAAACAAAACCCCAATTTGACTATGGATAAACAAAATGCTTAAACTTGCAAGTAAAGCCCTAAGATTAACATGGTACACAAGATGATCTTAAAGACCAAAACCCAAATTTAATGAAACAAAAATAGAATATAAAAATTAATAACTGCTACAAAAATTATTTCAAATCAGCCTCTCAAAACTGTGTTTTCTTTTCATATCCTGCTTCTCCAATTATTCTAGAGTTGTATTTATCTACATCATGCTCACACAAACAACATAAAAAAAAGATTCAACAAATAAACTAAACTTAATTCAAAAACTAAAAATACCAAGGCTTAAACAGTTTTATCATCCAGAAATATAAGATAGCTAATTGGAAGTAAAATGATCAGAAGAAGCGAGTGACCTGCCTGTTGCTTGACAATACTAAGTTTACTGCTGGCATAACGAGGCGCTAGCACACAAATAACAGATGAATGTTTGAAAAACTTTCGAGTTTCTTCATCATGAGTTTCCATAACACCTGCCTGCATAAAATAAGCTAACTGTCAAATTTAAGCATGAATAGGAATCAAATTGCAGAGAGTAAAAACAAGTACAAGTCAAAACTAGCATTTATTTGCAAAAAATATTTGAGAAATAAGATGCTTTATCTAACTTTCTGAAATTAAGCATTTAGTGACTAACAACTAGCCCTCTTATTTAGGAAATTCAACTCATGTTGTGAATATAAAAATCTCCCCCACACATAAGCCTTTGACATTGTTCATCCTTCCTCTCTAGTGAAAGACTTTTGATATCAATACTTAACATAATACCAATAACCCACCGAACTATATGGAGCCTAATTAAAAGACACCCACTCTTGAACCTTGCTCAACAATCGTACAAGCCTCCAAAGCCAATGGGAGCCATTAACTGCAAGAAATACTTAATGGTACCCGAACCATATGCTTTGGCATCACTTGTTAGAAGAATTGAACATTAGGCACCTAAATTGAGCCCAAAATATTAGCGGATGGGCACCCATCAATCCAAGCATTTAAGCCAAATAGTAAATACACTATTAATATATTGAAAAATTAGCTCTTGATTCACTTCTAATATGAGAATATTCTAAGTAATATGTGAATCTCAACACATTCATTAAGTTTTAGAGTGCAAACCACAAAAGAACATAACCATACAGTCACTGACGCTAAACAGAGAAAATTATTTCCAGTAAATTTTGGCTGGTCATCTTATTCAAAAAGAGTAAAATCTAATCTATCATAGAAGTTTCCAAGAGCAAAAGTGCCTGACAACTAGTTCATAAAGAAAATGCCTAATGTGAAGTCAAGAAGTTTTTTTAGGGCAAGAATACAAGAAAAACAATGCAGAAGGATAAAGATGGAACAGCATGATAAACCATATTTGAGCCAACATAGTAATTGTCCAGTCATGTGGAATGCCATAGTTTACATTTGCTTCACTCTGCATCCATAGTTTGCTCCATTTACAAAATAAATATAGAGCAAAAGTTCAACCATAAAACAAACTGCATCATTGTAATTATCGAATAATATCTTGTAATTTTAGAATTAAAAAGAATTTAAATGAAAAGATATTGAACATATATTTTTTTCAGCATTGTATTTCTAACACATAACGAAAACAAAAATATCTATAATAGCAATTTCTCCTTTGTTCATCTCACTATCCCATTCACAAACTAGTTCTTCCCACACTTCAAACTAAAAAATACAATTGCTTCTGATTTAACCCATCTCTCCACCATGCACTTATAAAAGGATTGTTCTAATAAAAAAAACAAACAATAGCATGGACAAGTTTAACATACTTCGAAATTGCTGAACAAAAATTTACATTCCTCCATTACTTATTACCACAACTCGCAAACTAGGCATTTAGAACCATAAAGAATACTACATAAATAATTGCCTTTAATGTTGCATGTAACTATTGATAACTCAATGCAAGTCAGTCAATGAAGCTTACAGCAATTAAACACACAGGCCATTGTCCATATGCAAGAAAATAATATGGAAATGCGAGAAATGAAATTTACAAACATGCATTCATATCTACATTGTGTGTAAAAAAAAATATTAAAAAGGAGAAAAAGAAAGTCAAAGAAAATTTTTAAAAATAATAGTTTTAATAAAGGGTAGCCCTTCATTTAAATATATTAATCCTCCCCACCAGCACCAAAGCAATTATAATGTGTGTGTGTGTTTTAAAAACATTCTCCTCCCACTCACCCCTTTCATTTCTTCCACACAACTCCCAAATAAAGCTTCAACTTCATCACTCGCTCTTGATTTCCATCTCCCTCACTCATTGTTCCACTTGTCGAAAACACCTTGCAAACCAGTAGCTAATGAGAAAAGAATTTGAGCTCTCCCCATGTAACTCATTCACATTATTTTAATGCAAAAGTGAGAACTTTTTTTAGATAAATTTAAGGTGATTTCATGCACAAAGTAATCCTTATAAATACCATATAATGGTGTAGTAGAATAAATTTCATAGATCATGACGTCCCATATACCATACTAAAAAAGCCTTTATTGTAGTGGCAAAGTGGACTGCACTCACTACCCCTTCACAAAGGGTGTGAGAAAGTAGAGCCAAAATTTAACCAAATTTTTGGGAAAAAAGGGTGTAGATGACAATGATGACTAAGGTCCATTTGAGGGTATGTAGCTTTTACGGCATTTGAAGCTGCGAAAGTTAGTGTGAAAATTTCATTCTTTGAATGTGATTCTGTTTGAAAAATTCTATTCAGAATCTGTTGTGCTGCAGATGTTTGTGTAGAAATAACTGAAATGTCCTTGTGGCTATATGAGCTGAATAAATTCAAACAGAATGAACAAAAATAGGATACTAATACTCATATGTAGTCAAAAATCAACTAAATTACATTGATAGATTGCACATCACTTAATAAATAGCACTACCTAATAAATAACACTAATATTAAAAGTATAAGTACAACAACTAGTGCATAGCATAGAAACAGAGATATTTCATAGAAGTCGTGCACATACAATTGTTTAATTCTAAAATTACCACAACATCATTGCCGACAAAACTTTTAAACACACAAAAGAGATAACAACAATACTATATTTCTGTGTGGCACTAATCTTCTTAAGGCCACAAGTGTATTTCAAGAAGGAGACGAGGCAATTGATTGCATAAAAGAAGGCTCAAATAATGAAAATAACTCATGAGAAAGTAGAGAAGCTTCACGATGCTGACACATCCTAGCATTTACCTTAGCACCATAAACGATTAGGAGCATATATGCTATGGATTTTGATTCCTCGTTAACGGTTAGATCAGCAGAGTAAAGATAAGTAGCGGCAAAATCGGTAGCGGCAAGATCGGTAAGATCGGGGACGGCAAGATCGGCGGCGGCAAGATCACCAGGAAAAACCCTCATTTGATAGTTATTTCGAAGGCACGGGGAGAACATACATGGGAGTTCTGATAAAAATGCGGAGGGGTGATTTAGGAAATAGATTTTTAGCACGGGACTGATTCGGTCAGTCGCGCGCTACTAAAATTCAATGCAGCTTGCAAAAAGTAATAACGACTACTGGTAGCGGCATTATGTCAGAGCGTAAAGGCCGGCCCTAAACAAACCCTAATTGCAATCACAAATAAATGATTATTAACAAAAAAAGAAACAAAGAAATTTCAGTATGAAGCATGCAACCAAGTAAAAAGTTATCAAAATTATTCACTAGGAAAAAAAAGATAATAAAAGTTATCAAAATTGTTCATTATGAAAGTTGAATGATCAATGAGAACGAGAAAAAGTATTTTATGGGCAAACTAACCAAAATGATGTGTTGAAAAGTGTGCAAAGTGGTGCACTAGAAAGCATGCAAGTGTAACGCAAGTAATGTGCATTTTAGTGAGTCAAAAAGTGTTTAACTTGGTGCATCATAAATTGACAACAAGGTGCACAGTAAAGCATAAGATATTATGCATTAAAAATGAAATGGAATGAATTTAAAAGCATGCATATGGTTCGTCAAAAATGTGCAACAACAAATCTCACGTAATTCAATAAAGTATTTATCAATTGTGGATGAATCCTTTCTCCAAAATCCATTGTTTCCTTCTAAACTATCAGGAATTATTGGAATGTTACTAGAAGGATATAATTTATTTGCAGTAACATACTCATTGCTTGCATGCTAATAATGTTAAGTCAGTAGCAATAGGTCAACAATGGGTTCACCAAAACCAGGAGAAACCTCAGATTAGCTGTATGCTTTTAATATATTCAAATCAAATAAAGGCCAACAAGAGCCCTCATTGAAATGTTTTGTAGAATTCTCATTAGAAAATTTGTCTGTAAAAAACTAAAGAATTATAGCATACAAGAAGAATGTGTACCAATTAAATTATTGACTATTTGCAAGAATCATATGAGTTTCTACAAGGTAGAAGACTAGAATCCCTCAAATACACATTCTTCCCAACTCTATGTGCTTTAAGCAATATGGCCAGTCCTTAATTTCTTTTCCTCTTTTGATCCTTATCTATAAGACTTGATGAAAAATAACATTAGAGTTGTCCTTCACAAATTAGATTGTTGGTGGTCCTAGCATCCAAATCATTTAAGTTTTCACCCTTGGTCAACTTGACCTCTATGGTGTGGGCACTCCGTGAACCATCGATCCAACCATCCTAATCAAAACATTCCAGGATAAAATCAATAGCTAAAGTGACAAACTATTTTTCATCATCCACTTCAAATTTGGCGAAAAATTGCCTTACTTTTACAACTTAGAGAGGCTATTTCTAAAATCAAACTTGAAGCATTTCAGATCACATTTAAAAAACTTGGCAGGTTGATAACTCACAATTTTAATGAGTGTACTTCAATCAAAAGCAAGTTTCATGCGATTTGCATATATATCACACATGATGAGATAGAAGGGTACAAACTTGAATTGCTATGTAAATAATTGAAGACTTCAAGGTGACTTAATTATTTATGCAAATTACTTAAATGTGAATATTATAATACTTCATATTTAAGCTGCATAAAGTTTAGTTTCATAAAGCAAGTAATTTCCATGTTGTTGCAAGTAATACTAAAAACCTACCTCGCAAGCTTCCAATATCATAGACCAACAAACTATGAGATTTCGATCAAAGATTAACAATGTTGCAGTTGTACATCACTAGTGCAACTTTCTATAAGGTTCTCCTGAAGCAACATTTTACAAATATCTTGTTTTGCACATTAATCAAAATTTTCAAGAAAATCAATCTCAACCAATACCATATTGTAGAGCTAAAAATTTACATAATGTTGAAAAAAAAAGGAAAAAAATAAATTGATGTACTTCAATAATTCCAAACATGATATAACAAAAATAAGAGTCAAAGACCAAAAAAAAAAGGGAGATGACAAGACGAAACAGTAAAGAAACGCCAGGCATATGAAGTTCTATTTTTTTTTATAAACAGAGATTTATTTATCATGCAGTGACATATTAAAAAGAACAAAATCATTTGGAATTCATCCAACCAAATTACCGTCTTGAGAAATAATTTGTCATGGGAAGTCTTATCGTCCCAAACGAGCAAGCACACTCGAACACCCTCCTGCGACTTGTACTTCAGAAGCTCTCCCAATGTAAGATCACCGCCGCTCGGCAACGGTCGTGTAGGCTCTCTTACCAGCTTCACCTTGCAATAAATCGACCAACCAACAATATAAATCAAATGGTGAGCCTCCAGTATAGCATGGCAAATATCCTCCCAGCATTTTTCATGCTGAAAAACCTTCCCTTTGTCCAATTTTATCTCCGGCAAGTCCCCTTCCTTCACATGCGCATCCTGGTAAAGCGTCACTAAGCCGCCTTTTCTTATAGGAAAATATGTATTCCGCACCCCTTTTCTCTCCGGATCCCCAGCTAGACCATGCCTGTACTCCGGAGTCTCAGACATTGGCGTAAACCTAATCGATACCAGTAGAGCACTCTCCGGCTTGGCACTGGATCCGAGGATAGAAAACCACTTGTGGTCAATTTCGCCGGCAATGATATCTGTAGTAGGAATAGAGACGGTGCCGATGAGCTGGGCACCAAAGACATCGTTGTCCTTGACGTTGAATTGAATTTGGCTGTCGGAGTGGGCAACAGGGATACTAAAGTACTCGTTCCAAATGGGGTTTTCGGAGTTGGAGATGACCCGGGTGCGGGCAAGGGTGGCTCCTGCTAGTCTAACGGTGACGTATGGATCGCTGGTGATGATCTTGGAGTGGGGGTGATGGGGTTCATGAGGTTGATGGGGATGGGGGCGATCGGCGCTGCGATGTGGGACGAGAGCACCGCAGGGGACAAAGCAACGTCGGAGGCGCTCCGTGAGCATGTCCATGTTCGGGAGGCGCCGAGCCTCGTGGATCCAAAGGTCAAGGTCTCCATGAAGAAGAACGGTGCTCACGGAGTCAGAGTTGTCCGCCATTAGAGAAGCACCGGTCTCAAAAGAGGGCAGAAGGACGGCAAGTCGTGGGTTAGAGATATCGAAGGCAGGGAAGCATCGGTTACTCCGAGAGAGAGAGAGAGAGAACAGTTGGATGAGGAGACTTGCCGAGTATGAAAAGATAGCTACTGTGGGTGCAGCAAGGGATCCGGCTCGGTGCAAACGGGAAGATCAGACAACCGTATAGCCTTCTGTGTAGCGGACTTTGCGTTGAGATAGGCGGTTAAAATTTTTGAACTTTTTTACAACTTAATATATAATTTCATACATATCACTTGATATTTTATATATTTATATATTTAAATTTTTATAATTCTTTAATTAATAATTATATTATATATATATTAATAAATATGTTTTTTATCATTTAATAAATATCTCATCTCCAAAACACAATAATTTATTTCTTCATAGTACCTTGAGTTATAAATATTATAAAAATTTAAACAAAAACTAAATAACTTAATTAAATACTTAAATTTTTTATTAACATTTAGATTCTTAAAACATTATACAAAATCATAAGTGGACTTTATCAATTTTTTAGAAAATTTTGAAAATAATTTATATTTAGATATACAATTGTTTATATTAGTTTTTAAATCATATGTATAATCCATTAATATTAATTAAAATATAACTTATTGATATGACACTAAAAATATTACTAATCGAAGCACGAATCTTGATGTCAAAAGCAAACTGATCCTAAGTTGAAACTAGTCGAGATCAAGCACTTAAAATATCATTTAAAACTTTGAGATATCAATTAAATCCCTAAATAGTTCATATATATGTAGTGTTTGTAATCAAATCGAGCGTCTTGACGAGCCGGATTTTAAAAGCCCAAGATCTCTTGATTCTCATCTCATTTGAGCATTCAAATACACAAAATATCGATGATCGAAAATCATCTTGGCCGTCGATGAGTGGTTTGGATTTTGTATTTACGAAATGTCTTCTCTAATTTATAAATATCTCATTCTTCACGGGGAGCCAAAAGAAGAGAGTTATGAGGCTTGAAAATCTTCAAACATAATTGTGCCACCACTTTCGGCGGTCCGCACGTTGGCCGTACCACCCGCTTCGCGACCACGTCGGCTTCGTCATCATCGATCCTTGTTCGTCAATCTCGGTGGTTGTCACCTCCGATCACCGTCATGAGGCATTGCCGTAACCAGTCATCGCTGCCTGACCGCCGTATTCGGTCATCGTTAACCATCGTCGGTCATCACCGTATCACCGCCAATCACCGGTCATCACCGATCAACCATGGCGGTCATCCCCGTACCTTCACCATATCGTTCGCTTCGACCACCGCCAGCGTATTTCGGCCACCATCAATCATCATTTAACCGCTATCATCATCGTAGGTCACGTCATTACCGTCGCCGGTCACATCGACCTTACTGGCCATCTCGTTGATCATCCGTCTCGTCGTTGGCCCATATTCACTATCAACTACAATATTACAACCATGGCACTATATAGTTGTTGTTGCATGATTATGATTCCCATTGTCATTCTTATCACATTTTGTAATCTCGTTATTGAAAATTTTTGTACTGAAATAGATACATAGTGGAAGATTTTCTTGGGCTAAAGTTTTTTTTCCCTTTTTTTTGAGATTTTTCCATGTAAAATTATGGAGTTTTCTTGTTCATTCTTCATAACGTGTGTCTGGATTCCACAATGTAAAGGCAAAATTTTATTCTAACTGGTTTTCTAGCACAGCAGTTTGGTCGTCGTGGAAGAGAACCCCTCAATCACAATTTATGGACACCGTGGTAATAGGCATACTGCAACAACTCTCCGCTCCCAACTCATCACTCTAACCAATCCTTGAACAAGGGCGCCAAGCTTCTACCTCTTCCACGATAGGCATGACCACTGGATGAAGGTGCAACAAGAATCTCTAGAAGATCGTGTAGAATGGAAGAGTCTCAAATGAGATAATCTTACTTTTACGAGGAACATTACCACTTCTGCATCATCTCCCCAAGATCGATCGTTAGCGGGGAGGTCAAAATACTAATCGGCCTTCATCGAGAAGTTCCTCCGCTTCGGATCATGATGACCTCCCTTGACACTACTAATTCTACTCATCCATCACTTGCAGCTCAACCGACTGCTAATCCATCAATTATTGTTAGTAGCTTGGCACGTTCTTGTTCTGTTGACTCCACCCATCACATTATACATGTAGAATTACAATGCTTGGTGCGAAAAGAATTTCATTATAAAGATGGAAATCATCTTCCCTCTCATTGCTATCAAGTCTTCACTCGGCTATTCTTCAACATCCATTTCGTAGGGTTCAAGCTTAGAGCATCGACTCTTATGATGACCACCCTATGAACATATCGATTATGACCATCATGCATATCCATGAGCTCCACATTGTTTTTTGTCTTTCGTTACCCTCAAGGCAAGCTCACACAGTTCTACTCCCTTCCAAGGGGATCCATCCATACCTTTGACGAACTCGCCAAGATTTTCGTAAAACAGTTCATTGCAAACCGGAGGATCATTAATGATTTCTCTCTCTCGGCATTCATCAAGCGAATCACTTAATGAATACTTCCAAAGGTTCTCCTTAGAAGCTCAAATATACCGGAGTAGACCACGACTATTAAGAGGAGTTTTTCTTGGAGGGCTCCGTCCTGAGCCTTTTTACCTATCACTAATACTAGAAACGGTCCGCTCATATGCCGACTTGGTTCATCATATGAAAGTACAAATTTCTGCCGATGAGGCTATTAATGCCTATCGTAAATAATTTGAACAATCTACAAGAAAATGTAAGAGCACCCCAGGGAATGCAGATCAACAATCCCATCAAAAGAAGCAACAAGGCGGTGATCTCCCTCCGCCCTCACATCAAGCGTGAACCATGACCAAAAAAAAGAATACCACATCTGTGTTAACGTCTTGATGACCATTCGAGATGAATAAACCATCAAGTGGCACATCTGCTGAAACCAAATTCAGAAAATCAGGAGCAATATTATCACTCCTATCAAAGTCGTGGACATACTACTGAGGCGTGCAAACAGCTCAAAGAAGAAATCAAAAGGCTCATTCAACAAAGATATGTATGCCGATTTGTGAAAATCAATCGACTCAAGCAAACATAACTCCAACTGGGAGACAACCAGGACAATCATCATAGAAATAATAAAATAATCATCAAATAGTTGGAAAAATTGAAACAATTGCAGGAGGACCACTACTATCTAATCAAGTCCTCATTGCCACCTCCGAAGAACCAAAGTTAAAGAAATCTCATATTGATCATTTCATCACTTTTAATGACTCGGACTTAGAAGGAGTCTATGTTCCTCATCAAGATCCACTTGTCATCAACGTAGGGATCGGTGACCCATGCTATAATGTTAAGAGAATTTTGATTGACAACGGGAGTTCTGTTGATGTCTTATTTTACTCCACATTTCATAGTATGAGCTTGGTTAGGGAAAAGCCCCAACCCGCTGTATGACCATTATATGGGTTTGATAATCATCATGTGCGAGTAGAGGGTATAATCACCATTCCTGTTGTCCTCGGAGAATTCTCTCGATAATTGACTCATTCAATTCAATTCATGGTGGTCAAGTCAGATTCGACATGTAACACTAGCTTCGGAAGGCCCCTCCAATCAATTTTTGGTGTTGTCACTTCAATATCTCATCTCAAGATGAAATTTTTAACCCATGTTGGTTGGAGTGGTCTGTGAAAATCAATAGATAGCATAATAATACCTTATACAAGCTCAACCACCCCCTTCGATGACCTTCAACATCGAAAATTTTAATTTTTGAGATGAAGAAGTACCCCAGAAAGCTTCACATATAGAAGACTTGCTCCCTATTTCATTATCAGATGATCAACCTCTACGAACAGTGCAAGTTGGATCTCTGCTCTCAGATGAACAAATGGCAAAATACAGGTTCTTGCAAAATCAAGACATCTTGCAGTCCACAGATATGCCGGTCACCCAATGTGATCATGCACTCCCTCAAGATTGATCCAACATTAAAATCATCCAAAAGCGAGTTTTGCACGATGCATCGCTATTGAACATGAAGTTAACAAGCTATTAGAAGCGAGATTCATACGAGAAGTACATTACTCTACATGGCTAGCAAATATTGTCATGATTAAGAAAATAAATGGAACACGAAGAATGTGTATTGATTACACTGATCTTAACAAAGCTTGCCCGAAAGATAGTTTTCTTCTCTCTCGAATTGATCAATTGGTCGATGCTACGTATGGACATCAAATACTTAATTTTTTGGATGCTTACTCTGGTTACAACCAAATAAAAATGGACCCAACGGTTGAAGAAGCCACGACATTTCAAACATATAAAGGTTTATACTGTTACCAAGTTATGTCATTGGGTTAAAAATGATGGTGCTACTATCAATGTCTTATGAATAAGGTTTTAAAGACCTCTTAGCGCACAATGGAGGTATATGTGGATGACATATTAGTAAAAGCTTGGAAGAATCACAAATATATTTCGACTTAGAAATATATTTTAACCTTCTTTGACACGTTATAACATGCGACTTAACTCGACCAAGTGTGCTTTTGGGATTATGTCGGGAAAATTTCTTAGGTTTATGGTAACCCACTGGATAGAGGCCAATCCCGAGAAATTCAAAGTGCTTAGAGATATGGTTCCTCCGAAGAATATCAAAGAATTTTAACATTTGAATGGATGAATTGCTGTCTTATCCCGCTTCCTAGCCCGTTCTGGAGATAAATACTTGTCATTCTTTAAAATATTAAAGGGAGCTAAAAATAATAATTTTCAATGGACTGATGAATGTTAGTCTGCTTTTGAGCAACTAAGGGAGTATTTAGCATCTCCACCCCTACTATCCAAGCCTATTCAAGGAGAGATATTATACTTATATCTTGCAGTCTCTTCTTATGCGATAAGCTCAATTTTAGTGCAAGAAGAAAATGGGATACAACGACCAATTTACTATATCAGCAAAATTCTCTCTGATATAGAAAGTCGTTATCCATTGGCAGATAAGATGGCTCTGGCTTTATTTTTCTCAGCACGAAAATTATGTCCATACTTCCAAGCTCACACCATTAGCATTTACACTCATTTACTATTAATGGTCATTCTACAGAAACCAGGGGCATTTGGGAGATTAAATAAATGGTATGTAGAATTAGAAAAGTTTGATATCCATTTCTACCTCACGATTATAAAGTCTCAAGTACTCAGACTTTATAGTGGAATGCCGCCGACTCAAATGAGCTATCTACTACACCCTTTTGTCTCCTCAATGGACCCCTATGTTGATGGAGCTTCAAAAATATTGGTGTCGTGAATCTTACTTATTTTCCCCAACATGATACCTTGAGTATGACTTAAAAATTCTACAACCAATAATATGGTGAATATGAGGCTCTCATCCAGGGTTGAGACTTATTGTGTGAAGCTCAAGACTTAGTGATCCACACTCTCGACTTGTCCTCCCAAGTTGAGAAAACTTTAATACTCATAATCCTCAACCGATACCTCATCTTGGTAAAGTCACTTCTTGCCCATTTCAAGACACATCAAATCATTCACATACGAGAGAAAAATACTCAACGCTCTCTAAACTACATCTGCTCGAGATCTATTTAAAAGAAGGCATGTTGAAGAAATATATTTTTCTAGTATCCAAAGGTCATGGATAATATAAGCAATTAATAAGATAAATGAACCTTCATGGATGAACCCCATCCTATCTTTTCTACAAGAAGGAACCATTCTTGAAGACCCAACTACTGCAACTCGTCTTCGAAGGCAAGCTTCAAACTTTATTATTATCGGTGAACTATACAAAGCTTTTTGGCCATACCTTAAATGCCTCTCACCATTAGTCGATTGCATTAAGAGAGATTCACTGGGGATATGTGGAGAACACTAGGAGGAAGGGTGCTAGCCCTTAAAATTATAAGGCAAGGGTTCTATTGGCCTACGATGAAGCAAGACACCTTAGAGTTCACAAAAAAATATACAAGTTGTCAATTGCACTCTAACCTCTCTCTCATCAAAGCTCTCATCCCTTCAAAGCCGACCTTTTTGCTAATGGGGAATTGATATCATGGGACCTTTTTTTAGATCAGTTGGCAATGAAAGTTTATCATTTTAGTTGACTACTTCACTAAATGGGTGGAAAAGAACCACTCGCTAAAATCCGGAGGCAAATGCTAAACAATTTGTTTGGAAAAATATAGTATATCGATTTGATCTTCCTGAAGATCATCGATAATGGAACCCAATTTCTTGGAAAAGTCTTTACTTTGTAAAGATCTTCACATTCAGTTATTCATACAACTATAGCTCATCCAATACTAAAGCTACCAAGACTATACTCAAAGGTTAAAAACACATCTTGAGAAGGCGGGGGGCAATGGGTTGATAAGTTCTAATGTTCTTTGGGCTTATCACCGCATCATAAAAGTGAGACACCATATAACTTGTGTTTGACATAAGCTATTATACCAGTAGATATCGGGATTCCAAGTCCAAGAGTTCAATCATTCGATCATGATAGTAATGAAGAAAAACTCCGACAGCACTTGAACCTACTCCCCGAAACTCGTGACATGGCCCTACTTTGGACTGCTTCTTACCATCAAAGGGTAGCTTGTCACTTCAATAGAAGAGTAAAACCCATCCATATCTATCGTGACTTGGTCTTGAAGTCTCAGCGAAAGGCCCTTAACGCAATAAACTCTCAGCTCATTGGGATGGCCCTTATGTGGTTATAGTTATGGTTAAGCCAGAAACATTCAAGCTCAATGATCTAGAAGGAAAAACTTTACCTAGAACTTGGAACACCGAGAATCTCTGAAAATATTATCAGTAATTCCTATTGCATAATTATTGTAACTTTTATTTTATCTCGTTTGTCATTTTCTCTTCAAACTCATATATGTATTAAAATCATCTTATGATTGTATCATTGATCTTATCAGAGTAATGAGTTTATAACTTTTTCTTTCAAACTTGTTGCATATAAACAATCTCCTTCATTTAATCCTCCCACTTGAGAAATGCACAACTCACATTGTATCTCAGTCAGGGCATGGTCAATCCCAAGGGAACTTGATCGGACCTCTTCCATATAGGTAAGAAGTCAAGTAGCACTTTGATTAATACCTATGATAGGTCAAAAGGTCCTTGGTTGACATCCCACAACCTCTTTCATATAAGTAAGACGTCAAATAATGTTTTGACTAATACCTAGGATATGCCAAAAGGTCCTTGGTGGACTTCCACACTCATCATCAGTTATTATCATTGAATAATATTCAATCACCGGATAGGTAAAAAATAAAACAAGAGCATATCACCCCAAATTTTTTTTATATCATTGACAACACTAACATGATGATATAAGAAAGAATCAAAATTCTGGATACAAAATAATAATAATAAATAACAATACATAGATAAAGGAAAAAAATGCATCCTCAAGTGATACTACATGATATCAATGTCCTCCTCACCACTGGGAGATGCTCCCTTAAACTCACTCTCGACCCCTTCATCTCCTGAATTTGGCGAAGGGTCTTCAGACACTTGGCTGGGAGATAGATTCTCAATACTAGCTCCGATTTTGCGATGTACTAAGCGGATTCCTTTTAGGAATCCTCGGATGAAACATTCCTCTAAATATTGGAGCTCCAATTCCTTCACTTCAACATCAAGAATATGATTACGAGCTTCTTGGACATGGTCCTCGATAGTATCATGATAAGGAGTTCTTAAAGTCTTCCTTGCCTTCAAGGAGATTTCATTTGCTTCGCCCGACATTATAAGCTCCTTCGAAAAGATGATCTTGTAATGCTTTCTCGTTAGAGTTTTCTTCTCCGCAAGTGCCTTGAGTCTTTTTCTCTTTAGAGTCTCACCCTCATAATCACTCATCACCAGTATGCTCCACCTCCTCGGAGAAAAATAGAAATTGATATGTTCACTTCTTCTACATTTGATCCTCCAGTCGATACTTCTTTGGCCTTAGCACTCATCTTTCTCATACTTGCCAGATATTTTACCTTCACAAATTCGATTCCACTCGTCTAGGCGACACTCAAATGAGCCATCAACCCAATGTTTGAGCTACCCAATAAAAAAAATCTTCAAATATTACACAAGAAAAAAAAAAGAAAAGGAGAAAAGAAGGAGGAGGAGGAGAAGACAAGTACTAATTTGTGCTCATTGACATCCATTACATGCTTTAACACCTTTTGAATATGTGACTTGAAATGAATTCCCCATTATGAGTTGAGATAGCTAAACTCGAGGAGTGTGGGCGAACATCTTCTCAGTAGATATTTGGCGTAGTCACTTGAATTTCTTTTCTTTAAAGAAGAAACATTGCTATCACGTGATTTATCGGGCTTCTTGAAAGAATCCCGTGAATATGAGGAGACCTTTCATCACCTTTACTTATCTCTTGGAAGAGCATGAGATCTCCACGGATGGAAAGGCCAACCTTGAACATTCTATCTTCAATTATATATTTGTCAATGTGACGTAACTCATGCTGTAAGCTTCCTGCATCAGGAATATTAAGAGTCATTAAGATTTCATTCTCTTCAATCAATGGATCGGAAGGTCATTCAATCTTCCCCATCCCTCAGGGAGGCCCCACTCAATTTTCACAAAAAAATAATCCATTAGACTAATTTTTAAACGGATCCCGCGCTAAAAATTCTATCCAATTCTTTATAGCCTGATAAGAAACACGTCCATCACATGTGAATCACATTTGATACAAGTATTTGATGTTCAAAGTAACACCACTCTCTAAAGAAGTCAAATCAACGATGATCACTAAAGCTTAAATGAAAATTGTGACATACGCATATTTTAAAGATCTTAATCAATTCGGAGCCAAAGATTGCGGTCACCGAAGAATCATCTCGAACAATAAAGTATCCTGACGGAGGTGAATGAGCTCGATCAGAATTTTTGGCAACAATAACCACCAACTCATTAGGGAAGTGAATTTTTTGCGGAGCACCATTAAACTATCTACTATGATAATGGATGATATATCATCTGTAGTTATCACGCTATGGGTTTTCTTTTGACCATCATCTTGTGAAAATATATAATAAATAAATAAAATAAGAGAGAAAAAAATAAAAATTTAAGAATTTTGTGAAGCAACTCACTTATTCCAATACTTGGGCATATCCTTTCGACTCACTCAGACGACTTTGGATAAAATTTTTTACCTACGATCTGACGAAAAGTATACACATACATATGAGATTAAGAAAAAAAAAGTTATTTCTCTCTAATGATACTCTGAAATTACCTTCCAGACTTTCTCAGTCGTTTGAAGGATGGTTCCTAATTAATGTTTCCCCGCCATCTTGACAGTTATCAACTGTTGAACCATCCATTGAAGTTTCAAGAAATTTAATTTCCTACAAGAAGAAGTAGAAACTACGGGCCTTGATCGCCTCTAACTCGTCGATTGAGCGAAACGATTAACGCCTCTTTGAAGGAAAATGGAGACTAGCGCTTATGAATTATGGGCTTTGATTGTCTACCGGTCGGTCCGACGGGGATAGTTGACGCCTCTTCCAAGGGAAAACTGAGCCTTGCCGTATGAACTACGGACCTTCATCGCCTCCAAACTCGATCGGTTCGATGAGGACAGTTGACGCCTCTTTCGAGAGAAAACCGGAGCCTCACTGTATGAGCTATGAGCTTTGATCAGCAAAGTGACCTTCTCTTAAGAAGAAGGTCAGAACTTCGCTGACAAAAGGAAATAATTTTTTTTTACCCTAGACCTTAAACTTCTGCTTGATGATTTCTCATCTAATGCAGAGGAACACTAGAGCATATGAGAATTGTGCCTTTTCCCTTGACCCTAGGGGGGTTTTTATAGACCCCCTATAAGGAAAAAAATGTAATAAATAAAAAAATAAAAAAAAATTGAAAAAACATGGGAGAAAATGGAAAAAAATGAAAAAAATGCTCATCGACGCGCTACAAGATACCGCGCGCACACCATGGATCCGATACGCGCCCTCAGGCCATGGCAGCTCGGCCAGGCTTTCACAGCCATCCCATGGGACCGTAAGCCATAGTCCCATGGGTCCAGAACCGGAACATTGCATTCGACGCACACATCCGCGCCCGCACGTGATCATAATCTTGTGCCCCCATGAAGATTTGTTCTCTCAAACTGTATGGTTAATGAACCCATAAATTTTATTGAAGAATTTGTTATTTTTAATTATTTGGTATATATATTTTTGGATGATTGAGATAATGTCATCCAAAATAGGGGCAATGATATGACACCAAAATACTCAAAAACAAATCTTGATATCAAAAGCAAGTTGATCTAAGTTAAAATATTAAGTACTTAAAATATCACAAACTTTGGGATATCGTTAAATCCTTAGTTCTTAAATATGAAGTATTTATGATCAAATCGCTTCTTGATAGGATTTAACAAGCCCAAGATCTCGATTCTCGATCTCATTTGAGCATTCAAATAAAAATACATCGATGATCAGAATCATCTTGAGTCATCTGATGGAGTGGTTTGGATTTTGCATATATTTACAGAAATGTCTTCCTTCTAATCTATAAATAGCCCTCATTCTTCACATGAGGGGAGCTACGCTAAAGAGAAGAGAGAGTTATGAGGCTTGAAAATTCTCCAAGCATAATTGCAAATTGACGCCGCCGACCACCGCGGCCAGCTAACTACCGCCACATGCCGCTCATTGAGCCTTCAATCATCAGGGTTTTACTGCCACCACCCGCTGCATTGCATCAACCACCGCTGCATCATTACGGCAATCGCCGCCTCGCCAACCACCATCATATCATCACACCATCCCATCATACATCGCCGCTATCGCCGAACCATGCTGCTTTAATCTCGTTGACCATCCTGCCGCGCTGCCGATCATTTGCGACCACCATCCACCAGCTCCGCTTTGCCGTTCACATCAATTATCATTGTATGAACCACTACCGCCGGCTATCATCGCTGACACCATATCGCCGGCCACCGCCGCTAATACCGACGCCGGTCATCAATCATCGTGGCCATCTTCGCCGGTCATCACCATCTACCAATCACTGGCTGAATTTAGTTTCACATTATCAATCCACTAATAATCGCATAATATAACCATGGATATATAGATTCGATTAGATTTCTTGTCATATACAATTGTAATCCGTATCGAAAATTTTGTGTGAAATAGATACATAGAAGATTTTACTAGTAATTTTTTTCTCTTTCAGATTTTTTCACGTAAAAATTACGCAGTTTGTTCATTCTTCAAATATTTTGATTCCACAAAGCTGAGTAAACTTTTATTCTACCGCAACTGATTTTCTAACACACAACACTTATAATTAAATTTATGATATGTTTTACAAATTATATTAAAATTGATCAAACTTCAAGAAATAAATGAATAAATAGATGCTTAATAGCTACCATCGATAATACAAATTTAATTCAAATGAAATATTTAATAGAGTGAGTTATTTTTGGATTCATGACTCCATAAATTATAATAAAAAAATTATATTATGTTATTTTTACTCAATTTTAATCAAAATAATATTTGTAATAATTAAATTTATTTTAAAAGAATACAATATATATTCAATTAATTAAATTCATCTCAACTTTGAAATATATTAATTTTATTTTTTTTTTATTTTTTATTTTTATCTGCTCATCACACTTATGCCTACTTTTCTTCAGGGAGAGTCCAATGGACCCATCTTTTTGTTAACTTGCAAAACTGTCTAAAAGAAATAATTAGGACTAATTCAATGGGAAAGCTGTGAAGTCATGTGTGTATATTTTATACGTTAAATGTTATCTAGTTTTTTAAGCTTATAAAGATTAATTATTTTTAGCTTTTAAGATATTTTATTTATTTTTATATAAAATTTATGTGTAAAGATCGATTTATTTTTATAATAAGTTTAAATAAAATAAAATATACTCAAATATAAATAAAATCATAATCCTCATTCTAAAAAATTGATTCTCATTTTTAATTATATCACATCTTGAGTGAAAATAAAACTTGTATATATATATGTATATATATATATATATATGTATATATATATATAGTATATATATATATATATATGTATATATATATATATATATGTATATATATATATATAGTATATATATATATATATATATCAATATTTTAGACAATGAAAATTTAGAATTTATTTATTTTATTTTTTAATGAATTCAAATATATTTAAAATCTTCTCGATGATTTGATATAAAATCTGAGCATTATTAAATTTTAATTTTTATCTTCATTTATTTCTAAGTAGTACTTAGTATATAAGGACTAATTTAAATATATAATTTAATTAATTGAATTTCAAACGAGGCAGAATAGTTCTATTTTAATCCTACATGAAAATTTCTGGCTTTGAACTAGTTTAGTAAATTACTGTATACTACAACTATAAGCTGGTAATGAATAGTAGCGTTTTTTCTTCTGTTTTTATAATTTTACTTAAAATAATAATAACTATTATTATTATTATTATTATTATTATTATTATTATTATTATTATTATTATTATTATTATTATTATTATTTACTATTAAATTAAAGGTTTTACAGGAAGAACCAACTGTAATGGATAATTTTATAAATTGGTAGTGAGAAATGATATATTTTCTTTTGCCATTTTGCAAGGAAAAAAAAGGGATAGGCTTATTAAATGATATATGCATGACCTGATATATGCATGAATATAAATGTATTTTATAGATAAAAAAATCGTATTTTCTTTAAAGTTTAGATTTTTTTTAATGATAGAGATATTTCTTTTCATAAATTAACTAAAATATACATCATTCATAAAACAATATCTTTATATTAAAATAAAGTGACATTTACGTATATTATCATATGATTCTTATATATTTATATATGTAACTAATCTAAATTTTATATTTATATAAATAGTATCTAGTTTTTTTAATATTATATCGGAAATAATATTTTTATTAATTTTTAAAAATTAAATCCTGCTAAAATATAAGAAATGTGGTATATTTATTAATTTCAAATTTTAAATATTAGATATGTAAAAGCATCAGAATTTCGTCCTATATTTAAGTTAGAATCATGCCACATAGAATAACACAAACGCTACTATCGTGTCCTTCATCAAATTAGGATATTGAATTGAACTCATATGAAATTTTGATTCTCAAGGGCTAGGTTTATAAATATTTAATTTCACTTAACAAATATGCAAAAATCAATTGCAATAATGATAGCGAAAAAAAATAACCATCACATAAAAATATACAATAAATTTTTTTATATAATTATTCAAATGATGGTTAGATCATATTATTTATCATCATTAAATATTTTATTATAAATTAATTCTGAATAAATTACAATCATAATTTTACTAATATAATATACAAATCATTTTATTAAAAAAATATAACAATCAAAAATAAAATTCTCAAAATCAAAATATCTTGAATGAAATTATGTGGAAATATTGGAATTCTTTAGTAAGAGAAATTTTTACATGTAGAGTCCGGATGTATTTTACTGACTACAATAACGTAATGAATATAGTACATAATATGTATATATAATCAATTATGTACATATATTATATATTATGTGCATATATTATATAAAAAAAAAATTACCTTTATGAGACACAAATCAATATGGAGGTCTATAAATATAAACACCACTATGGAGTTTCACAACATCAAAGTTGTTCAAATTATATTTATTAAATATTATTTATTTAAATTTGCATTAATTAAATTAAAATACAATTGACACTTATATGCAGAGAAATACATTAATTTCACAGATTAAAACATTGAAATGAGGATATACATTGATAATGAATTTAATGTGCATATCAAAATTGATTCCCTTTAATTTTGTAGATTAGTTACATAAATTCATATATGCCTAAATAAAAATAAGCTTTTATATACATAATCATATAATTCTTATATTTTTACAGATTAATCAACGTCAATCTTAAAATTTTCAAATTATCATTCAAATATTAGATTTTATAATAAAAGTTTAATTCATATTTTCTATTTTTAAAAAAATTTCAAATATTTGATCATGACATGTTAAATACATTTAAAAAATAAAAAATATATATTAAATTATAAATGTATTGATTTATAAAAATCTCAAATAAAAAACTTCTGAGAGATCTTCAAGAGCTCTGTTCACCGCCAACCACCTCACATTTGATTCAAAGTTTACGCTCTTTTGTAAGTTATTTCTCTATTCTGCATATTACAAAATTTTAAAGGATTGTTTGATTTGCTCTTTATTGTATGGAGTATTTAAAATATAGAATTTTTTTAAAATATTAATATTTGATTTGATGAATTTGAAATAAGATATAAAATTTTAAGGAATTTTAAATTTATATATATTTTTATTTTTTGTGTATTTCAAATACATCAAATTTTGATTGAGTTTTGATCACATCAAAGTCATGATCATTACAGCCACGACTAGTGAGCCCAACATTACCACATGACTGCAGGCACAAACTACAATCATAACTTATCTTCTAATATCAGTCGTCACCATTGATCACTATCTTAAACATTATTGTTGTTGGCCTCTATATTTTACATTACTTTTTTATTATCTCAAACTGAATATAAAAATAATAATTTATTACACATTCCATTTATTTTTCACCAAACAGAACATACCCTAAAAAATTAGAGTGATTATTAAATACGGAGTTCCAATATAGCTTTATGTTGGAACTTCAATAATATAGTACAACTTGGCGCTCACTCAATACATAGCTGATGTGTATTGACATAGCTGATCTATATTGACTATAAAATATTTTGTATTATGTATTATTTGTATTTATCAATATTAATTGTTCGGTAACACATAACATCTTTATACATATTAATACACAATAATACATAATACTTCACAACTAATATATAATAATTATATTTTAATTGAGTGTCATATATCATTATATTATTAAAATCGAGATACATAAGCTACAAAGAGACTTTGTACATGATAATTTCTCAAAAAATTAATCTCCTCATCATTAAAAAAAACTTTACTGCTGAGAATCATTGCTCTAAATCGTTTGTGGTTGCTGAATTTCACGTCAAGGGCTTTCTAACAATCAACCACTCCTTCCATAATGGTCTCCACCCACTCCAAGTTTTTTCCCATCCTTCTTCCACCGCCGCATGTGCTGCTATCAAGAACCTCTCCACCAGCAACCTCCGGTGCCATCGATAGTCCCATTCCCATGAGAAAATATTATATGTGAAGTCTGAACGTAGCTTTACATCCGGACGCCAATCAAAATGTAACATGTGTCCAGTAATAAAATATAATTTTTCTTACTTTATAACGCTATAGCGTAATGATGCCGTTAAAGTTAATTCGGCCCAGCCTAGCCAGGCCTGTTAAAATAGCAGGAGAAATGTCGTTTGAATGCTCGAGAGAAATTTAAAAGTAATATATAAATAGATTTAGGGCATAATATGTTTTTTTAGATGAACTGAGCTTAGAGAAGAGAAACAAAAAAAAAAAAAAATCTCATTTCAATTTTCGGGAAGAACTGTGAAGATGGAGAACGAATTTGAAAATTGTAGCCTTGATATTATGACCAATTTAGTGGATGATGTCTTAAATAAAAATATATGGGTAAATTTTCTGAACCGTTTTATATATACAATTTTTTTGAAACAGTTAGTGATATTCTTTGAAATTCTTTTATGTAATATATATTTCCTACATTGTTTAGAGTTCTTTGCAAGAGGACTTTGGTGATTTTGTCACAGAAGAATTGCACTCTCATGAGAGTACACCCCATTTTTTCAATTTTTTTAATTGTTTGGCTTGTCATATGTTTAGTACATCCTATTGTAAGCTATTTGAAGATATTTCATGAAGAATTTGGATATTTTTGGAGCTATTTTGTATGTGTAATCTTTGTACTCTCATGAGGGTATATCTTATTTTTTCAATTTTTTTAACTGCGGGGCTTGTCATATATTTAGTATATCTATTGTAAGATGTTTGGAGATGTTTTATAAATAATTTGGATATTTTTGGAGCTCTTTTTCATGTGTGCTCTTTGTACTCTTATGAGAGTACACCCCATTAGCAATACGTAACTGAACGAAGTACAATGAAATATCTATTATAAGATGTTTGGAGATGTTTCATGAAGAATTTGGATATTTTTGAAGATGTTTTACATGTGCAGTATCTGTACTCTCATGAGTGTACACCCAATTTTTTCAAAATTTTCAACTGCGAGGCTTGTCATATGTTTAATATATCTTATTGTAAGATGTTTGGAGATGTTTCATGAAGAATTTGGAAATTTTTAGAGCTATTTTATATTTGTAGTCTGTATACTCTCATGAGGGTATACCTTATTTTTTTAGTTTTTTCAACTGTGGTGCTTGTCATATATTTTGTACATCTTATTGTAAGCTGTCTCGAGATATTTTATGAAAAATTTAGGTATTTTTGAAGCTGTTTTGTATGTGTACTCTTTGTACTCTCATGAGTGTACACCCCATTTTTCTAAAATTTTCAACTGTGAGGCTTGTCATATGTTTACCATAACATATTGTAAGATATTTGGAGGTATTTCATGAAGAATTTGGTGGTTTTTTGGAGCTATTTTGTATGTGTACTCTCTGTACTCTCATGAGGGTACACCCCATTTTTTCAAAATTTTCAACTTTAAAGCTTGTCATATATTTAGTATATCCTATTGTAAAATGTTTGGAGATATTTCATGAAGAATTTGGTGATTTTTAGAGATATTTTGTATATGTACTCTCTGTACTCTCATGAGGGTACACCCCATTTTTTTTTCAAAATTTCAGCTGTGAGGCTTATCATATGTTTAGTAGATCTTATTGTAAGATGTTTGTAGATATTTTGTGAAGAATTTATGTATTTTTGGAGTTATTTTGTATGCATACTCTCTGTACTCTCATGAGAGTACAACCCATTTTCTCAAATTTTCAGCTGTGGGGCTTGCCATATGTTTTGTAGATCTTATTGTAAGATGTTTGGAGATATTTCATGAAGAATTTGCTGATTTTTGGAGATATTTTGCATGTGTACTCTCTACTCTGATCACTCTATTTTTTTTCTTGGGGTTTATCATATATTTAATACAATCAGTAATTTTTGGAGATTTTTCATGAAGAATTTGGATATTTTTAGAGCTATTTTGCATGTGTACCCTCTATACTCTTATGATGGTACATCCTATTTTTTTTAAATTTTCCAACTGTGAGGCTTATCATATGTTAACTATATCATATTGTAAGATGTTTGAAGATGTTTCATGAAGAATTTGCTAATTTTTATAGCTATTTTGCATGTGTACTCTCTGTACTCTCATGATGGTACACCCCATTTTTTCAAAATTTTCAACTGTGAGGCTTGTCATATGTTTAGTACATCCTATTGTAAGATGGTTGAAGATGTTTCATAAAATATTTGCTGATTTTTGGGACTGTTTTGCATGTATGCTCTTTGTACTCTCATGAGAGTACACCTCATTTTTTTAATTTTTTCAGCTGTAGGGCTTATCATATGTTTAGTATATTTTATTGTAAGCTATTTGGAGATATTTCATGAAAAATTTGATGATTTTTGGAATTATTTTGCATGTGCACTCTCTGTACTCTCATAGGATACAACCTATGTTTTCAAAATTTTCAACTGTGGGTTTGTCATATGTTTAGTACATCCTATTGTAAAATGGTTAGAGATGTTTCATGAAGAATTTGATAATTTTTGTAGCTATTTTGCATATGTACTCTTTGTACTCTCATGAGAGTACACTCAATTTTTTCAAAATTTTCAACTATGGGGCTTATCATATGTTTAATATATCCTATTATAAGATGTTTAGAGATGTTTTATGAAGAATTTGGTGATTTTTGAGACTATTTGCATGTGTGATCTCTATACTTTAATGAGGGTACACCTTATTTTTTTAATTTTTTTTCAACTGTAGGGCTTGTCATATGCTTAGTACATCATATTGTAAGCTATTTAGAGATGTTTTATGAAGAATTTGGATATTTTTAGAGCTATTTTGCATGTGCACTCTCTGTACTCTCATGAGGGTACACTTCATTTTTCAAAAAATTTCAACTATGGGGCTTATCATATATTTAGTATATCCTACTGTAAGATGTTTGGAAATGTTTCATGAAGAATTTTGTGATTTTTAGAGCTGTTTTGTATGTGTACTCTCTGTACTCATATAAGGGTATACCCCATTTTTTCAAAAATTTTAATTGTGGGGCATATCATATGTTTAGTACATCATATCGTAAGATAGTTAGAGATGTTTCATGAAGAATTTAGTGATTGTTTGAGTTATTTTTCATGTGTACTCTTTATAAGATATTTGTAGATATTTTATAAAGAATTTAGTGATTTTTGGAGCTATTTTTTTATGAGTACTCTCTGTACTGTCATGACGGACATCCCAATTTTTCAAAATTTTTAGCTGTGGAGCTTGTCATATGTTTAGTATATTCTATTGTAAGTTGTTTGGAGATATTTTATTAAGAATTTGCTGATTTTTGAGGTTATTTTGCATATATACTCTCTGTACTCTCATGAGGGTACACTCTATTTTTTCAAAAATTTTAACTGTAGGGCATGTCATATGTTTAGTATATCCTATTATAAGATGTTTGGAGATGTTTCATGAAAAATTTACTAATTTTTGGGGCTATTTTGCATGTGTACTCTCTATACTCTCATGAGGGTACACCCAATTTTTTCAATTTTTTAATTGTAAGGCTTGTCATATGCTTAGTACATCATATTGTAAGATATTTGGAGATGCTTCATGAGAAATTATGGTATTTTTGGAGCTATTTTGCATGTGTACTCTCTATACTCTCATGAGTACAAGCTATTTTTTTTCAAAATTTTTAACTGTGGGGTTTGTCATATGTTTACTATATCATATTGTAAGAAGTTTGAAGATATTTCATGAAGAATTTAGATATTTTTAGAGCTATTTTGTATGTGTACTTTCTGTACTCTCATGAGAGTACACTATATTTTTTCAATTTATTTAACTATGTGGCTTATCATATGTTTACTATATCCTATTATAAGATGTTTGAAAGTGTTTCTTAAAAAATTTGATAATTTTTGGAGCTATTTTGCATGTGTACTCTCTGTACTCTCATGAGGGTTCACCTCATTTTTTTTTTTAATTTTCAACTGTGGGGCTTGTCATATATTTATTATATCATATTATAAGATGTTTGGAGATATTTCATGAAGAATTTCAGTATTTTTAGAGCTATTTTGCATGTGTACTCTTCGTACTCTCATAAGGGTACACTCTTTTTTTAGTTTTTTCAATTGTGGAGCTTGTCATAAGTTTAATACATAATATTGTAAGCTGTTTAGAGATATTTCATAAAAAATTTGGGTATTTTTGGAGCTATTTTGTATGTGTACTCTCTGTAGTCTCATGAGAATACACCCTATTTTTTTTTTCAATTTTTTCAATTATGGGGCTTGTCATATATTTACTATATCCTATTATAAGATATTTTGAGATGTTTCATGATGAATTTGCTAATTTTTGGAGCTATTTTGCATGAAACGTATTTATGTCTGCGGTGAATGAGGTTAATGACTGGTGTGATGATGAAGTTGTTATGTCTAATGAACCAATTATGGGCAAACTCCTTGGCATCACTGTTCACAATGAAAAAGAGGCATATGAATTGTACTGTGATTATGCACATCAAACCAGATTTAGTGTTAGGAAGGATCATACTAGTTATTGGCCAAACTTGAAAATTTGAAATCAAAGGATTTTTTATGTGTAAAAGTAGGTCTGAAGAAAGCTGTCAATCTAAACTGCTCAGTCAAATTTCAGAAAATAGATACGAGGAGTGGTTGTCCAGCCATAATTAGATTTTCTATTGATTTAGATGGGAATTAGAAAGTTAATAAATATATAAAAGTTATAATCATTCATTGGCAATACCGGATGACCTACATCTTCTCAGATTATACAAAGGCATCAACGATGAGAAGGCAGCTGTGTTGAAGTCAATGATAAAGGCGGAATTAGAGTAACTATTGCATTTAGTTATCTTAGTGAGAAAGTTGGCGGCGTGGAGAATATTGGCTTCATAAAAGAGATGGTTTCAATTATATCCAAAAAGAAAGAAGATCAAGGATTATGAATAGTGAAAGTAATGCATTAAGATAACTATTCAAGAAAAGGCAAGTTGAGGATGAAATGTTTGCATGGGATGTCCTAGTTGATAAGTCGGATAACTTGGCCAATTTTTTTTAGCAATGGCATGTCAAGGATAGAATATGATTATTTTGGGGATGTCATAATTTTTTATACAAGTTATCGACCTAATAAATATAATCTTGCCTGTGCACCTTTTGTTGGAGTGAATCATTACTGATAAAATATCTTATTTGGAGTAGTCTTTCTATCAGAAGAGATAATTGATTCATTCACATGGCTATTCAAAATATTTCTTCGATTAATAAATGGTAGGCATCCTACAATAATATTCACTGATCAAGATCAGGCAATGACGAGAGCTATCAATTGTATTACCGCATACTCGCCATAGGTTGTGCCAATAGCATATTTCTACGAAAGCTCATTCGAAGGTACATTACTTTAATAGTAATAAGACAATACAAAGTCTCTTTTATACATGCATGAGTAAGTGTGATTCACAGGAAGAGTTTGAGCAAGCTTGGTCTACCATGTTAGAAGAAGATAATTTGCATGATCATGCTTGGCTGTCTGAGCTATATAAAATTAGATGTAAGTGGTCCACCGCATTCTGCAAAGACTCATTCTGTATGAGTATCTTATCAACACAATGTAGTGAGTCCACGAATAATGCATGTCATGGAATCTCTAAACCAATAAGTTCTATTACCGATTATTTCTTGGGATTGGAGAAGGTTATGGACACATGGAGATGGAATGAATATGATGAAGATTTCAAGTGTAGCCAATCAACAATTGTTCCTATTGTTAAAACCAGTCCAATTTTGAAATAAGCTGCTATGTTTTACACAAGAAAGCTTTATACAATGTTCGAAGAAGAATTTTTGCATGAAGTTGGTGGATTAATAATAAATGTGTTAGATGACATTCTCATGGAGTATTTTGTGAGAAACTTAGAGAATAAAAGTTCTTTCAAAACATGAACTGTCCATTTTGACAAGACATGCATAAATGTAACTTATAATTGTAAAAAATTTTAAATGATGGGGGTGCTTTGTGCCCACTGCATCCGAGTTCTAAGTTAGGAAGATATTGTGCATATTTCGGAAAAGTATATTTTCATGCGATGGTCAACCAGAGTAAATAGAGATATCTACTTTGACAGTGCTTACAGGAACTTAAAACATGTGCAAGATAATGATGAAAATAAAACTGGCATTATTTTTCGGAACCACATTAGTCGATATGCATATCAAAAAAGAACAAGGGCACAAGGTAATAAGAAAGCTGAGGAGTATATGTTGGGTTCCTTAAAAAACTATATGATAATATTGATTCTATATTATGTGAGAATTCACCTCCGATTGACAAAATAATTAAGAAGAAGAAGTCTACTATAACAAAAAAAGGAACTGACTTTTTAAAGGATCCAGTTAAGCAGCGACCAAAGGGTATTTCCAATACAAGGCTGAAAGGATATTGTGAGAGAAACAAAAAAGCCAAGAGTAATTCTCTACCTATCTCTGAATTTATAGTCTTTAAATATTACTGTTAAACTTTAAACCATTATATTTTTTATATTACAGAGACAAAAGAACAAGCTACGAGAGGTGGAGACCATGAAGGGCCACCCATTGCAACACCTTTTTCTGTTATGCCAGAATGCTTTTCAGAGATATGCAGTATAACACTTCATTCCTGGTCTTACATATCAGTAACTGATACGATGTTCTATCTTAGGAATTTAACTCAAGCTCAACAATCACTAAGTCGGCTGAAGGATACACCAAGCTGATAATGAATATCATTAAAGGGAAACATTATAATGTGTGATATCATTTAGTTGTCATATGTTCATCGAATGTATATACTTTAATGCAGCTCAAGAGATGGGAGCGAAAAGAGTACAAACCAAATAGTCTTATAGCACTGCACGTTAAAATGAGGGACACTACGAAAATCATTGCAGATGATGACAAAGGTAAAATAGGAGAATTACTCATATATGTCGCCATAACAACAAGGTTATAGTAAAAGACATTAACTTCAAGACAAAACACATAAAGAGCAAAGAGCAGACGAGCTAGGGAAAATTATGAAGGTTTGTAACTTTTTTTAGATGTTTTTTATACAAAGAATTATGCTTGAACACTTTCGGGATCAATTTTATTTTATTTTAAATTTTTATGTTATTTTTAAAATATGTTTATTTAGGATCTATTTGGACTTTATTTTGTTTATATTTCTAATTTTAATTTTATTTTTTAGATATATTTAGTAAACATATTTTTAAGAAGTTGTTTGGGATCACTTTTATTTATTGTATGCTTTTGTTTGTTTTCAATTTGTTTTATTTATGTTTAGGGTTAAAATAAAATATCTAAAATAGATAGCAAAATTGATCCCAAATAGGTGTAATTCTGTATATCTTTCTAATAAATTGAGAAATGTGACTAAAATTTAATGATTTATCTGCAAATTGAAGCACCCATTCATAGCTCAAATATCATGTTGTATTCGAAAGAGCAGAATGTAGCTAGCTGAGTTGGGAGCATGGTTTTAGAAGATGGAAGTAAAGTCCGTTACCTCATCAAGAATGGAGAAATAATTGACAGTGTGGAGAGATGGGAAAAGCTCATTAAAGAAGGGAAAAAGGTAAAAAAAAGCTAAGGTACTTGAAAGTTTGCAGCATAGGTTCTTTTTGTTTTTTTTTTGGTGTGTTTTATCCTCAGATATATTAGTGTAGCTTTTGCTCTTAGTTATGTTATTTCAGTATGTTTCATCTTCAATGTTCTCTTTTATTTGGAAGGTTTTGATTTTCTTTTCATAGTTTTCTTTTGACTGCATTAAATTGTCACATTTTTCATGAACTAAGTGGTCTCCACTGATATTGATAATCAAACTGTTTTCTTTCATGATCAATATTTATTTAGTATTCAATTAACTATGAGGAATTTCAAACTTTAAAACAAACTAATCTTATATATATATATGTAGATAGATAATTGAGTTTTATAATTTAATTATTTCTTGAAATCATTCCTTGACATTATATTAAAAATCAAAGTAAAAAAGTAATCTGGAGCTCTCAAACTAATGAAACACTAAACATCTTAAATTTTCAACGCTGATCGAGTTTTAAGCATATTAACTAATCAATCAAACCCAGTTTAGACAAAATACATCTACTATATTTGTGCACAATATTGTAAAAATTACAGTTTAAATGTTTATGAAGCATTGAAATGTCACTGATTTAAATTGTTTATCTAAGGTTTGTTTGTAAATAAAAGTGAAGTAAACAAAATATATTTCAATTTTAAGAATTTTTAATGTACATAAAAAATATTAATCATGAATAGTTGAGAAGTCACTATACATGCTTCTCGATTCTTAATCTTATCAAAATTACCTTCTCCAACCACTAACCCTTAGCAGGAGATCATTTTAAAATATCATTATATTTCAATTTTTTTATAATCAAACTAATTTTGAATTGCATCTAATTGATAACATCGACTAAACAACAATTACAAGAAAAGTAATATTTTTTTCAAGGAACATCATTAATCAGCTTTATTCTAACTATTTAAATTTATCACCTAAATCTAAAATATAGAAAAAGCTCTCCTTAAGCAGTTATTTCCGTAGCTGATAACTTTTATCAGTTCACATTTAGCTTAGAATAACATCTACTAAACATATAAATAAAAATAGTAGAAAAGCTGAAAAAATTGAAAAAAATGAGGTGTACCCTCATGAGAGTATAGAGAGTACATATACAAAATAGATTCAAAAATCAATCCAGATGCCTACAAGCACCTTATAATGGTAGCTACTGAACATTTTATCTCCAAACATAGTAGAATAGCTAAAAAATTGAGAAAATGGGTGTACTCTCATGAGAGTACATATAGTACACATTCAAAATAGTCCTCAATAATCCACCAGAAGCCTCCATATAGCTTAAAATGACATCTAGTAAACATTTGATCTCGAAACAGGGTAGAATAGCTGAATTTTTTTTAAAAAAATAGGGCATACCCCCATGAGAATACAGAGAGTATACATTCAAAACTGACCCAAAAACTCACCAAGAAGCCTCCAAATAACTTAGAATGTCATCTACTAAATATTTGATCTCCAAACAGGGTAGAATAGTTGAAAAAATTTAGAGAAATGGGGTGTACCCTTATTAGAGTACAAAAAATACACATACAAAATAGATCAAAAAATTGAGCCAAATGCCTACAAACAGCTTACAATGACATTTACTAAATATTTTATCTCCAAACAGGGTAGAATAACTGAAAAAATTGAGAAAATAGGGTGTACTCTTATGAGAGTATATATAGTACACATATAAAATAGCTCTAAAAATTCAGCAAGAAGCTTCCAAACAGCTTATAATAACATATACTAAATATTTTATCTCCAAATAAGGTAGAGTAGTTGAAATTTTTTGAGAAAATGAGGTGTACTCTCATGAGAGTACAGAGAGTACACATTCAAAATTGATCCAAAATCTACCAAAAAGTCTCCAAACAGCTTATAATGATATATACTAACATATGAATGAATGAAAGGGTATAATAGTTGAAAAAAATTAAGAAAATGGGGTGTACTTTCATGAGAATACAGAGACTACACATTCAAAATAGCTCCAAAAATCCACCAAGAACCTCCAAACAACTTATAATGGCATTTACTAAACATATAAATGAAAGAAAATATAGAATAGTATATAAAATTGACAAAATGGGGTGTAACCTTGAGGGTAGAAAAATTCTCATAAGGGAGTAGTCTTTTAAATCTATGGGGAGAAAAGAAAAAAGAACCCTTATAAAGATTTGTCTTAGTAAGACCTCACGCAGATCCACAAATGTACTTATTCAGGTGATCGGATATGTCATCAAGGTATAGTGTACTATCTCTAAAGATAGAAGTCACTACCCTTTAATAGAACCAATCACCTCAATAAGGACTCCTAAAGATGATAATGCATATGTACTAGATTCTTCCCTATTTTTATATGGAAAAGTAAAATAAGATTTATTTTAAATTGGATTCATTAAGTTCCCTATAGGGGTAAGCCCCATAGTTAATTACATCCTAAAGGGCATGATCTTAGGAAAACTCTTGATTAAGGTAAATGATCATTATCTTTGAAGATTTTAATAGGAAGGACTGTCAATCGATTATTTTATATTTAAAGATCAAAATGAGATTGATCAAAAGAGGGAGTTATTATCGAGGCCAAAATGGGAATAAGTAGGAGATGCTCACGATGTTAGGAAACCTAGCGAGCATCTCAAATTATCCTATAATTGGGCTTTACATTTTAAAAAATTGATTTAATTTATTTGAGTTGTATTTTTCATTAGAATTTTAGGACTTAAGATTCCTTAACACAAGATTAAGTAAATGCCTAGGAAGTAAGGAATTATGCTTATGGCATGTAAGGGGAAAAATAATCTTAGAACCTAAATCTAGGGAACTTCGACGAGGGTTGCAAGCACAATATAAATCTAAGGTGAAAATGGATAATTGGTTTGCCTCCACAAGAGAGGACAAAATACTCGACACCTTGGACTTACAACCGCCTCGGGGTGGCCGCCAACTAACTCATCCTACGATTTTAAATACATGTAGGAAAGTCTTTTATGCTTATGCAAGATAGCTAAGCTATTTTTATTTAGAAAGAGACTAAGTCCTTAAACTCACTCCCTAAAGAGACTATATCATGTAAAGGACATGCTTCAAATGACTTAAATCTAATGTAATTCAAATTTCATTTTATTTTTATTTTTGGACAATCATTTTTGACTCAGGCTAATATAATTTTTATGACTAATGCATAAGAAATCAGATTATTGGCCAAAATCGATAAAAAGTGAGTTTCCATGACCCTCAAAGGTCAAGTGTTCTCTCAAAAGGTGGAAGCCCTCCAATCAAGAGTTAAATAAGATGCATTTGTGCATGATATTATAAAAAATGCTCATCCAAATGGCTAATTCTCTTATCTTGATTTAATCCTAAGCTTTAGGTGAGGTTATGAGTTATTTAGTTTTATTTGAGTTGTTAAGTTGGGTAAAAATTTATTTTTTCCTAAAGAGCTTAATCCACATCTAGGCCATACATAAAGCAAGGAATAAACTAGAAAAAACATGCCACTTAATGCAAAAGCTAAACAAATTATCAATCAATTTATAAAGCTAATCTTAAAAAGAATAAATGGTCATTTGTGGTCGGGTACCACCGCACAAAATTGAAAATATCAAATGTGGGAAGCCAAGCTCTACCCTTATACAACTGGATTACAAATAAATTTAATTACAATTTAAGCAAAGGAATTCATTGTTATGGGGGTCTTCAAGCTTTATTCTTATTTCTTCTTTCTTTCTTTCTTCTTTTCTTTTTCTTCTTTTGTTCCTCCATTGGATGGTTGGAAGGTGGATGCTCTAAGGTTTCACATGGTGCATAAGATAGGATCTTATGACCAATGTTCATCTAATCCCCAATAATAAATCATTCCAAAAATCCTAAAACATACAAACTTTTACATGAAAAGGAAAAGGGAAAACACTACACATGCAAAATAAGGGTTAAAATCACACATAAATCCCAAGATGTATATTGGACTTATCACCCCACACATGGGTGACTAAGTCCACCTGTCCTATGAATTATGAAAGGGGTATAAACACCTACAAGCAAGAAGCATTTATATTTTTATTTATGATAACGTCCCTTAAGCACAATCCCCTACAGAAAAGAATAGTTAGACTAAGCATTTTCTACCATTAATTCTACGAGCATACACCCTAACATCTAGTGTAAAACACATATCACAAAATAAAACATAACATCAAACCATGCACCGACCTAACCTAAAGCTAGAAGTGGTGACTTAGGCTAATTTGTGTGCTTTGAAGGTTTGTATGGTATGCTTAGCTCAGGACTTTAGGTTCAGATTTTCTAAGTGTGAATGACATGTTAAACTTAAAGGAGGGTTTTATTTAAGTTGTTTAAGTGTTTTGGGTTATTTTTATTTCATGTTTTGATTTAGTTCAAGTGGAACCTACAATTAATTACTAAGTTATGAAGAGAGGGAAAGAGAAGAGAATTCTCTTTCCTTCCCTAATCCTTAAGTAATTTTTAAGGTAAGTTCATATTTTAATTTCATTTAGGTGAATGTTTTGATTACATCTTTTAATCAATCCTAAGTTTAGACAAACTCTAAACAAACTATTCAAAAAGAGAGACATTTTAAGATTAAATAAAATGAATCAACATTCACATAATACACATTACTTCCTTTCTTTCCCAACATATATAACATGCAAAATGGATGACCTTAAGCATTTATACATGCAAATGAGAATAGTTAACACATGATGCATACTAAGTAAAATAAGAAAATTTAGAAGTTGAATATGCATGATTTTTCTTAAGTAGAAAAGATTTTCCTTATCCATTTCACATACATATGAAAGTAAGATAGCAAGTGAGTATAGCCATTAATTAATGTAAGGTATAAGAACTACTTAGTTACTTAAATTAAGTAAGTGGTTCGACTAATATAACACACTTTATTCAAGTACAACATGTATAAAAAAGAAATGAAATGAAATAGCAATATGTTATTGATGGTTTCATTTTTTTTATTTATGCAATTTATTCATAAGTATATGATTTAAGTGAAAACATAATGAATTTTTAAATTAAGTAAGTAAATTCTTTAAATGAAACTACATTAAATTATTCAAACTATACATATAAGAAAGAAAGAAAAAATAAACATGACTTTATAATCCTAAAGAAGCTAATAATTTAGAATATGAATGAATTTCAAAATGATTTGATATTTCATTTTGAAGTTTTAAATATTTTGATTTAGTAGTGATAATAGATGTATTTTTTTAGCCAACACATATTTTACATAAAGTATTTTTATTTTTAAATTTAAACATGAAATTATGAATTAATTAATGGCATACAATTTACCACAATTAAGTTATTTAAACAATTAATACTTTTGGCCACAATTTTAATTAAAAAGTAAACTTCATACTTATGAAGGGTTTTAATTTTTCTATTACAAAATCTACCCAAGGTAGATTAATTAAGTTATGAAAATTTTAGAATTTTGAAAATTGTTTCATGGATAATCAATGAATTAACCCTTAATTAAGAGAGAAAGAAAGAAAATGGGGTTTAGGGAATAGAAAAATATCCCAAAATTATTCCATAAAATTCTTAATCACTGGATCTAACCTTAATCAAACTTAATTAAAGGTTAAATCTATAAATCACATCTTAATTACCTTAATTACATAAAGGGATAATGAGGGAATTAACTAATAATTTTCCCAATTAAGGCCTTAATAAATCTCAAGAAAATTAGGGGAGGCAGAGGTCATTCTTTAAAATGAACCCTAAAAATTTGAGATCAATTAGTTACTTAATTAGAGAATAATTAGCTAATTAAAATTCCCAAAGAAACCTAAATTTAGTGAAAAAAGAATTTAAAATCCATTGAAATCATTTTTAAAATATTATAGATGAAATTATTTATCCATAACATTTTTTATTTTGTTTTTCTAAATTTTATTGAAGGAGTTATAACTTTTAGAAGATTTTGAATTAATTAGGAATTAATTAAAATCCCTAACTAATCTCGCTAATCCGCTCAACCACGCTGGAGGTCGCAGACTTTACATGTTACGCGGAGCCACCCACTTAAACATCAAATCAAGGAGGCAAGCAACGTGCTAATATCCTTAGTCATCGATCAAGGATCAAGCGAGGATACACCACAATTTAAATCGAAGGATAAAACATAAAAATAATCTCAACCATCCATCTAAAATGCATGGATTGAGAGCCAAGTTCTTCCCTGAGGATGAATGAGACCGTCCATGATCCAAGGGGAGATCTGAGCCTGATCTTGCATAGAATCATTCAAGAGTCAACCCACACCATAGAGGAATAAAGCACCAATCCAACGGTGAATTTCACATGCAATGAAAATTTCTTTCACAAAGGACCAACACCTCCTAATCTAAGTGGTCAAAAAATCACTAACCTTGTTGGAGGTGATCACCGATGCTCGAGATCGATGAGGTAGCTTCTAGTGGAGATGAATCCCTATTGAAGTTCTTAGGCTTTGAGGTTGACTGGATCAATGGGTGGACCAACTCCTCTTCAAGATCCTTGCGGCTTTGATCCAATTGAGGCTCTCCTTGCTGTGGGATCTCAAATGGATGCTTGGGAAGGCTCACTTGGTCCTTAGATGAAGAGTGTAGAAGGAATTTGAGGGATTGTACAAGAAGTTTGCTAATCACTCCACCTCCCTATTTTGCACTGAAAAGAGAAGAAGCAATTCTAATCTTTGAAGGCAGTGATTCTCGATGATTGTTAACTCTCTCTAAGCCTCAATCGAGTGTGAGTGAAGTGAGATTTCAGTGAATTAGGGGGAGTATATCTCCCCCTATGGAAATCAGACAGCCGATAATGAGCTTGTGATTTTTATCCAATTGACCATATGGAGTGAGATGTTTAGGTCGTAGATCATTGACACGGGCCAAGGAGTGGAATGCCAACTCCCATGTGCGAATTGAGGTTAGTTTGAAATTTAATTTCAAGGCTGGTTGGATTTGGTCCATGGGTCAAATGGGTTGACCCAAACCCATTTGGTGCACCACTCATCATTTAAGTCCCTTGAGCTTTTAAAAGTCTCAAGTGATTGTGAAGAGTGTATGGCAAAAAAAATACCCATGGCTAGGCCAAAATTTGTTCTATGGATGGTAAAATGGTCATTTTGTTATTTTTCAATTTGGGTATGTTGAGAAAATAGGTTTGGCCAAATTTTCATTGGATTTGGAATCCATTTGATAGGTTTGGCTCATGTTAACCCATTTAAAAATGGGTCAACTTCAAGTTGACAATAAATAGGTCGTCAAACCAAGAGTTCAAGTTCATATGACCATTTGAAATATTTTGATGCCTTTGGTTTGGTTCAATTTGGTTTAGATTTGGTTATCTCATATGACTCATTTAGGTCAAATGGGTCAAGTTGACCCATTTGACCTATTTGGGCAAGTAGTTTAGGTTTTAGTCATATGAAGTGGATTGGTACCTTTGTTTCCAATCAAGGGTTCAATTTTGGCTCACCCTTTAGTCATGTTGGGAAGGTCAATTGGGCTAGTTGGGCTGGCCAATGAGGTCAAGTTCCACAAGTGATTTGGAATGGACTTGACCCATTGGTTTCAATCATTTGGCTTAGATCAAGTTTGACACATTTTGACCCTTTAGGTCAAAATGAGTCAACAAGGTCATGGGCCATAAAGAAGCTCAAATGGCTTGGTCAAGTTCAAACATAGGTCATGAGTGAACTTAGATCAATGATTTCAATCAATTTGGCCTATATTTTTGGCTATGTAAGGTTTCATTTTAAGTTAAGTGTTGACTTGGTCAACCCTTAGTTTGGTTTGACCCAATTTGATTGATTGATCATCCCATGATAATTGTTTGGTCATGTGATATATGAGTTTGGTTCAATCCAATAATGATCAAAAGTTGGCTCATAAGGGTACTTTAGGTCACTTTGGGTCAAGTGAGCCTAAGTGGGTCAAATGACTTGGTCAAAGCTTGATTTGAAGTTAATTGATCTTGTATATGGACTTATGATTGAAATATAAATCCATTTACAAGTGGTTTGAAGTCAAATGGGTTTTGATCCATTTGAAAATTTCATATTCAAAAGAAGAATATGAAGGAGTTTTGGGTTTGATTTTTGATTTGGCTTTTGATTGTTTGATTGAAGTTTGGATTTATATATGAGCTCATGATTGTAGGGTTGATTGAACCATGAGAAAAAAATCAAGAGTTTGGCTTGATTTGAAAATGATTTGGCTAAGTTCAAGATTGAAAAGGCTTAGATTTGATTTTGAGTGGATTTGAGTTTGAGTTATGGAGTTGGTTTTGATTATTTGAATTTATATTTCATTTATATGTGAATATAAATGATCATGAGAAAATTTCAAAAATTTGAAAGAGTTTAATCATGATTTGGGTTAAATCCATTAAAGGGAATTTAAAGGATTTAAGAGAATTTTTAATTTGAATTTTAATTTTTGAATTAGATTTGATTGATTTATATTTACATTTCATTTATATATAAGAATATAAATGATAATACAAATAATTTTTGAGAAAATCCCATGAATTTGAATAGGTTTGATCAAAGTTTATGTTAAATCTATTAATAAAAAATTAAGGGATTTAAGGGAATTTCAAGTATTTTAAATTTAAAATTTAATTTTTTCTTTTGATTTGATTGATTTATATTTATATTTCATTTATATATGTGAATATAAATGAGGATATAAATAAGTTTTGAGAAAATCTCATGGATTTGAATAGGTTTGATCAAGGTTTAGAGTTGATTTTGGCCAAGTCCTTTAATGGAAAATTAAAGGAACTTAGGGAAATTTCATGAATTGATTTTAAATTTTGAATTTGATTTGATGGGTTTGAATTTATATTTCATTCATATATGAGAATAAAAATGGATTATGAGAAAATCTCAAATATTTGAATAAGTTTTGAATCATAATTTTGGTTGCTAAGTCCTTAAGAAAGGGTTAATGACTGAAATTTGAACTTATAAATTTTTGATGGAATTTGATCATGGGTTTCAATCGTGGATCTCAATCATGAAATTGAATCATGGAATTGATTTGAGTTTGAGAAAATCAAATAGAATTTATTTGGAGTTTGACTTGAAGGAGGGAAAGTGAGGAATGGTTTAAGCTAGAAAATTTTCCTAACCTGACCACCAAACGGCTTACTGTAAAAGATGTGTTTGATCTATGAAGGCTTCTATGTGATCATTGGAGACACTCAAATGTTATCTAAAGATCACAAGAACTAACAAACTATCTATCTTTAACCCAAGGAAAAGAAAGAATCTAGATCTTAGTGTAATGTGGTTTTATGTCCAAGACATAAGAGAGAGGGAAGAAATCCACGAGGGATGAGTGTGAACCTTCCACTAGGGAAGTTCAAGTCATCTACAAGGAGATGAAAGGTTTGGTTTGATTTGAATCTCACTAAAAGAAATCTATAGAGAGGTTGAATTTGTTTTAATTTTGTTAAGTTTGAATTTTAGGATGAACCCTATATAATGGGTCTGAGTAGGAGCCATGGAGGCTAAGACCTAACTCATATTTATCAATCCAAAGGGGTAGTCCACTAAGCATATAGTAGGACTAGCCAACCAAAGGGATGCCTTTCGGTATACATCAGTTGTACTAGGAAGAAAGCATAGTAGACTTACATCCTCCAAGTAAACAGCCAGTAATCTATTGGCAAGATAATAAATTGAACCAAACCTAGGGCTGACAATTGCGTGAATGCCACTGGGGAACTTAGATCAACTCAAAGATAGTCAAGGTTGATTTCATTTTTAGATTATTTGTCTTGATTATGATGGATCTCATAGGTTTATGATGAACGACCGAGTCATGGAAGCCTACCTAACTCGATTTACCAATTCAAAAGTAGTAGTCTACAAGGTAGAACTATCCAACCAAGGAGAAATGCCTTTTGGCACACAATGGTCAAGTATTAAGAAGAAAGCACGTGGATTCATATATTCTAGAGATAAGGAAACATTGGGGTGATCAGTTGCTTTGGGCAACAAATCAAACCCGAATTGACTATTGAGTGAATGCCACTGTGGGACTTAGATTAACTCAAAAATAGTCAAAGATAGATTACATTTTTAATTTTATTTTGATTATGATGGATTCCATTGATTTGCGATGGATCGCATTGAGAAGGAGCTTATAGAAGTCTAGACCCATTCTGCACTAAACCAAAGGGAGTAGCTTCCTTGATGGGAGAACTATCCAACCAAAGGAGTGCCTTTTGGTTTAAATGATCAATTGAAGGGAAGAAAGCTCGGACTCACATCTTCCACTAGAAAAGACCATGATTGCTTTGGCAATAAATCAAACCGACTAGGCTCATCGATTTACGATAATCATGCTAGAAAGTATGCGTCATAGTCTTACATCTTTTAAAGTGAATGATTGCCGGGGTAACTTGTTTGTGGAAAAATAGATTGAACCCAACCTAAGGGCGACTACAGAGTGAGAACCAACCCGGAGATTTATCTCAACTCGTAGTCGAAATTTAGGGAGTTCCCGACACCGCCCTAAAGATAGGATTTCTGGAGAAGGGCCCTTTGGGGCTTGAATCATAATCCACAAGAGAATTAATTATTATTTATTTTATTTTAGTTTATTTATTTTATCATGGACCCTATTAGTTTGTGAGGGATCAAATAGAGAAGGAGCTTATATCGGCCTAAACCTATCTCAGATTTACTGAACTAAGGGAAAATATGCGCATCCCCTGAATAAATTTTCCAACCATAGGGGTGGCTACTAGGAAAGAGGAACTGTTCAATCCAAAAGTAACAAGAGTAGTGTCTAAATGGGGTTGCAAAGGACTTGATCCAAACACAGTGCTCACATGGGATGGGGCCACTAAAGGCTTAATCCAACACCCTAGAGAGAATGACATGGCTAGTCATAAATTCAATAGGTATTCGGTGTCCAACTCAAGAAGAAAGTGCTGAGACTCATATCTGCTAAGAGTGGTAACCACCGGGTGAGTCGCTATCAGCATAGCGAACATCAACCAACCTAAGGTGCCTGTCAATTTACAATAATCAGCCTATGAAAAAAACTTGGGGACTCACATCCTCCTACACGACTATTGGTAGTCTATCTTCACCGACTATCACCTAGGCTATTGAGAATGCCACTGGGACTTAGCTGAAGTAGTCAAGAGGAAAGGAACCTCTGGGGGACTTATCCTAAACCTCAAATATACTCAACCTAATTAGAACATGATGGTTAGTTCAAGAAGAAAGCACGGGGACTCACATCTTCTTAAACAAAGTCAACATGAGATAGCTTACTGGCTGGGTAGTGAAGACTACCATACTAATAAGGTGCTCGTTGGTTTGCAATGATCAAGTTAGATAGAAAATATGGGGACTCACATCTTTCAAAATAAGAGACCACGGGTGACACAAGAGTGCATATAGACCACCCAAGCCTAATGAGTGAGTGTCACAGGGGGCTTTCTCCCACATCAAAATAGCTTGAGATAAAAGATTTATGTTTGTTGTTGTGAAAGAGGGATAGGATACCACTGGGGGACTCTTACACCTATCCTAAACAAATCATGATGGATTCACAAGACAAGCAAAGAAAACTTCAAAAGAAGAAAAGATTTGATGAATGGAATCGATTTTGTTCTTTTTATTAATGATTATTTTCAAATAAATTTATTTCATGGGTAATATTTCTTTAGGTAGAGCCCATTAATTGGAAGCATCGGGTGTTCCACTTTATAATTAATAAGCTGATAAGATCCTCCTTGGTAGGCCTTCTTTATGACATAGGGGCTTCCTAAGTGAGTTCAAACTTACCTCCCATCTTTCAACGAGCAACAATTGGTCTCCTTAGGACTAACACAAGTTCTACTTAAAGACCTAGGGGACCATTGTGAGCTTGAATCATTTTGGCCTTGTACAACTCGAGGTTCTGGCATACCCGTAGGCGACATTCCTTCAAACCTTCGAGCTCTTCTAACCATAACTTTGCATTATGCTTTGTAGTGATCTTGTTACCCAATGCTATCCTTAGTGATGGGAGTTGAACTTCTAAGGGAAGAACGACTTCAGACCCATACACTAAGAAAATGAAGTAGATTGAGTTGGAGTTTGGTATGTAGTGCGGTAGGCCCACAAGGCTTCAACCAACTACTGTCCATCTTTGTTGTCATCAAGAGTCTTCTTTAGTATCTAGATGAGAGTTTTGTTGAATACTTTTGCTAAACCATTAGCTTTGGGATAGTAGATGGTGGAGTATCTCCAATCTATACCATGTCTTCTGGGAAAGCTATTGATCTTTATGCTTTTGAATGCAATACCATTATTAGATATAATTCATCGAGGCACCCCAAACCTATATATGATATGGTTCCTAAAAAATTGAAGCACATGGTGAGTTGTGACCTCTTTGAGTGGGATGGCTTTCACCCACTTAGAAAAGTAGTCGATGGCAGTTAAGATGAATCGATGCCCCTTGGAAGAAGGAGGATCGATCGAACCTATAATGTCAGTACCCTAACACTCAAATGGCCATGAAGCCAAAGTAGGTTGTAGCATGTTGGGTGGTTGGTGGAGGACCACACCGTGCACTTGACACTAATAGCATCTCCTAGCTACGTCAATGCAATCTGCGATCATAGAAGGCCAGTAATATTCAAGTCTTTTGATCTTTGACTTCATCTTTGGACCGGACTGATGCACTCTACATAGACTTGAATGTACTTTGGTTACAATGCCACGCTTCATGTTTGTCTAAAAATGTAACCACATCTGGTCAAAGGACCGGCGGTACAGGGTGCCGTCAACAAGGGCATAAGAGAGTGCTCTCTGTTTCACCTGATGGGCTTGAGATTTCTCTTGAGGTAGTTTGTAGGTGTTCAAGTAATCTAGGAACGGTTGCCTCCAAGCCAGCTCCTTGTCCATTTTGGCAACGATAACCTCCCCTTCAAGAGAAAGTATCTCGATGAGTTCCGAATCAATAAGGGATATGACTTGTCTATTTTGGACCCTTATTGAAATGGACTCATCTTTTGGACATGCCAACTCTTTGACAAATTTTGCCAAGGCATCATCTACATTCTCGCCGGAACCTTGTAGATAGTAACTTGAATCAATAATAGCTTCATGGTATACTTGATGAAGCTTATTTGAGGACCCGATAGACCGTAATTTGGTTGATGACCAACTGAGAATTCCCAAATGTTGATGCTTTTGATGTTGATAGTGATGGCTAACTCCAAACCATCAATCAAAGCCTCATACTTGAGCTTCGTTGTTGGTGCAGGGGTTGGAAAGATAGTATGAGAATTTTATCGCATCACAATTTGGAGAATAGATCGTGGTGCTTCACCTTTAAGAAAAGAAGTAGCACCATTAAAATACATCTCCAATCGGCGCTGCCGCCTCCCTAAGTTCATGATTTTCATCGGGAGATCATTAAGGAGAATTAGCAAGAAGTGGGTGTCGCTAAGAAATCCAAGTGCTATCCTTTATCGCACGAGGGGTACAAATGTGATATCAAACCGCAAGTATCATGGACCAATGAGCCAAACATCCGTAAAGGTTGGTGTCATGAGGTACTACAGAGGATTGGTTCGAGATCAAGTTCACCATATGAGAAAGCATGTAGTGCATAGCTTTAAGATGCAAAGATCAAAGCTAGCAAAGTTTCTAATAGGTGGATAGTTGTTTCCAGAATCAAACATTAGGTAGTAGAGCTTTCCTTCCTCATTGTTGGCTTTGGCCAAGATCGAGGTCATCTAAGTAGTATAAAGGATCAACAACCTGCCTGGGATAGGGGCTGCAAGAACTGGTGGCTTCACCAAGTATTCTTTGATATTTTTAAATGCATGCTGGCACTTGTCATCCCACTTAAACTTGGCATCCTTTTTGACAAGTACTGAGAAGGGCTTGCATCTCCCTGATAAGTTTGAGATAAAGCGTCTTAGATACACCAACCATCCTTGAAAGGATCTGAGTTGAGTTAAACTCTTAGGAGGTGGAATTTCTAAGATGACTTTAATCTTTTTAGGATCTATTTTTATTCTCCGGTGTCGAACAACAAACCTAAGAAATTTCCAAATAAAATGCACACTTCGTGGGATTCATTGAGGTTATATTATCTTAACTATTCAAAACTACTCTCAAGTTAAAGATGATCTTCCTTTTCTTTGCTCGACTAGATCATCAACATAGCACTCAACCCGATGATGGATGAGTTCATTGAAGATCTGAGTCATGGCCCGTTGGTATATAACACCAACATTTTTAAGGCCGAAGGGCATGACCTATAACAGAAGATTCTGAACAATGTTCAGAAAGTAGTGTTTCTTTTATCTTCAAGAGACATCTTGATTTGATTATAACCAAATGATCCATCCATGAAAGAGAAGACTACATGAGATGAGACAATGTCCATCATTAACTCTGGTATTAGAAGAGGAAATCATCCTTAGGGAATGCTTTATTTAAGTCCCTAAAATTGAAGAAAATGTGAATTTGGCCATTCTTCTTCTTAACTGAGATGACACTAACTAACCAGGTAGGATATTTTTCTTCCCTGATGAAACCAACATCGATCAATTTCTTGACTTCAAAAATGACTTGTTGTTCAATTTCTAATCGCATGCGTCTAGGAGCTTGCTTAATAGGGGTAATATTAGGGTTTATAGCTTGTGGACCGCAACGCCGGAGATAATCAAGGCATTTCTTCAAATCCATGTGAAGTAGTCTTTAAACTCAGTCAATAACCTAACTAAGTCATTGGTTTCTTCTTCATTCAGCAATGAACTGATGTATGTCGGGCGAGGATTTTCTCCTGTTCTGAGATTGATTTCTTTTAGCTTGTCAAATATTGAATGAATCTCCTCTTTAAACTTGGTGCCTTTTGACTTAGAGATGTGGGCTCCAAAAATTCACCACCGACCTCTCGATGAAGAGAGTGATTTAAAGTGTTGGCATAATTTTTAGAAGGCAGATGGAATAGTAGATAAGACACTACCTAGAGATTTCATCCTCATTTGGCGAGGACTTTAGATAGTTCAAGTTTCTATAAAAGCACCTATAAGCATTACCCCTCTCAATACCGAGAGAGAACTTTTGATTAAGGCTAGTTAGTCGCTAAGCGATAATAAAGATGTGGAGTTTTATAATTTAAATTTATGAAATTCATTATATTTAATTTAAAGGATGGTTGGAAGGATGACACGATCTAGATCCCATGGTTGCCATTCCTATATATTGCTCCCCTAATCTATTTAGTCGAGAGGTTGTCAACCTCACCGGAAGGATCTTTACACATGGGTTACATCGCCCAAGAAATCCTTGTTAGGGTGGTGTTTTTCTAAGGAGACAAGCTTAAGTCTATCTTAGACGAGGACTTTTGCCCAATCATATACCCTATGATTCACAACTCAAAGGGCGAGCCATTAAGACATCTGTGCTATAGTCATGACCATAATATAATGGTGTCATTTAACGATAACCACCGGCCAAAGGACTGGTCGTATATAATGCATAGCTTACCAAACCACGCTAGAGACAGTCACGCTTCATCGTAAGATTTTTGAGAGTGAACATAATGGAATACTTGATTAGGCTTTGGCTCCTTTGTAAGCTAAATTTTTCTTAATTTGTCACCTCCAACAAACTATTGTAGAAGGTGGATTGAATGAAGTTTGCTTTAAGCTTTTAGATTGAATTTCATTTAGATATTTATAACTTAATGATATTTTAAATTCTGCATTTAAATTGATATTCAATCTAAATTAATTTTTTTTGAAATTGTAATCATATTTTGATGGAAGTATCCCCTCTGATTAAAATTTTCATTTAACACGACCATCATCGGGGTGGTTTATTATTTTGCTATTTTAGATCCTATCGACGCTATTAATTTAATAATGAGAATCGATCTGTCATACAAAATTAATTAACTTCGGATATTTTATTAGATTGAAAATATTATAATAACATCATTTTTTTTTTAAGTTTTGTTAACGGACCATCCTAAGACTGAATCAACTAACATCCTCAGACACTAAGTTTAAATATTCAGTATAATGTCGGGGCCCATGCGGGTGTATTTGATTCAACATTAATTTAAATCTAAGAAATTTATATGATATTGCTTATTTTGACTGAATTTTATTGCAAGTAAAATTTATTTATATAAAATTTTGATAAGATTTTGGTCCTCACGTCATCCCACATAGGTCGGGCTTCATGCCAAAAAAGGCATGTATGGATGGTGCAAATACCATGGCCGAATTCATCATCCCACCATGTCAAGAAAGACATGGATGGGTCTCTAAAGTACTTGTATGAAGCGCATATTTTCCACGAAAGGCGTGTACATATACTTATATATTTGTAATGTCAAGTTAAAACATTAATTTTAGCTTTATTATTTTATTAAGCTTATTAATCATGTTAGTGTAAAAATTTAGAGCATTTGGCGACATCCGATGTCGTCCCTGGGACTACTTTGTATGTTGCTTGCCAAGAAAGGTGTGTATGAGTGGTATAAATCATTACCTGAATATGCATCCTCACCATACCAAGAAAGGCATGTATGGGGCTTTAAGATACTAGATTTTTTCGACATAAGAAAGGATGGCAATACAGCCGCAAGTTAGCTCAAATAACAATTTTATATCATAACATAGTTTACTAAGCTAGCAGTCCCATTGTCGGTGTGAATAGGTCAAAAAGCTCGTTGTTATGAGCTTAGGTGTTATTTCGTTCGTTAATAACGAACATGAATAGATATTTTAAGCTCGATATATAAACAAACATGAACAATCATTTGTTATCGTCTTGCTCATTTAGCTCAAAATAAAAAATTATATTATATTATATATTATTATTATTATTTATTACTATTATTATTATTATTATTTTATTACTATTATTTATTATTATTATTATTAGTATTGTTTTTTTGTTATTATTATTATTATTATTATTATTATTATTATTATTATTATTATTATTATTATTATTATTATATATACATACTAACACATTTACTTATTACAAATACAAATGTAGCTTGGTGGTTAGAACTTTTGTTATGCAAAAAGATTTTCAATCCTCCTTCATACAGATTTTTCTGATTATTGCATTTCAAACACGAGCCGAACACGAATAAAATGATTTTCAAACAAGCCGAACACGAACAGTGAAATTTTGAGCCATTTCAACACGAACATCAAAATAAATTTTAAATGAGAACAAACAAGAGTTACGTTCACTCAAGCTCATTTACACCCTCGTGTGAAGTTAGGCGATTTCTGACATCTCGATGTCGTTCCCATATTGGCTACGAATCTTGGTCACCCACCATGCCAAGTATGGGTGGTATAAACCATGGCATGAATGCTCCTTCCCACCATGCCAAGAAAGGCATGTATGGGTCTCTAAGGTACCCGCTGAAATAGATTTTTCCGCTATGCCAAGAAAGATGTGCGGTACTTATACAAGCAAGCAAATTTCCTCATGCCAAGAAAAGGCGTTAATATGCTTATAGTCAACAAGAAAATCTGGGTTTCGGTGGGGGTGTTGGCGTCCAGGCATGCGAGACGCGTGCTGGGGACTCTTGCGACGGTGAGTGCGGCGTCAATAGTCACGACGGTGATTTCCAGCCTACTGATTATGCTATAGTGTTGCCGATCGTTTCACGCAGAAAACTCTGCCGACACTATAGCAAAGTGAATGGGGAGAGGAGATGCTGGAAGAGATATATATATATATATATATATATATATATATATATATATATTTGGAGAGAGAGAGAGAGAGAGAGAGAGAGAGAGAGAAAAAGAGGGAGAGAGAGTTGTCAGTTGTGGAAAGGGAGGGGAATGAAAAAGTAAGGTTTAGAGTTTTAAGAGGGGGTATTTATAGGATTTATATTTTTTATTATTTTATTTATCCTAATTTAGATTTTCATGCCAACATCATAACATATATAATATATAGGTCAATTTTAGGTTACTCTGATGTTCCGGATGCAACAGCGCAGCCCGTTTCATAATCGGAGGCCATTTGGTTCAAGTCGGTGTCAAATCGAGGTCAATATCAGTTCAAATTTGCCTGTCATTGCTTTTGCTCGCTCGATATTCGCACATACTCACCTGAACTGAGCGAGAATAGTCTCATTTTATAGATTTTGACATTTCAACATAACGGAGCAATCAATTTCATGAACAGATGTTATTTGGGCAATGTCGCGACTCCTCAACCTCGATATACGTGTTAGTGCATCGACGACCCTTCTTCTTGATCGATCGACCGTCGAATTATCTAAATGCTATTTTGATTAATTTCAACATTATGAATGTGATGGAAAATTCCATTTGTCAATCAGAGGTCATTTTGATTAATTTTTGGTACCATCGACTGTATTTTAGCTCTGATTTATGTGTTGTTGTATCTGATTGCTCGATATTCATACTCTCCGAACTGAGCGCAAATAATCTCATTTGATAGGTTTTGACATTTTGACACTAACAGAGTGATCAATTTCATGAATGAAGATCATTTAGGCAACATCGCAGCTTTCCAATCTCGATATGCATGTCAGCGTATCGGCGATCCTCCTTCTTGATCGATCGATCGTCGAATTATGCAAGATGCCTATTCTGATCAATTTTGACATTCTAAATGCGATGACGAGTTTGTTCATCGATCATAGATCATTTTGATTAATTTTGATGCTATCTACTGTGTTTCAGCTCCAATTTACGTGCAAAAGCTTGTCGAATTCACCTTATGAGCTTGACTTGACTTATGGCGCATCCATGAAGGTCAACAAGTGCCCCAAACAAATATGATTCACGCATAGAGCGAGTCATGTTTATTGAAAATTGGTTGACCCTTTGGGTTGGTCATAGATCTTGGATCACTTCAACTTCGATTTCGGTGGCTCATGGAGCTTTAACAAGATTTGTTAAAAATGTGATGCTTTATTTTGGACATGCTAGATGATGGGATTGATCGATTTATCAGGATCAACTTATCGGCTGGATAAGAGCTCTTCTCCATCTACTATTTACTTCAATGGGCTTGCTGAAGACCTTTTTCTCTTACTCCGACCCTAGCTTCATGCTTAATCAGGTTTGATGGAGAAATGAGTTTGTCTGCTTTGAGATTTGAAATTCCTTTTGACCTAGCTTTAAGCTTGATAGACTTGATGAAGGATTGACTTGATTTGTCCATATTGACTTACCAGGAAGTATATGTATGCCCTAAGTCCTGTCATTGCTATTTTGACAAACTCGTTGAAGGGTACATACAGTTGACCCAGTCTTCCAGCTCATATTAGGTCAATGTTGAGTTATTAGTCTAGCACTGTGTGCTTTAATAGGCTGAATAATCATGAAATTCTTTTAATTCGACCGTTACCTTTGTGTGAACTATGGAATCGCTTCCTCGATCCCGTGCTTTCTGCTTTTGCAGACTTGGTGAGGGAATTAGCTTTGATCTATGCTTTGTGCTTGATCAGATCATTTGAAAAGAGATTGGAATATCACCTTATAGGTAAAATATAGATTGATTTGAGACAGCTCTGAATTGAGAGTTTCCTTAGATTATCTTGGTCCATCGATCGAGCGAAAATATCTCTTGGATTTTGGTTGCTTATAGTCACTAAGCTGGATCTGATTTAAGATTGAACAACTATCATCATTGAATTAATGAGCAGGGGCTCTTTCATCGCAATTTACTTACGCTTATATGAAGTGAGAGAGTGTCAAAGAACTCGACCATTTGTGGGCTTGTTGAGTCTGACCTTTAGAACCTACTCGAGTTTTTTTTACTTAAGTTATGATGGCTTGGCAATCTTATCATTAGACTGAAGAATGGTGGCTCTTTCACTGCGGCCTTTTCTTGCAGCATGTTGAGTGAGGAAAGGCCAACAACTCGCACCGGGCTTTGAACCTTTAGAACTCATCCATGTTCTAGACTTGAAGATGTAGAGGTTGATATTTTCCAACTTAGTTGATTGAAGCTTCCAAAATTAGGACTTCTTCTGACTTGATTTTCAACATTTGATGAATCTTAGAGGGAAATTTTTGACATTTAGGATTGTCTTTTCATGCATTGAAGCAAATTCTTTTTATTCTTGTAAGGCCTACAACTTTAACAATAATAGTTATAGATATATTCAAGGATCTTGGCATAAGCCCGATGTCAACCTAAATGCATGTGCATGAAGCTCTCTTATTTCACAGGAAATGATTGAACAGCTTTGATTTATAAAAACTAAAAAAATGTCCCATATCAAATAGGGGGATTGTAGACTAGTTCAGAAATGCATTACAAAGTTTGAACTTCTTTAATATAAATAAATGGAGCTCATTCTGATTATCATACATATATTTATCTAAGGATTTCGACTTGAAGCATGATGTCAATTTAGCTAAATATATAAAAATGCCCCCGTCTAACAAGGGGAGGCTTTCGTAGTAACTTGAAAATGAGTTTTTATTTTATGAGAGAATCTTCAAGTAACATTACATATGTAGTTGAAATCCTTACTAGTGCAAGATTCATTTAAGTATTTATATACTTATCCATAGTTAGTTATGATGTTTCTTGAGATATCGACCGTTGATTGGTGGAATCGATTTGATCATTCTATAGTCAGGCTCCTCCTTCACACCTTCTATGTAAGGACCTTCCCAGTTAGTTTCAAATTTACCATCGATCATGTGATGAGGGATGATTGGCCTTCTCAGCACCAAAACCAAGCCACCTTTCTGGAATATCTGAGGACATACTGAACTATTGAATGCTTTGGACATCCTCGCTCGGTAAACTTCAAAACTTTGTTGATCTTGGAGTCTAAATCTATCAAGCGCATCCAACTCTTTCATTCACAGGTGAGCATTTTCATCTTGAGTAAGATTGAATTGGACAGCTACTCGAAGTGATGACAGCTCAACTTCTAGTGGCAAAATAGCCTCAACTCTAAACGTTAGAGCATAAGGAGTGGCTTTGGTTGGCATTTTATAAGTTATTCTGTATGCCTAGAGTGCTTCTATCATTTTAGTATGCCACTCGCTTTTATTCTTCATGAGAATCTTTTTGAGCAGCTTTACCAATGTCTTATTTAAAGCCTCTACTAAATCATTGGCCCTTGGATTGTAGATTGATGAATACCGCCAATCGATTTTATATTGATCAACGAATCTGTATGTCTTTGCACTCTTAAAAGCTGGGTTATTGTCTAAAATGATTCGTCGTGGCACCTCGAATCTATAGACAACATTATTAGTGAAGAAGTCAATAACTTGATCAGCAGTGACTTCCTTAAATGGAGCGGCCTCGACCCACTTGGAGAAGTAGTCAGTAACTGCTAGAATGAATCGATGTCCCACTGATGATAGAGGATCAATCTATTCAATTATATCTATGCCCCAACTTTCGAACGGCCATGACACTATTATTGGGTGTAAAGGATTCAGAGATTGATGAATGAGATCCCGTGGACTTGGCATTCGTGATATTTTCTAGCATGATTTATGTAGTCTTTCACCATTGAAGGCCAATAGTACCCCTATTCTCTTAATTTTTGTTGCCATTTTAGGACTTGACTAGTGTGCGCCATAGAGTCCTTCATGAATTTCAGACATTACTATGTTTGCTTCATCCATCCCTAAGCATCGCAACCACATTTTCTCACAGGATCTATGGCATAATGTTTCATTGACATAAGCATATCGCAGGATTCTTTTTGTAATTTGTGTGGTTAGTGATTTATTGCTCGACAATTTGCTTTCCTTGAAATAATCAATGAAGGGTTGTCTCCAATCATAAGACTCTTCCACTGTGAAAGCTTTGCATGATTTGTTCGTAGTACTTTTGAGTTTTTCTATATCTTGCACTTGTCATTCTTTGGGAGAGTGAGGAGCAATTTGAATTGCTTCCTGCTAGCTTGAGTTTGATGTCCCGTCTACCTGCAAAGAATATGGATTTACTGGTTGTAGAACTCGATGAGTGGACACTTCAATCAACACATCATCGTCGTCCGTGTTTGCCATCTCTTTTGCTAGCTTAGCCAGGCAATCTGCTTTACTATTCTTTGATCGAGAAACTCGAGCTAGTTTAATGTTTGGAATTTGCTTCATGAGCTCAAGGACTCACTTATGATAGTACGCCAATTTAAGCTTATTAATCTTAGAGACCCAGCACTTGGTTGATTACCAATTGAGAGTCTCCAAAGATTCTTAAATTTTGTCGATAACAGCTTCTTGACCACCAATGCCTCATTTCATTATTGGTTCTTGGCTTAGTCAGCTTGAATGAATGTCTCATTATACCACCCTCTGGTGTTATGAAGATGAGGACGATGCCAACTCTTGCTTTTAGCAGATTTGGGGGTTGAGCAAGCTTAATAGATGATGCACCGTCAAAATACATTTCTCAGATATGCAACTCCTCCCTTCCTTGAATTAGTAGGATCTATTCATTGAGAAAATCATTGTTGACTGTTGAATCTACTGGGATAGGATGTGTAGCGAGAAAATCTACTAATATTTGCCACTTAATAGCTTTTTGAGATACATATGTGATATCGAACTGTAATAGGAGTAATGCCCATCATGTCAAATGACCTGTCAATGCTGGTCTGGTCATCAAGAACTTTAGCGGATCGATCTTTGAGATGAGTGTTATCTTATGTGATAAACATGTAATGTCAAAGCTTAAGGTGAAGATCAAGACAAAGGCTTCGATCGGAGAGTACTTTGCATCAGCTCCTATCAATCTTTGAATGATATAGTACATCACATTTTCTTGCCCTCTTTATTATGCTGTACAAGCAATGCTCTAAGAGATTCTTCTAATGCAACTGTATACAAAATGAGAGGCTTTCCTATGATTGGTGCTGCAAGAATTGGTGGATTCAATAGGTATCTTTTGATGTTATCGAATGCTTCTTGGCACTCATCGTCCCACTGAAATGGTGCATTCTTCTTTATCAATTTAACAAATGGTTGACACCTGCCTGACATATTTGATATGAAGCATCGGATGAATGTCAAATGTCCTCGCAATAAAGTGACAAAGATTCTTCTGGTAGTATTGCTTTGATTTTATTAGGGTCAATCTCAATTCCTCTATGACGTACCATATAGCCAAGGAACTTTCCAGGTGAAATCCCAAATGCACATTTGAGAGGGTTCATCTTGAGATCATTGTCTAATTCTTTTGAAGAACATCCTTATTCCTCAGGTCACCAAAATGATCTCTTGATCTATGATCTTAATGATGAGGTCATCCACGTAGCATTCTACTCTCTGATGAATCAACTCATCGAAGATGAGTGTCATGACTCTCTGATATGTAGCTCCAGTATTCTTCAATCCAAAGGGCATGACTGTGTAGCAGTATATACCAATTGGCATCCTAAATGATGTGTGCTTCTCGTCTTCAGGAGCCATCTTGATTTGATTGAATCCCAATGACCCATCCATAAATGAGAACATATCATAGTTTGAAGTATTGTCAACTAGTAGTTCTGATTGGAAGTGGAAAATCATCTTTTGGGCATGCTTTGTTTAGATCTCGATCATCAATGCAGATGCAAATTTGACCATTCTTCTTTCTGGAACAATGTTGGTTATCCAATCTGCATATTTTTCTTCTTAGATAAAGCTTGCTTTGATCAGCTTCTTAGTTTCTACAATCACCTGTTCTTCAATCTCCAATCTCATTCTCCTAGGAGCTTGCTTAACAGGTATTGCATCTGCCTTCATGACTAGTTTGTGAACTGCCACATCAAAGGATAAGCCTAGCATTTTGGAGTATGTCCAAGCAAAGCAGTCCCTAAATTCACATAGTAGAGCTTTTATTTCTTCAACTTTTTCATCAGGCAGAAGAGCACTGAAGAAAGTTGGGCGAGGATCACCCTTTGTTCCCAAGTTGAACTCCTTTAACTCATCCATGGTAGATGCCTTTCCACCATTCTCAAGCTCTTCAGGTGCTGGCTTGGCTTCTACCTCATCATCATTGGTCAGATAAACCTCATAAAGATCATCTTCATTTTCAATTTTAGTTTCAATCTCTTCCTTATATCGCATAATGTGTTTTTTCTTTGATGATGTTTATGTCGGATGTATCCAAGACTTTTAGATGTATGATTATCACACTTTCGTGAGGTCTGTGGACTTTTTTGACCTCAGAGATTATCAAAGAAGTGGGCTCACCATTTGTCTATTCCAATATCAACTCCCAATTTGTGCATCATCTTGCGAATCCTTGGGGGATAATATTTTGGCATTCTTATGAGAACCATATCATTAGATTCATCAAATTGCATGATCCAATCAAAATCCTCATGATAACACTCCTCAGACTTGTAAAATGAAATTCCACGTTCATTACTTCCAGGCAAAGGAGGCACATAGAAAGTCTTTAACTCTTCAACAATGTGGACTTTACGTGGAGTGATTTCTTTGAAGTGTTGAAAAGGAACCAGCACGATCACTAATGATTCTTCTAATATCAATATCGTCCTTCTTGAAGAGATACACTGAACTTCACTTTCATAGGTAGGTTCAGAATCATACTTAGAATATGATTATTCCATAATTTTATTTCCTTTCACCAGAAACTTGTTTATTCCCTTGGGTCCGATAGAAGGATCATCATCTTCTTCTTCTGTGTCACTGCCCAAATGAGGGACTAGCCTTTTCAACTTATGTGATGTGCTAGCTACTTTAGAAAGAGTAGGCGTCACCTTCTTTCTGCATTTTTCCTTCTTCACTTTATTGTGTTATTTTGTAGCCTTTGAGGTAGAAGCTTTGGATTGTTGAGGCTTGGGCTCCTTCAATAGGTAGTATTTTGCATCTTCATAAATTTTAGCTTCAAGGACTGCAAATGGTTGAAGGTTTCCAAAAATTCTATGTTCTTCTTCGCCTCTTATGTATTTCATGCATTGGTGCAAAGTAGACGAGACCATTCCATACTCATGTAACTAGGGGGGCCCAACAAGGTCCTGAATGAGGTGTCAGCATCAATGACATGGAATTTGGCTTATGTGTGAAGTTCTCCAAATCTTAGCGGTAAGGTAAAAGACCCGAGCGTCTTTTGCCCTTTTTCATTGAAGACGTGGATCTTCAATTTGTCCTATCCTAGATGTTGAACATCAAGGGACAATCCTCTCAATGTTTTTAGACTCATGAAATTAACAAATGAACCAGGATCAATTAGAATTCGATTAATTATGATACCATCGCTCTTCATAGAGACATATATCGGGCAATTATGTTCTGATGTCCCGAGCATAAGATCTTCCTTAGAGAAGGTGATCGTCGAAAGGTCTAGAAATTGTAATAATTCAGCCATGCAATGCTCGATAAAGTACGCTTCATATTTCTCTGGATTCTTAAGAGCCTAAATTAAGGTTTCACGGACATCCTGCGACATCAAAAGGGCCTCATACACAGTCAATTGTGCAGGGATCTTCCTCAAGTGTAACAGGATGTTATAATCAATTCCTTTATCCATGTTAGACTTCTTCTTTGGATCTTTAGGAATGATATTTTTACTAACTTCTATGTTCTTGTCATTTCCTTTATTTGGCGTTCCTTCTTTTGTGATGACGATAGCACCTTACCACTTCTTAGCTATATTGGGGCTGCTCTATCTGGCTTAGATTCTTTTAAAGAAGTCTCCTCTTCATAACCACTATTTATGCCTGAGGATTAGATAGAGCCTTCAGAATCACTTCTCAATTTTATGTCCTTCATTAATGGTGATATTGAAGACTCTGATTCATCTTCCTCTGGAAAGCACAAGTCTTCTTCCGAGCTATCTTTTATTTTGCATCGTGCAAGACTTGAATGCCACATCATTGGTGGTTCTTCTTCTTAGATTATCTCAAAAGGGATTCTGGGGAGTATCCAAGGACGTTGAGATAACTCTGACTTCTCCAAAGAGAGATTCTTCGTCATCATCTCCTTGATCATTTGTTTCAATGATTTGGAGTCGATGAAATCAACAAGCTTAATTGGTTATCTTGCGTTGGTATTCTTCAAGATTATTAATAATCTTTTGGTGTAGATTTCTTCTTTATCTTCTTTGTTTTTGGCTAGTTTTGGCACGAATAGGTAATTTCTTAGGAGAACACCAAACACCGGACTACTAAGAGAAAACCTTGATGTAGATTCTACCTTTGGTTCCAACACCGATTCAAGTGGAGATTTCCATACACAAACACCTTCTAATTGTTTTAGCATTTCATAGTTTTCGAGACCGATAGCCTCCCATTTGTCATTCTCAACTCTCTTTTCTTTTGATTTATCTTTATACGGGGCACGAAAGAAGACGTAACCACCCTTACAGATTCTTTCTTTGGGTGAATAAGAACATTATTGGATAGTGTGAATTCACCTCTCCTGTATTTTCTTTCTAGCCACTCCTTGAACATATAGTAATCTTCTATAGGGTGGCTAACTACTTGATGATATGGATAGTAATTTGGGTTGTTAGTTTGTCCTGACTCTTCAGGTCTTTTACAATCTAGTAACTTCAACCCTGCCTTAAGTGCTTGCCGAAATAGCTTGGCCATCCTTTCCCTTTTGAATGAATATTCCTTGTTCATCTTCTCCTTAAGAGATGGACACATTCAATCATAATCTCCCAATGGTTTCCTTGGGCGGTCACCACTACCTGAGAATGTTCTGGGTTTGTCATTGCCTCTAAGAACTAACCTCGGTTGAGAATTGAAGGTTTGTTTAACTTTCTCTTCAAAATAGATAGGTTGTTTCCCCTTATCTATATTATAAGTTGCCCTCCTTCCTCTATTTGAATCATATGAAGTAGTGTGAGATTCAGTCCCCCTTGATTCTGAAAACTTCCCTTTCTTTGTTCTATCTGAATGGCTTTCAGTTTTAGAGAGATTTAACTTTTCAAATTTGGCCACCCGATCTAGTTGAAAGGTGGTGATGGAAGTCATGCATAAATAGGGCACCATTTTAACATCAATATTTTCCATTAGCAACTGAATTGCATGTTCTTCTTCTAGATGTTGCTCACACTTCATACTCATGTTTCTCCAGTGAGTTATGTACTTGTAACCCACTCCCTTTTTCTCTTCTCTGGGGAGCTATTGTAGTCTTTCTACTAGAAAATCTTTTGATAAGCATTACCTTCAAATTCTTGATGAATGTCATACAACTCACACCACTCGAAAGCAATTGAAGTTAAGATGCTAACGAACTGATAGAACAATAGCGCATCATTACCCATAGTATTACCACAGGTTGCTTTAAATTGTGCTAGGTGCTGCTTGGGGTTACCATTGCCATCAAATGAATGAAATTTTGACATTGAATAACCCTTAGGATATGACACCTAGTCATATTCTATAGGATATGGGAGACCTCTATTCACCAAATTTTCCACCTGTTCCATAGCTATGATAGCTCTAATCTTTTCATTTAAAATAGTTTCAAGTACCACCGCTTGGATGTGCTCGTGCTAGAGAATGGTGGAGACCAATTGATTGACTTCATTTCTACCATTATGAGCACTTTGTGCTCCAAAGGTGTTCTGCTCAACGGTGGATTAATGGGCAATATTGATTGTTTGATGATGGAGGAATTGTTCTGCACGGCAACGCTTCCTCTCGCATCATTTGCATCATGAGATTCATCTACATCATCATCTAGTTCATCTTTGAATTGTTGAGAGATCTCCTTCCTTTCATCATCGCATTTGCCTTTGCACGGCAAGTGTAGTGCGAATAATAGCATTATCTTCTTCTAGTTCCTCTTCTTGTTCATCACTTGAGGAGGAAAAAGGTCTATGCTTCCATTTGACTGTGCTGGTTCTTGATGTGGATAGGAGGTGATCCAGATGCTGGATCGAACCGTACACCGATGATTCTCCAACATGTTATGCCATATACACCACCTTTACCCCCATGATGTCTTCTTCTTCTTCTTCCTCTTCTTCTTCTTGTAGCCTTATTCTGATCAACGTCTCCATCTAATTTCAGGCTTAGAGTGTGGGATGAATGCCTCCTCAATCGGAGGGCTACGATCAAAATCAAGAGAAGATTGTTTAGGTTGGTGATGGGATTCCCTGGAGGATTCTCCAGGGTGTCGACCACCACAAGCCTCATTAATTTTAACATTTTTTTAGGAACCCATTTCTATTGGGCCCTGTCATCAGTGGATCTCTGGATATGCAAACCGAATGTCACGCCATTTTACCTTTAAGGATGACTTCTTGAGGCTGGCCTCCATATATTTTTTCTTCTTGGGACCTTTCGATGTTATTCGAACAGTGTATGTTCACCGTGAAGGGCTTATTTGTAATGCTCATAAGTTCTTACTACCTTTGATGGTAGCCTTTGCAGTGGAGCATTATTAGCTTCTCTAATAATTGACCTTTGATATTTCTTCTTCATAAGGCATTATTCTTTTACAACTTTCAGCACCTTATGCACTTTAGAGGATAGAGTCTCAGGATGCCTCTTTTGTGGGGTTGGAGCTTGACACTCCTAATGATAATATCACCAAGAGTACCTTTTCACCCACTTGAAATTTATTGTGGGAACACTCCTCAGTTCCACAGTGGTTGTGTAAGAGGGGCCATGAGAGGTCTTATAACTCAACATTCCTTCTTCCTTTGTCTTCTAGTTAGCTTTCCTCCGATGAGGAAGCTTGATCATGTTGGCCTTGAGCAAAGGGCAAGGTCGTGAGAAGTAGCTCGGATGCACCTAAAATTGTTTGCCCATTCATCATCCTCATGGTCGGAGCTTGGTGTCCCAACCTTTCAAATATAGAGACTCTCTTCGAGGGGCCTCAGAAATGAGAGCTTTAGTAGACTTGTCACGGCTGGTATATGCAAATTGAGCATGATTATCTCATGGCTAGCAGCTTGAGTGAGATCAAATGAGAAATTGTATAGTAGTTCCAAATCCCATATATTGATGAAGATTAGCTAGATGGATGTTGGCCCATACAATGAATGAAGGGTGTTCTGAAGATCCATCTAAAATGAAAGATAGGGATTAATAATAATTGACATATATCATCCCACACTTTCATGATATAAGTAACAAACATAAAATATGAAAATAAGTTATGAATAAAAAAGATTTTTTAAAACTTCAGAATTATATTTATTATAAAAATAATTTTGAGTTTCAATCAATTTAATTTTATAAATAACTTTAAGTTTTCATTTTACTATACTTCGCTACTATTATAGCTTTGATTTGACTAGCCAAAATGGAAAGAGAAACCCCGTCCCTTGGAGTCTATGGGGCTCCAAAAAATTCACCACCGACCTCTCTGAAGAGAGTGATTTAAAGTGTCAATGTAATTTTTAGAAGATAGGTGGAATAGTAGATAAGACACTACCTAGAGATTTTATCCTCATTTGGTGAGGACTTTAGATTTGGTTCCAGGTTTCCTATAGGTGCAAGCACCTATAGTTAATTACCTCTCTCAATACTGAGAGAGAACTTTTGATTAAGGCTAGTCATTAGGTCACTAAAAGCGTATAATAGATCATGTGAATTTTAGAATTTAGATTTATAAATTGATTATATTTAACTTAAAGTGGATGGTTGGGGAATGATGATGCCGATCTAGATCCCATGGTTCATCCCGGTTATCGCCCTTTCTACTTAGTCGAGAGGTAGTGACCCAACTAACCGAAGATCTCCAAGAACACATGGGTTATCATCCAAGAAATCCTTGTAGACTGGGGTGAAGAGACACAAGCTTAAGTCTACCTTTGACAGAGAGTTTTTTCCCAATTAAGTATATCATATGGTTCACAACTAAAAGCCATGAGCATAATGCCATGTGACTAATATAATGGTGTCATTTAGCGACAACCACCCTGTCAGAGGACTCTGGTCGTAACTGCATCATGTGTAGAGCCTTGGCCAAATCACAGCAGAGGACACAAAACACGCCCCTTATTGGCATGAGATTGTTTGAGAGTAACATAATTGAACTTTTTCTCCTTATGAGCTTTTCTTAATTTGTCACCTCCAACAAACTATTGTAGAATGTGGATTGAATGGAGTTTGCTTTAAGCTTTTAGATTGAATTTCATTTAGACATTTATATCTTAATGATATTTTAAATTATGCATTTAGATTGATATTCAATCTAAGTTAATTTGCTTTAAAATTGTAATCATATTTTGATAGAAGTATCCCTCCGGTTAAAATTTTCATTCGACACATCCATCATCGGGGTTTATTTATTATTTCGCTTAAATCCTATCAATTAATTTTAATAATAGGATTAGATCTCCTCATATGAGAATTAGCTTCTTAGATGTTTTATTAGATTGATATTATAATAACATTTTTGATTTTTAGGTTTTGTTAACCCGGACGATCCTAAGACCCAAACCGAATCAACCTGATCCTCACACCAAAGTTTAAACATTCATAGTAGTGTATTTGATTCAACATTAATTTAAATCTAGGAAATTTGTATAATATTGCTTATTTTGACTAAATTTCATTGCAAGTAAAACTTTTTTAGATAAAATTTGACGGGCGATTCTCATGTCCCCATAGGCTACACTGCAACATGCCAAAAAAGGCATGGTAGTAAACATCATGTCAATGCCATCCCACCATATCATGAAAGACATGTATGATCTCTAAGTTGGAAAAGATATTTTCGTGCCAAAGATGCATACTTATATATTTGTAATATTAAGTTAAAATATTAATTTTAGCTTTATTATTAAATTTTTATTAAGCATTTTGTTAATCATGTCAGTGTAAAAATTTTGTATCATTAGAAGATCGACATCATCCCATATATGGTATTTTGGCACCATGCCAAGAAAGGTGTATGGGTGGTATAAATACGACCGAATCGCCTTCCCACAATGATAAAGAAAATATGTATCTAAGGCTGGAATAGATTTCCCACCACAGAAAGGTGTGTATGCACTATACACGCAAGCAAATATAATTTCACGCCAGCGCAGGGCAATTATATAGTCAACAAATAAACAGGTTGTCATGCCAAGGTGTATGGATACTTATGGTCAAAACAGGTTTCGAGAGACCTGTGCTCTGAGGGCACCTGGGAGCTCATGGCCTGTGGTGGCATAAGTGCACTGAAGGGCCACTAAGTGAGGAATAAACAATGCCCGCCATAGTGAACATTGATTTTTGCCTCTTTCTATAGTGTCGTGGTCATTTAGTGGAAAACCCACACTAACAGTGAATGGGGAGAGAGAGAGGGAAGAGAGAGAGAGGGAGAGAGGGAGAGAGAGAGAGAGAGAGATAAAGAGGGAGAGGGCGAGAGGGATAGGGCTTATAGGAGAGAGGGAGAGAGTTGTCAGCTGTGGGAGAGGGAGGGGAATGAAAAAGTTAGGTTTAGGGTTTTAAGAGGGGTATTTATAGGATTTATGTTTTTTATTATTTTATTTGCCATAATTTAGATTTTCATGCCAACATCATCACATAGACAATATATATATCAAATTTAGGTTACTCGATGTTCTTGTGAACGACGCAGTTTGACATCGGAGGCCGTTGGTTTAAGTCATGTCAAATCGTGTCAATTTTCAAAGATTATTTCTTCCGCTCGCTTGATATTCATGTATACTCGTCCAAATTGAGCGTGAACAGTCTCATTTGATAGGTTTTGACATTTTTATGCTAACGGAGTGATCAATTTCATGAATGGAGGTCATTTGGGCAACGTCATGACTTCCCAATCTCGATATGCATGTCAACACATCGGTGACCTTTCTTCTTGATCAATCGACCGTTAAATTATTCAAGATACCTATTCAGATTAGTTTTGATGTTTTGAATGTGATGGTGGAGTTTGTTCATCAATTAGGGGTCATTTTAACTAATTTTTGGTATCGCCGTGTGGTCGCAAATGAACCGAATCAACCCAACCGAAAGGTAGAAGTTCAAGCTCGTTTCGAGATTGAGCTTGAGCTTCGAGCTCATTCAGCTTTAGGATGGTGTTCGAGCTTTTAAAAAAAATTGTGTTCGAGCTTGGCCGAGTTTGTTCACAGCTCTACGATTAGGCTTATCGAGTCTATTAACAAGCAGCTCATTTAATAAAATAAACGAGCCTTAATCGAGCCTTAATTGAGCCATTATCAAGCCTTAATCGAGCCTTATATAGTATCATTTATGAACAAACCTTAATCTAGCCTTAATCGAGCCTTATACAGTATCGTTTATGAAGATGCCTTAATCGAGCCTTAATCGAGCCATTATTGAGCCTTAATCGAGCCTTAATCGAGCCTTAATCGAGCCATTATCGAGCTTTAACGAAGCGTTCGTGAGCTTTAAATGATGTTCACAACATAACTAACGAACAATAACTTGTTCAAGCTTGTTCATTTAATAATCAAGTAAAGGCTCGTTCGCTTAATTAAATGAACGAACATAAATAAGCTCTAATTGAGCCGAGTCACGAGTAGCTTGTTGAATGCTCGGTTCGTTTGCACCCATGGTCGAGTGTATTTTAGCTCTGATTTACGTGTCATTGTATCTGATTGCTTGATATTCACTCATACTCATCTGAACTGAGCGCGAACAGTCTCATTTGATATGTTTTGATATTTTGATACTGATGGAGTGATCAATTTTATGAACAAAGATCGTTTGGGCAATGTCGTAGCATCCTAACCTCGATATGCTTGTCAACATATCATCGACCCTCATTCTTGATCGGTCGACCATCAAATTATGTAAGATACCTATTCTAATCAATTTCAATATTCTAAATGCGATCGCAGAGTCCGTTCATTGAACATAGATCATTTTGACTAATTTTTGATACTATCGAGTGCATTTCAGCTCTGATTTCCATGCTGAAGCTCATCGAATTCACCTTATGAGCTTGACTTGACTTAGGGCATGTGCATGGAGGTCAATAGAGAGATCATCTAGATCATCTGAAGTTTCTAAACACACATTCTCATAAGAGTTAAGGATGTGTGAGGAGAACTTATCATATTCCAAATGATTGGTAATAACTAGGCAATAATCTTTGTCATTAATTGGACCCACTATGCCAATCATCCTACCTTGCTCTTTATGCTTCCTGTATTGTTCCATAATTTTTTGAAATTCTCGACTATTGGACTAAGTGTGAGGAACTAAACCTTTCTGTATAATATTTTGAACACAAGGTGAGCAAAAGTCAAAAGGTAATTCCATTAATTCTTTAAAAATATCTTCCTCAAGTCCTACATCGAGCTTTAGACTTGAGGATGATGAACCCAGAAAGAATCTCTTCTGCTTTATGTTATTGGAAGACTTAGGGACTTCCTTAACTACTAAACCTTCAACTTTCTAAGTTGTAAGTGAGGTAAGAGCTAAGGTCTCAAGCTGCTAATAGTTTCACATAAACCGAGAATACTTTGTTTTGCTTGGAGGCTTGGTCTGGTCTCGATCAAAGTCACCTCCAATGGAACCCTAAGAGGGGTTGGTATACTAATCACATTAGACTCTGAGCTAGATTGTGCTCTATATGTAGTAGTACTCCTATGAATAACACGACCTCTATTGGCAAGGCCAACTAGGGGTCTTCCACCCTAGAACTACCTCTATTTTTGCCTCCCTCTACCGGTGGTGGTTGATATCACCCATATGTCCATATGATGGAATGAATTGTAGGCATAATGTGATATGTGGATCCACTTCTTCTTCAATTCCCCTTTCTTGCTCACTTGGACTTTTCTTGTTCTTTTCATTTTATTTTATCTTTTCTTTTGTTTCATTTTCTTTTGCTTTTACATTTGCATTTGAATTTTATCCAAGTTCATGAGAAAGGGTGTTTTTAGGAAGATAGTAGGTCGCATCCTCATAAATCTCAACCTCTCTAATTGAGAATGGCTTTTCGTCCCCATTGACATGGTATTCAATTCCATCTTTTCTGAACTTGATGCACTGATGAAGGGAGGATAGAACGATCTTATTCTGATGTATCCAAGGCCTACCAAGCAAAGTAGTGAATGAAGTATTAGAATCAATGATGTAGAACTTGGCTTCAATCTTTCAATCACCGATCTCCAACGGCAACACTATAGAACCTAAAGCCCATTCACCTTGATCATTGAATCCTCTCAACATCATAAAATCTCCTTAGAGAGTAGAGATGTCAATATTCAAATAGGCAAGAGTCTTTAGACTCATAATATTTACTGATGCACCTCAATCCATGAGAACCCTGGCAAATCTGAACCTGTTCATGTCAACTGTAATGTATAGGGGACAGTTGTGCTCCAAGTCCCCCAGTAGAAGGTCTTTATCTGTGAAGGTGATCCCTTGGGCTTCTTTTGCATAGTGTGCTTCCTCACCTATAGCGATCAGCTAAGCTAAGCATATTTCAAGATCAATGAGAGCCTTGATTAGTGATTCCCTCATCTCTTTGGATAAGACAAGGGCATCATATATGCTTAGCTTAGACGGTAACTTTCTTAGATGAGAAAGGACTGTAGTCCATCTTCTGGTCTTCCAAAGCATATCCAGTGGAGCATCTGGAAGGGCTTCGATCTTCGCCAATGACTTACCTCATCTAGAGGTGTCGCCTCTAGGAGGTAGAACCTTGCCACTATGAAGGTTGACTAATCTCGGAGGCAAGGTGGTGGCAAGTTCGCACTTGACTTCACCTACAACTATGAGACTCTTGGAATTGGATGATTCGAAGTCTATCTCAAGAAGCAAACCCGTAGTATTTAGAGCTGGAAAGTCCAACTCTGAATCAGAAAAAGGAAGATCATAATTATTATAGTTAATTAAACTTGAAGAGTTATTGTTAGGAATAGAAGAATACAACTCATCAGAAGAGACACATATGTAATTCAGATTAGTTTTATTCTTCAATTTCTTGGAACTATGTGGAGGTACAAAGTAGAAGTCAAGTAGAGTGAGTGGAGTAAGGGATTTGATGCCCTATCCGCTGATACAAGAGTTCTATTAGTAGAAGAAATAGAAGAGCTAGTTGAAATGGAAGAAGTCACCGGTGTGGAAGATGCAATAATGAGTCCGGACGGTCGGTGGTTGTGCTAAGGGGAGATCCCCACACGTCGCTACTACATGCCGGCCGAGCAATCACTTTCCTAGACTTACACCGGCAACTTGCAAACCTTCCTTGATGTTGGTTTGAGGTTCGTGTACTTACAAGGAAAGCTTCTTGATCTTCTGAATTATTTTCTTAGAGATTTTAGACAAAGAAATATCCCAACCTTCTTTGGTTTTGGTAGGATCGCTTGTATCCCCAAGGATTACCCTAATTGAACTAGAAGGTTGTTCCACAAGGTATTCCTTTGGGATAATGATAGCACCGATCTTGAAACTGTGTTCAAGCTAGTCCTTGAATGTGAAGCAATCCTCCAAAATGATACCTATCATACGGTAGTAAGGGCAAAAATTTGGATCATGAATTTTGCCTACTTCCTCTGGTCTCTAGCCTTGGGTAGCTGAAAATTAGGTTTTTTTTAAGAGATTCTTAAAGATTTTCTTGATTACCTCTCTTTTAAAAGAATAAAGTTTGTTTAACTTATTTAAAAGAGTAGGACCATAGCTAATGGCGATATGCATGTCGGTGGTATGGTAGGCGTGGTTATCAGTCGTGGAGGCTGAGGTGGAGGCCGGTATGGTTGCCTCGATGGTGGAAAAGGAGGTGGAGGCTGCTGAGGTCGTGGTCTCTCAGACTGACCTCTAGCTAGTTGCTTCCCCTTGTTAACCGCTGCTACTACCCCTGGCTTCTTTTCATAGACCTTTTGGGATTTCTGCTTTGGCAACTGATTTGGAAAAGGTAACTGTTTAACCTCTCCTTGTAGACTAGCCACCTTGTTGATTAGCTTCTCAAATATCTTTATGGTGAAGCCCTTAAGCATGAAGGTGATCGGGCCATGGATATTCTTCAAGAGAATCTCAATAGTATGCTATTCAGGCAACTATGGTTCATACTTCATACTCAGGTTATTCCATCGAGAATATAATCAACAAGTGACTCACCAGAATGCTATTGGGCTATAACGACACTTACAAGTAACCCTTTGCTAAGCTCCAGCAAATCTCTTGATGAAGAGTTTCTCTAACTCAACAAATATAATTGAACGCTAGCATACCAATCAATAGCGATACCCGCTAGGCTACTGACAAAGAGTCTAAAGAGTAAAGCATCGCTGCCACCGCAACAACCGCTCAAGTGAGCTATATGCTCTGATTCCCACTCCATCGGTTTTGAAGGAAGGAGGCACAAACCCTTGGGATATAGCATGAAATTCGGTAGGGTCTACCCTTTGGAACTGATGATCCTCCCTGGGCTTGAGCCAAAGCTTCCTTCACATGCTACTCAACCATGGATTTCAAATCTTTTTCATGTATAAAGATACTTTCCACTACCTTCCTATACAAACTAGTGCTACCTTGGTTAATGGGAGGTAGAGTCTTAATTGAATCTAAGACATACACTAGTTTAGGCTGACTAACATCGATTGTGCTAGGATGAACTGTAGGGGCTTGCTTCTAAAGCACTAACACTGTTGTGCCATCCTATCAATCTATTCGTATTTCTGCCTTAACTGAAGTCGGAGGTGATGGGCTGATTCTGCGGTGTCTTCTTGATCACTCTCATCACCTTCCATGGCTTGTTGCTCCCTAAGAAGAGAACCTCTAGTATCGACCATGCATATGCCAATTGAATCCCCCCATCAAGTCATCTTTATTGGGATCGAAGCTGACTCTTTCTTCATCAGACTAGCATACCCTAAGATCTCCTTTTTCTCCTAAAATAGTGTGCAACTATCTCATCTAAGGATCGATCTAACTCAGTACAAATAGCACCGGTGTGATCACTATCATGCACCGAGAGGCACCCACCTCACCTATACTGGGAGTCAATCTCAGTGTGTACTCTAGAAGAATGATAACTCGACCCCGTGGAGTAACAATCCTGGGATGATCCTCTACTACTACTACCAGTGAACTATCATCTGGAATATCCCTGATAATCATCACCATCTCCACATCCAGCTAAATAGGTGGAGTTGGTGAAGGAATGACCACGATGCTCCGGGGTCGCCACTCCTTCTGCACCATTACTAGGCGGGTCGCAGAGAGCCCTACCATAATGGGTGGTGGAGGAGTAGGATCCCTGGCCATACCGATCACCAAGGGTACATTTTTCCTGATCCAGCCTTCATGGCCTTGATGGAATGGGTGATGTTGGAACCTACACCGAGATGACGACGTGGTGAGAGGGTGGAGACACCACCGACTTAGTGTATGAGCGCCTCCTATGATGGTTGGTCCTCGTGAGGAGAATACTATCAATATGATCGACGCAGTGACAGCAAGAAAGTCAACCAAAGTAAAAGCCGATCACGATGAACCTCCTCGCCACTCTGCTAGTAATGTAAGGATGTGGGCCTCCGCCTCCTCTAACAAATCTAGCCTCCACGCGGGATACCGTGATCATGATCAAACTTGACTCGAGCATCCTCAGATGCTCGCCTATGGCATAGAATAGAAGCGAGCTAGTGTGACCACCTCCTATTCCTGGCTGTTGTAGATGCACCCCGGAGAAGGCTGAGATCCTCAGCATCCTCTCTATCGATCACGAGAGAGGATGAAGGGTTTTAACCGGTGAAGTGATCATGGAGACATCCATGGCGACTAGCGGCTTCTCAAGCTCTCTCTATAGTATGGAACCGTTTGATATGCATTCTTGTTCTATGCAGTGCTAAGAGAGAGAGGAGTGTGAGCTAGACCATACTCAAATGTAGGAGAGGCAAGCCCTTGGAGCCTTACCTGAGAATGATGATGGGGTACTAGCCTTGAGGGCAACATGTACCTCAGGGAACTACAATTGGAAATGGAATTGATCGAAACCACCAAAGTGCTTGAATCTTGCACGACTTTCCTCTTCAAGGAGGATACAATTTGAGAGGGTAAGTCCCCTGGCTTACCCCCTTCTTCCTACTGATTGTTGTGAGGGGAATACCCTCACAAGTGATCCTGGTCCCCTCAAATCCGTGGCCAAAGTGGATCAAGTGGGTGTGATCCAAATAAGGGAAGTCAGCCTGATCCAAGGCTAGATCCATGCCATGAGGGAAGGCAAAGACAAATTTCTAGGAACTTGCCATTGCACTGACTGAAACTAAAACAGAAATTGTACTTGCACTGAAAGAATCTACAATGAGAAACGAACTTGCATCAGTTTTTTTGTCTCCATAGATTTTTTTTTAATTTTGAAAATTTGAACCCACATCTAACAACTTGGAAGTGTTAAGTGGGGTTCAAATGAATTTGGAAAGATTGATTGAAATAGGAATTTGATTATGAATCCAAATTTCAACAAATTTGAGTATGTTAAAATATGGATTCAAAATTTTGATAAGATTCTTCCATAGGTTCATTATTTTGAATTTGCATTTTGTGATGGAGGACCCTTTCCTTTAATAAATTTGGGTATGTTAAAGCAAGGGTCAAATTGGTTTTATTTTGTTTGAATGTTTTGAAATTTTTACTTAGTAAATTTAGGTATGCTAAGTGAAGTAAAAGTGATTATTTCTTTTTGTGAAAATTTTGTTTTGTTTTGATTTTGGAAATTTTGGAGTTCTTACTTAGCAAATTTAGGTATGCTAAGTGAAGAACCCAAGTGTATTTTGTTTTATTTCGAAAAATAGGATTCTTAGCAAATTTAGGTGTGCTAAGAAAATCCAAAGTGTTTCATTTGTCTGGAAAATTTTGATTTTTGAAAAGGTAGGATTCTTTAGCAAATTTGGTATGCTAAGGAATCTAAGGTGATTTTGTTTTGAAATGATTAAAGTGGAGATTCAACTTTAGCAAATTTGGTATGCTAAAGATGAAGTCCACTTGGTTTTAATGAAATGAAAATTTCACTTAGAAAATTTAAGTATTTTAAATGAAATTCAAATCTATTTGAAATTTTGATTTATTTTGGTTTTGAAAATGGAAACTTCTAGCAAATTTGGTATGCTAAGGGAAGAAGTTCCAAGGTGTTTGAATGTTTTTATTTTGACTTTGAGAACTTTACTTAGCAAATATGAGTATGCTAGGTGAAGTTCCAAAAATATATTTTGAAAAGTTTTGGATTTTTTATTTGGAAACTTTATTTAACAAATTTAGGTATGTTAAGTGAAGTTCCCAAATTTTTGTTCGAAAATTTTGAATTTTTGGATTTGGAAACTTTACTTAACAAATTTGGGTATGTTAAGTGAAGTTCCAAATGTGTTTTAAAATTTTTTGAATTTAGAAACTTTACTTAACAAATTTAGGTATGTTAAGTGAGGTTCCAAATGTGTTTAAAATTTTTGGAATTTTGGATTTGGAAACTTTACTTAACAAATTTGGGTATGTTAAGTGAGGTTCCAAATGTGTTTAGAAAATTTTGAAATGTGATTGTTGATTTTGAATTTTTGAATTTGGAAATTCACTTGGCAAATTTGATTTTGCTAAGTGAAATTTCAAATGTGTTTTGAAATTTTTTTTGAAATATGATTATTGATTGTTGATTTTGAATTTGGAAACTTCACTTAGCAAATTTGATTAAGCTAAATGAAATTCCAAATGTATGTTTGAAATTTTTTGGAAATATGATTATTGATTTTGATGTTTTGAAAAGAGGACCTTCATTCAACAAATTTAAGTATGTAATGGAGATTGATTTTATTTTTGAAAAATAATATTTTTATTTTGTGTGTGATTGTTGCTTTTTGAAATAGAGGAATTCCAACTTAAAACATATGTGGGGTATGTTTAAGCGGGATTTCCTAAATGATATTTTATTTTTAGTTGGGAATGAAATATTCATTTAATAAATTTAAGTATATTAAATTAAGGTATTCATGTGGGCTTTTTGAAAATTTTGATTTTGTTTACAAATGTACTTTCCATTCAATAAGTGTGAATGTATTGAATAGAAGAATTCATGTGTGCTTTTTGAAAATTTTATGATTGTGATTGTGATTTTTGAAAAAGATGATTGTTTATTTTATTTTAAAAATGAAATCTTCATCAAAGTGAATTGAAAGAAGATGTTCATTAGTGCTTTTGGAAAGTGTCATTAGTTTTAATTTTAAAAATCCCTACATGTAACAATTATGGGAATTGTTAAATGAGAGTAACAAAATTTTGTGAAAAATATTTTATTAAATGTATTTTTGAAAAGGGTGCTTTTGAAAAGCAAAGTTCTTTATGAAAGATTTATTATTTTAAGATGAACCTTTCCGGAGGAAGTCTTATAGATGTTTCTTTTTTATTTTAGATATTTTCATTTTATCCAATGGAGGTTTTAAGACCGACAAGGAATGCGGTTGTTGACCTCACTTTTAGAGTAAGCTCTTAACATCCTCTTAGACTTAGGAATCTTTTAGACACTAAGATTTCCTTAGTCATAAGACACATCTAGTGATGAACACTTAACTAAGCACAGAGACTTAGAAGTGTTAATCATAAGATTAGGCTATGCCTTAGGGTTTAAGGAAATTACCTATCCTATAGCATAAACCCAATCTAGATACACTTTCTCAAATCAAACCCAGACTCAATTCTCAAACCAAATCTTGAATTCAAATTCAAATTCCAAATCTAATTTCAAAATTTGACTCCAAATGATTGAAACCCAAAATCAAATCCAAACCCTAAGCCATATGAACCATATTCATAAGCTTAGCCAAAACTTTCCTTAAATCAAATCAAACTCAATTGATCTCTTTATAAATCAATTTTTCCTTCATTTATATTCACAAATATAAATGAAATCCAAATTCAAAATGAACTATATCAAAATCAAATCCAAACTCAATCAACCTTTAAGCCAATTCTTTGACTTAGGTAAATTCTATCCAAATTAAGTCAAAACCAATGAATTTTCTCTTGAATCAATCATTCATTCAATTATCTACCCAAATATAAATGAAACCTACAACCATCAAATCAAATTGAAATCAACCCAAGTCAAACCCAACTTAGCCCTTTTGACTTGAAAATTTCAAATGAGCCAAAACTCCAAATTGATTATGTCGTTGAACTTATATTTCAATCTAGAGCTCATATATAAGTTCAACTAAATTTGAATCAAACCAAAACCAAACTAATTGACTCACTTAGGTGCACTTGACCTAAAGGACCCATTTGAGCCAACTTCTAATCTAACCCAAATTGGATTGAACCAAGCTCACCAAAATCTTACACCATGATTGTTGATCAAAATGATCAATTGCAATCAATTGGGCCAAACCAAGCCCAATTGGCCATTTGATCCAAATTAATCCAAATTGGCCTAAAGAACCAAATTAGATCAAATCATGATCTAACCCAAATTGATTGCAACCAATGGCTCAAGTTCATTCCAAATTGATTATTGAACTTAACCAAAGCCATAATTAAACCCAATTTGATCAATGAGCCAATTGGGTCAACTTGACAAATTGGCCTAAAGGGTCAATTTGCCTAAATCAAAATTAAATCCAAATTAATTCAAACCAAAGGGTCAAATTAACCCTCCATCACATGTCCCCAATATTTGAAATGAATAAATTTGATCAATGGGTGAAAATTTAAAAAAATTCAAGTCCTCAATCAATCTTACATCCATCCCAACCACCCCAACTAGATGACAATCAATTTGGTGCCAAAAAATTCAAAATATTTTTTGAATTTTCAGCCATTAAAAGCAGATGACTTGAAATCTCTTCCTCCCTCATTGATCCCAAACCCCAAGGGAATCATCCCACTTCATTTAGCCACTTTGAGCTCAAATAATACAAAATTTGCTCTTATTTGACGATAAACATCAGGAAAGAGAAGCGGAGCTAAGATTTTAGCTTCCTCACCATAAGATCTCTGGATCTTCCAGCCAAAATCATCCTGGTGGTAACTTTTACAAACTATAGGACTTTAATTTTTGTATATTTTGTATTAAATTTTCATGATTCTAGGAATTTCCTTTAGAAAATCCACTTTTATTTTAAATCATTCCAAATAGGAAATAGAATTTTTGTGAATCAAAATTTGGACAAGTTTTGGCTTAGAAACTTTCATTTTTTCAAAATACCCAAAAATTTTGTTCACCGGCTCACGCCACCATCGATCTGCGGTTCACTGGATCGGCTGGATCGCGTGGATCAGCGATCGAGCCTTTCGATGCGACCGTCGATCACATATCCGGCCGAGTGGCGGCGAGCATTGTATTGCTGAAATGATCGATCGTCCGTCGTGGATTAGCGCGTCGAGCTCGAGATAATCTGCGTCGCCGCGATCGATCATGATCGTCGGAGGCGGATGGTGATCTTTCGCCCAAACGGCATGCTCTATATATAAATATATATATATATATATATATATATATATATATATATATATATATATATATATATATATATATATATATATATATATATATATATAATATATAATAAAAAATAATAATAATTTAAAATTCAAAATTCATAGAAAATAAAATACTTAACCAAAATTGCAAACAAGGCTCGTTGGATTCATCTATCAGAGAGAAAACAAACAAAAAAATACTCAAAATTTTTAGTATTTGAGCTTAATTTAGGTTTAGTGAAAACCATATTTCATTAATTAATTAAAAAAAAGTCATATTAAGTTGATATTTTAGATATTGAATAATGTTAAAATACACCTATAATAAAAATTTCAAGTTAAAACAACTTGATTGGAGAAATTAAAATTTTGAAGATTATCAATTTTAATAAAATAAATTAAATAAAAATTCAATTTACAAAAATCTTCAAGATGACCTAAATCACTTCAATTGACATCTAGGACTCTTAAAAAATGATTTGATCTTCAATCTTAAGAAACCCAAATAAACACTTAAGATTAGAGTTTAACAATTAAAAAGTTAATTAAAATATAATAAAAACTCAAATATTAAATCAAAATCAAAAAATTGAATAGCATTCATTAAATCATTAATCAAACTCAAATCAGAAAAATATCATCTTTAAAGGAGATTAAATTAAATATAATTAAATATATTTAAGTTAATAAAACTCAATTAAATGATTAAATCTTAAATCAAACTCAAAATCCAACAAACTTAGAAAACTTTAATAATTTGATACTAATGAATTAAACTAAATAAAAATTAAAGCAAACTTAATTAACTATGATTAAATCATCCATTTGGAATGAGATAATTAAATATTGAATATTTAATAACTAAATCAACATGTTAATGAAATCAAATAAACATAATAAATAAATCCTCAAGTAAAACTAATCATAAATAATCAAACTCAATTAGTCAAATGAAAATTTAATAAATTAATCATCATCTTAATTAATTAAATTAATTTAAATAAGTTACATTAAAGCTAACTCTAATTAAGCTTAAATCAAACCCAAATTAAATTTAATAATCACAAATATAATAATTAAGTTAATTAAATTAATCATATTAAAACTAAACTTAATCAAACATAATTAAGATGCAATTAAACATTAATCAAAACATAAATTAAACTAAATTATTAAGTCATTGATCTTTAATTAATTTAATTATCTTAATCAAACTTAATTAATCAAACATTTAATTAATGCAAAATTTAATGAATTAATCCATCATCTTAATTAATCAAATTAATTTAAATAAGTCACATTAAAGCTAACTCAAAATTAAACTTAAATCAAACCCATAATTAAATTTAATAATCACACCTTAAATAAATTAATTAAGAATTAAATAATCATATGAAACCTAAACTTAATCAAACATAATTAATGCAATTAAACACTAATCAAAACTTAAATTAAACCTAAATCATTAAGTCATTAATCTACAATCAAACAAACCTTTAATTCTAATAATTTTAATTGAACTTAATCAAACTTAATTAATCAAACATCTAATTAATGAACTTAATAAATTAATCCATTATCTTAATAAACCAAATTTAACATAAATCATTAAAGTTAATTCAAATTAAATACTTAATTAATCTACTAATTAATTTAATCACTATTAAATAATTAAGTAATCATTAATCATATTCTTAAGCAATCAAACATAAAAAAATTAAATGATAATCAAACCTAATTTAAACATCATTAATTCATCAATTACATCATTAACTCAAATAAATGTCAAATTAAAAGTTAAATAAATCTTTATTTAATTTAATCATACCTCTTAAACAAACTAATTAAGTTAATCAAATTAATTACATTAAACTTAATTAATCAAAATGAAATTAAATATTAATCAAAACATAAATTAAACCTAAACCATTAAGTCATTAATTACATCATTTGTACAAATATGAAACTAAATTAAAAAAATCAATTATTTAAATAAACATTAATTAAATAAATCACATAATCACATTGAACTAAGAAAACCCATAAGACCATAAAACTAATTAAATCAAATTGAATCAAATTAAGTTAAATCAAGAAGATTCTCATCAATTTAATATAGAATCAAATCAAATCTCATTCAACTACTTAAATAAAATAAACTAATTAACTATCCAATATGAAATCAAAATGCAAAAACTTTGATGAACATGACAAATGGATGTGATTAAAAATAAAATCCTAATTACAAAGAATCAAACCAATTAGAATCAAAATAAAATCTTAATTAATCTAATCGATCAAACTACAAATGAACCATAATCATTAAATAAACATAAAGTTAAATCACATAACCATGATCAAAGAAAAGAATTAAATATTTAAAGGATATTGAATTATCAAGATTATTAAATCAAAACACTCTAAAATTAATCATAAAACACATGAACTTAAACAAACTTAAACTTCATTAGAGGATATTGAATTATCAAGATGCAATTAAACTAAAACATCTAATCAAAAATCAATTCAAATATTTAAATAAACTCAAATTCTAAATTCTAAATCAAATGAATTACAAATTCAAATGTAATCAAGATACTTAAGACTTTAGTTAGATTCCGAATTAGGATGTAGAATAGGGTGAGTCAGTCTACGATGGAATTCATCCACTCTCTTCATTCTTGAGAACCTAAATATCATTTCAAATAAAAGTGAAATAAAATGAAAATCAAATCATTAAATCATTTAGATTGAAATCACCCAAAGGTAAAATTTAAATTCAAACTTCAAATTGAAACTTAAACTAAAGAAACTAGTAAAGTCTTGCTACACAAGCCTTAAGCACACACATTAGAATACTAAGTCACACTTCTAGTGCTAAGTTAGGATTGTATGTATGATGTTGTGTTTTATTTTTGTGATGTAATATTTTAGGCTGGATGTTAGGGTGTATGTCTCGTAGACTGGATGTTAGGCCGTTATTAGCTAATCATATTTTTTTTGCGGTTGTTAAGGGTATATAATAAAAATATAAATGCTTTTTTGTGCAGTTGCTTAGCCTAAGTGTAACCCATGTTAGGAGTGGGCTTGGTTACCCATGTGTGGGTGCTAAGTCAAATTATTCATATAACTTGCTTGGGTTGTATGGTGTGTTTAGCTAACATTTATTTTGTGTAGCTAGATTTACTTTTCTATTTTTGATGTAATTTTGCATTAGGAATTAGGATTAGTGTATGGGGGATTAGGATGAGCGGTGGTAGAAGGCTTAGTCCAGGGTGCCTTGATGCCTTTGGAATCAAATCAAAAGAAGAGAATGAAGAAATAAGAAGAAAAGAAGACCCCCATAGCATATATATTATTTTTTGTAATCCGGGTTGTATAAGGGTAGAGCTTCCATTTTCCCATCTTTTCTCAGGTGTCTGTGAACCGACCATGGCCTTTTATTCTTTTATAGTAGTCTATAAAATTGTTTGATGTTGTATTTAGATTGTACGTTAGAGCAGCATGCTTTTCATAGTTTCTTGAAGATTGATGCTTCAATGTGTGGCCTGGAATGTTAGGCTCTTAGAATGAAATTAATTTTTCTACCCTAATTAACAACTCATAATTTAAAATTTAAAACAACTCACAACCTCACCACAAAGCTAGAATTAAATCAAGATAATAAAATTTTTAGTAACCCCTTGGATGGATGAATGTATAATATCATGCATGTCATATTCTTTCACTCTTGTTAAGAGGGCTTCCATCCTTTTGAGAGAATCAGGCAACCTTGAGAGCCTTTGGTGGAAGACACCCTTTCTCTCTTGATTTGGCCATAATCAAATTCTCATGCATTTAGGCATACAAAATCCCATAGCATGTCAAAATAAAAGTCCAAAAGAATCAAATAAATTTGATAAAATTTGCATTAGATTAAGTCATGGATTCATACCACTCATGCTCTAGTCTCTTAGGGGTGAGTCCCAGGACTTAGTTTCCTTTCTAAATGAACAACAACCTAGCCATCTTGCAAAACATAAGACTTGCCTACATGGATTTAAGCGTGTCTATTAAAGATCTTCTCATTTATGAATGTGGTCCATCTAAAATCATCATTTCTTAATCGATATGAGTCCATAGGCATTCAAATAATCACCATCGATTGATCTACATGCCATCAAAAGATCATAAATCATCCACTTTAGAAGATGTAAGTCTCTCGCTTTTAAGCATATTACACTAAAGCCCCAGATAGTCCTATTGTGGTTAGACTATCCCTTATTAAATTAGATAGGTCAAGGCCACATACCTTTCTCTCCATCGCATCTGTGGTCCACAATATAACAATAAAATTAAATTAAATAAATCAAATCAAATTAATCTCTCACTCTTGATTGAGGCACATGATTAAGATCACCTTTATTTATGTTTTCCAATATAAACACTTTTTTTCCTTGCTTTAAGATTAAGTCACTTTTAAAAAATAAAACACCAAAAAACAAATATACTATCTTATGAATACTTTAGACTTATAAATTTAAGAAAATATGGTTCTTCAAAATCCATAAATATAAAATTCATAACAAAATAAATTCAAAACCAACCTCAAATATCAAATTAAACATCTCAAACAAACCAAATTTCTCCAAAAGAGAATCAAATTCCTCTCTCAAGATTTAGATCAAATCAAACAAATTCAAGAGTGTATATCAAAGATATGCTCATTATAACCCTTCTAAAGCCATAATAAATTAAACCATCCCGGGAGTCATCAAAAAATCAATAAAATCCAATTAAATTATTATCTTGATACACACCCAAATAAATCATATTTCATAATCAAACTTGATCATATAAGATAACTTGAACTTTTCCTAAAGGTTCTACTCAATAGTGGATTTTTATTCTCATGCTTCATAAAAGAGACATCAAAATCTGATTCTATCTACCTATATAACATTTCTTTTCAATCTTCATTTGTTGATCATTTCTAAAATGTGATCACAATTACACACATTTGTCTTGTTGACCTCACTTTGGAGTGATCTTAACATCTTTGACTTTCATCTTTAAATATTTTTAGTCATAAGACACATTTGATTATAACACAATTTTTAGACTTTATTAATCATTAAAATTATGTTTATTTAAAAATCATCTTATCATAAACCCAAATTTGATATACTTTCAAATCAAACAGACTTAATTCAACCAAATCTCAAATTAAACTCAAATTCAAATCTAATTTCAAAATTTGACTCAAATGACCAAAACTATATCAAATCAAATCCAAACTCAATCATACTTTTTAAGCCAATTCTTTGGACTTTTTCAAATTCTATTATCAAGTCAAACCAAATTTTTTCTTGAATCAATCATTCATTCAATTATCTACCCAAATATAAATGAAACCTACAACCATCAAATCAAATCAAAAAACAAGTCAAACCCAATATTTTGACTTAAAATTTCAAATACCAAATTTTTACTCGAATCAACATATTTTAACTCATATATAAGTTCAACAAATTCAATCAAACCCAAAACCAAACTAATTGACTCACTTACATTTGACCTAAAGTGACAGGACCATTTGAGCAACTTAATCAACCCAAATTTGTTAACCAAGCTCACCAAAAATCTTAAATGATTTTGATCACTCAATGATCAATTCACCAATTAAACCAAGCCCAATTTCATTTATCAAATTACCCAAATCTAAAGAAACCAAATCTCAAATCAAGATCTAACCCAAATTGATAAAACCAATGGCTCAAGTTCATTCAAATTGATTAAACACCAAAGCCATATTAAATCCTTTTGATCAATCTTCCTAAATTTGATCAACCTAGCCCAAATTGGCCTAAATCAAAATGAAATCAAATCAAAAAGATTACATTCATCTTCAATTAGTCAATGAACATGAATCAACCCATAACATTTTTCAATTTATCAAATGGTCCATTTATAATGCAATGACCAAATTAGGCCAAATCCCTTGAAACCAAGCCAAAATCCATGGGATGATCAAATACCCAAACTCATTTGGGATCACCCCAAAATAAAAACCCATTTGAAATTCTCATGAATCCTCCCCACAGGATTCTACCTAACCTCATTTAATTCATCACATATCACTTAACCCCCCCATCACATGTCCCCAATATTTCACATTGAATGAATATGATCATATGCAAAGAGAGAGCCCTTGGAGCTCAAAGCCCTCAATCAATCTTGCATCCATCCCAACCACCCCAACTAGGACAATCATTGGAGCCATTCAAAAATATTTGAATTTTCTCCATTATGAGGGAAGATGAGGTTTGAAATCTCTTCCTCCACCACCATTCAGCCCCAAAAAACTCCTCAAAGCAAAAGGAACCCATGCCATTCATTTTAGAGCTCAAATAATACAGAATTTGCTCTTCAGAGACCGCATCGAGAAGGAGGCGCTCAAGAGAGCAGGGGAAAGATTACTCTTCCTCACACACATAGATCTCCTGACCACCGCCACTGAAATCATCTATGAGGTCATCAAACCTAGCAGCTTAGGATTTTTGCTTATTTTGTATTAAATTTCAGAATTCTAGGAATTTTCTTTAGAAAATCAAGCACTTTTATTTTAAATCATCCCAAATAGGAAATAGAATTTTGAGTCAGTAAAATGAGTCCATTTGGACAAGTGCTTAAAACTCATCATATCCTCATATCCTCACCACCATGGTTCACAACCACCATCTACCCCGCATCAATCGATGGATCACCGGATCGGAGATCGCCTTAGATGTGGATATGCACCTCCAAAGCCATCTCGACCACGATCACATAGTCCAAGCTGATCACAACCACCAGACGCCATAAATGATCTGAAGTCCATCGTGGATTTGCACCACGCGATCCGCCTCTCAATCACGCGATGATTTACGTACCAGATCTGATGGCCCAGAGAAAGGCAAGCCTCTCCACAAATCAAGATATATATATATATATATATATATATATATATATATATATATATATATATATATATATATATATATATATATAATAATAATAATAATAATAATAATAATAATTTAAATAATCTAAAAATTAAAAAATTCATGAAAATATACTTAACCATTGCACAAAGAGCTCATGATTCTTCTATCAGAGAAATCCAACAAACCCATACTCAAAATTTACTAAGTATTGTGAGCTTAATTTAGTTTTAGTGAAAATAATGATTTCATTAATTGGCCATATAAGTCATATTAAGTTGAGATTTTTCATATTGAAATTGATGTTAAAATACACCTACAATAAAAAATTTAAATTCAGATTATCAATTTTAATAAAATAAATTAAATAAAAATTCAAAATTGACAAAAAATCTTCAAGATGACCAAATCACTTCAATTGACATCTAGACTCTTAAGAAAAATGATTTCATCTTTTCAATCTTGAAACCCAAATAAACACTTAAGATTAGAGTTTCAATTAAAAAGTTAATTAAAATATAATCAAAAAAATAACTCAAATATTAAATCAAAATAGAAATTGAATAGAATTCATTCAATCAAACTTTAAATCAAAAAAATATCATCTTTAAAGGAGATTAAACTAAATATGATTAAATTTATTTAAGTTAATAAACTCATTAAATGATTAAATCTTAAATCAAACTCAAAATCCAACAAACTTAGAAAACTTTAATAATTTGATACTAATCAAAACTAAATAAAATTAAAGCAAACTTATTAACTGGATTAAGTCACATCCATTTAATGAGATAATTAAATAACCATTGAATATTTCAACAATAACTAAATTGAACATGTTAATGAAATCAAACAAACATAATAAATAAATCAAATGGCCCCAATGTAAATAATTAAACTCAATTAGTCAAACATTAATTAATGAAAATTTAATAAATTAATCCATCATCTTAATTAATCAAGTTAATTTAAATAAGTCACATTAAAGCTAACTCAAAATTAAGCTTAAATCAAACCCATAATTAAATTTACAATCACACCTTAAATAATCAAGTTAAAATTAATCATATGAAACCAAACTTAATCAAACATAATTAAGATGCAATTAAACACCTAATCAAAACTAAATTAAACCTAAAATCACAAGTCAATCTCTAATCACAAACCTTTAATTAATCTAATAATTTTAATCTTTAATCAAACTTAATTAATCAAACATCTAATTAATGCAAACTTAATAAATTAATCCATTATCTTAATAAACCAAATAACTTTATAAATCATTAAAGTTAATTCAAATTAAATACTTAATTAATCTACTAATTAATTTAATCACACCTATTAAATAAATTAATTAGGTAAATTACAAATCATATTAAACTTAAGCTTAATCAAACATAAAAATGCAATTAAATGATAATCAAACCTAATTTAAACTTCAATCATTAATTCATCAATTGCCCTTAACTCAAATAAACATGAAATCAAATTAAAGTTAAACAAATCCTTATTTAATTTAATCATACCTCTTAAAAAAAAACTAATTAAGTTAATCAAATTAATTACATTAAACTTAATTAATCAAAAGCTTAAATTTAATCAAAACATAAATTAAACCCAAACCATTTAGTCATTAATTACATCATTCAAAACAAATATGAAACTAAATTAAAAAATTAAACAAACCTTATAATTAACACTAAATACACTTATTACCAAATCACATAATCACATTGAACCTAAGCAAACCCATCCATTAAAGCTACTTGAATCTTGTTAAATCAAGAGTCTCATCAATTTAATATAGAATCAAATTAAATCTCATTCAACCTACTTAGACATTTGATATTGAATTATTAAGATCATTCTAAAACATCTAATCCATCACTTAATCAAATACTTAAATAAACTCAAATTCTATTCTAAATCTCAAATAAATTGAATCAAATGATTACACAAATTCAAATGGGCTAATCAAGATACTTGGACTTTCGTTATTCTTAGAATGATGTGAATATGAGTCTTGTCTATGATGGAATTCATCTTACTCTCATTCTGAGAACCCAAATATCATTTCACCAAATAAAACTGAAATAAAAATGAAAAAGTAAATCATTAAATCATTTTAATAGATCACCCAAGGGTAAAATTTAAATTCAAACTCATAAACTTAAACTAAAGAAGCCTAGTAAAGGTCTACATTAATCCTTAAGCACACTCATTAGAATACTAAGTCACCACTGTCTAAGTTACAGCTGTATGATGTTGTGCTTTGTTTTGTGATGTAATATTTAGGATGTTAGTGTATATTCTAGATAGATGTTAGGCGATTAGCCTAATCATATTTTCTGGAGGTTGTGCTTAAAGGGACACTATAATAAAAAATTATAAATGCTTTTGTGCATGCTTAGCAATTACATGTTACAGTGTTTGGAATGTGAAGTCCAAATTATTCATATAATTGTTTGGGTTGTATTGTGTGTTTAGCTAACATTTCCAAACTTTCAAAAGAGAGGATGATGTTGAGAGAATTCAATGAACAAGGTGAGAGGGCTTTAGGATCTATAGTGTTGCCATTAGAAGTGGATGATTGGAAGACTACCGCCAAGTTTCATATTATAGACTCAGATACATCTTTCAATGCTTTACTTGGGAGACCGTGGATACATGAGAATAATGTGGTTCCATCCTCTTTACATTAGTGCATGAAGTTCATGAGAGGTGGGATTGAATACTGCATCAAAGGAGATCTTAAGCCATTCATAGTTCATGAGGTCAGAATATACGAAGATGCAACCTACTATCTCCCTCAAAATCAACAAGTCTATTCTGAACGTGAAAGTTCAAAAATAAAAGAAAAAAAGAAAAAAGAAAAGAAAAAGAAAAAGAAAAAAGAAAAAAGAAATGAGAAAGAAAATAAAAGGGAGCGAAATAGACTTGGAGGAGAAAGTAGAGCCTAACATTAGATTCCACCCATAATTACTCATTCAACATATGGGTAGGATGACTCGACCTCCACCAGTGAGGAAGAGGTGATCCGTGAGACATGCCTAGAGATGGAAGACCTCCTTATTGGCCATCCAATGGAGTTATGTCCTGCTACTGACTACACCTACTATCTATATAGACTTAGAATCTAGTTTAGATGATGAGTCATATATGATTAGTACACTCCAGCATTCAGATATCCCCATGCAAGTGACAACAGCCGATAATGATGAAGACCAGCTCCTAAGCAAAGCATAAGTGTATCCAGTCATATGTAAAAAAGGAAGCATCTTGGGAACTTTAGATCTAACCCACTTTCTCACAAAAGTTGAGGGTTTGGTAGTTAAGGAAGCCCCTAAGTCTTCCACAAATGTAAAGGCGAAGTTCTTTCTTGGAGCATCATCCTCAAGTCAAGAAGTCGATGTAGAACTTGAGGATGATTCATATAAAGATTTAATAGAATTACCTTTTGATTGGTATTCACTTGTGTTCTTAATTTAGCAAAGAAAGGATTAATTCCACATGCTCTAAACACATTGATTTTGAAAGGTTATGAGACAACAAATGTAAACATTCACAATCAAGACTGGGACTAGAATTCAGTACAGTGGGTCCAATTGATGATGATGATTACTGCTTAGTCATCACCAATCATTTGGAATCTGATAGGTTCTTTTCAAATCATGCTAACTCATATGAGAAGGTGTGCTTAGAAACTTCAGATGATCCAAATGACTTTGAAGTCGGATGCACCGCCGAGTTTGAAGAGGAGATCGATCAACTATCGATGAGCTCAAAGAAATCAACCTAGAATTGAAGAAGATCCACGCAACATATATCAGTTCTTGAATGAAAAAGAAACCAATGATTTAGTGAAGCTATTGATTGAGTTTAAGGATTGCTTTGCATGGAGTTATGAAGAGATGCCCGGTATCTCGACATAGCATAAACTAGCAATAGAACCTAATGCTAACCCTATCAAACAGCTTAGACATGCATTAGACATTGAACAACGGTCACTTCAAATCAAGAAAATCGATGCCGGCTTTATTAGGGAAAAAAAATATCCTACCCGGTTGTCGCCCCAATTAAGAAAAGAATGGCCAAGCATATGAGTTGATTTTAGGGATCTAAATAAGGCATGTCCTAAGGATGAATTCCACTTCCTATACCGTAATTAATGGTGGACATTGCTTCATCTCAGATTCTCCTTTATGGATGGGTCATCTGGCTACAACCAAATTAAGATGGCCCCAGAGGATGAAAGAAACACTATCTTTCGAACCCCGATCATAATATATTGTTATAAGGTCATGCCTTTCGGCCTAAAATGTGCCACACATACCAACCATGACTCGAATCTTGATGAACTCATTCATCAAGTTGAATGCTATGCCGATGATCTCGTCAAAGAAAAGGAAGACCATCTCTTTGACTTGAGAGTAGTTTTGAATGGTTAAGATAATACCTCAAAATGAAGTATCATTAAATTTCTTTTTCGAATTGTTAAAAAGACCATTAGAAATCTAGGTATTAGAATTGTCATTAAGAACATGGAAGATGCCATTTCATTCAACTATCAAAGAAGTTCTCAAATGGGACAAAAGTGCCAACATGCTGAAGACATCAAGCAATATCTGATGACACTCCGCCCCGTCTATCCCGCAAGCCATATTATACCGCCGCATTAGATGACTTGGCACTTTGTTGGCTCAAACCAATGATGAAGGGGAGAATGACTCTCTTATCTCGCCGCCTAATCCTCCGAGGTAAACTATCCACCTATTGAAAAGTACTGCCTAGCTTTAATCTTTGCATCCCAAAAGCTACAACACTGCATGCTTTCTCATAAGGAGAATTTGATCTCTAGAGTCAATCCACTATATCTCATCATCCGACTTATCTAGATGGTTGCACGTTGGTCCATGATTTTATCTCTTTGATATAACATTCGTTCCATAAAAGCACTAGGATTTCTTAGCAAAGACATCCACTCCCTCCGATTCTCGCTAATGATGATCTCCATGAACAAATCACGAACCTAGGAGATACTAGTGCTCACCATTGGGAGATGTACTTTGATGGTGTAGCTTCCTCTCAAAGAGGAGAAGAACCATACTTACTATCCTGTGGAAGGTGGGGTAGAATAGTTCTCCTAACCTGCATCACAATGTGATGAGATTCTCATATCATCCCAATCCATGCACCAAATAATGAAGCAATATGAGGCTCTCATTGCGAGTTAGTCATTACACTATGCCCAGTATCAACATCTTTGGGATTCTCATTAGTCATCAACCAAATCGTTGGGTCCTACAAAGTTCTAAAGCCTAAGTTCCATCATTACCACAAGTACACTATGGATTTATTGGCCTAAATCGCAGAGGTTACAATCTACAAGATTCCTTAAGGGGAGAACGCAATAGCAGACGCATTAGCCAAGCTTGCCAAAGAGTTGGCATGTCCAAAAGATTAGTCCATTTCAATAAGGGTCCAAAATTGACAAGTCTTATCCCTTATTGATGAACTCATTGAGAGATTCTCTCTTGAAGGGGAGGTTGCATTACAAATAAGGATGAGGAGCCGATTGGAGGCAACCATTCATAGATTATTTAAATGCAGACAAACTACCTCAAGAGAAATCACTGGCACACCAGGTGAAGCAGAGAGCCCTTTCCTATACTCTTGTTGGTGGCACCTTGTACTAGAAATCCTTCGATCATATATGGTTATGTTATTTGGACAAACATGAAGCCCATAGGATCGTGAATGAGGTACACTCAGGGTTATGTGGGGCACATCAATCCAGTCAGAAAATGAAAGCCAAGATCAAGAGACTAGATACTACCGCCTTCAATGATCACATCGCATGGATGTAGGGAGATGCATCAATGTCGTATACTTGTGGTCCTACATCAACCTCCCAACATTCTACATCCTACATTGGCCTCATGGCCATTTGAGTGTTGGGTACGACATTGGGTTCTATCGATCCTCCTTCTTCCAAGGTCATCGATTCATTCTAGCTACCATCGACTACTTTTCCAAGCGAGGCAATCACTGAGAGGTCACCAACATGTGCTCCGCTTTTCGTGAACCATATCGTATATAGGGTGCCTATGAATTATATCCGATAATGGTACCGCATTCAAGAGCACTAAAATCAATAGCTTTGCTTGGAAGACACATAGATTGGAGATATTCTACCATCTACTATCCAAGGGCAAATGGGTTAGTAAGCCTTCAACAAAACTCTCATTCAAATAATGAAGAATACACTAGATGATAACAAACGATGATGACATGAACAAGTGGTTGAAGCTTTATGGGCTTATCATACCACATATAGAACTCCAACTCAATCTACCCCATTTTCCTTAGTGTATGGGTCTGAAGCCATTCTGCCATTGGAAGTCTAACTCCAATCACTAAGGATAGTGGGTAGCAAAATCACAACGTAATGCCAAGTTACGGTTGGAAGAGCTTGAAGGTTTGGAGGAGAGACGCCTACGAGCATGCCAAAACCTCGAGTTATACAAAGCCAAGATGATTCAAGCTCATAACAAGTTGGTCCATCCTAGAGCTTTTCAAGGAGAGCTTAAGAGACCAATTGTTTCGTCAAAAGATAGGAGAAAGTTTGAACCCACTTGGGAAGGCCCTTATGCCATAAAGAAGGCCTACCAAGGTGGTCTTACCAACTCATAAATTGTAAAGGAGAGCCCATGCTTCCAATCAATGGGCTCCACTTAAAGAAATATTATCCATAAATCTTGTTTGAAAATAATTATCAATAAAATCTCTTTCATCTCAAATTTTATTTCTTGTTAGAAATATTTTTGTGAATTCACCATGATATATTTTCCCTGGCATCTTATTCCTTCATATCAAACACAAACACATATCTTTATCTTGGCTATTTTGATGTGGGAGCAAGCCCATGTGGCACTCACTCAGCTTCTAGGTCGTTGATTTGTTGTCCAAAGCAATCGATCATCCCAGTGGTCATTTGTTGGAGGATGTGAGTCCTCGTGCTTTCTTCCTAATTTGACCATTATAAATCGATGAGCGCCTTGTTAGTTTGGTAGGCTTCACTGCCCTACTAGTGAACTACCTTGTGTTGGCTTTGTTTAAGAAGATGTGAGTCCCAACACTTTCTTGAAGCCACCATACTAACTTCCAAGTTTCCCTGAGGTTTAGGTGTAAGAGTCCTTAGTGGCATCCTATTCCTTCATATCAAACACAAACAAACATATTTTTTTCTCGGGCTATTTTGATGTGGGAGCAAGCCACCTGTGGCACTCACTCATTAGTTGCTCTACGTCGGGCTCAATTTGTTGTCCAAAGCAACCGATCACCCCAGTGATCATTTGTTGGAGGATGTGAGTCTCTGTGCTTTCTTCCTAATTTGACCATTGCAAACCGACGATTTTATTAGTTTCTGTATTTCACGCCTAGCCAAGAAGCTACCTCATGGTTGATCTGTTTGAGAAGATGTGAGTCCCTGCTTTCTTCTTGAACTAATCATCATGACCTAACTAGGTCGAATATTTGAGGTTTAGGTAAGTCCCCGAGGCTCCTTTCCTCTTGACTACATTTGAGTCGATATAAGCCATGAGTGGCATTCACAAGAGTCGCCTAGGTCGGATGGCACCCAGCCGAGACTATCCCAGAATTTCGCTTTAGAGATGTAAGTACACTTTCTTTCTAGATTGTTGCAAACGATGGGCACCATAGGTTGGTTGATGTTATGTTGACTGACTCATGGTCACCACTCTTGGAAGATGTAAGTCCCCGCTTTTCTCCATGAGTTGGCCACAATACCTATTTGATATATGACTAGCCATGTCATTTTCTCCAGGGTGTTGGATCGAAGCCCATTTAGTGGCCCCTCTCCCCGTGGGCATTCTATTTGGATCACATCCTTTGCGACCCCATTTAGACACTACCCGGGATACTTTTGGATTGGACAGTTCCCCTTTCCTGGTAGCCACCTGGTTGAGAATTTGTTCAAGGATGCAGATTCTCCCTTGGTTCAATAAAAGATAGGTCTAGATGATATAAGCTCCTTCTCGCTTTGATCCCTCACAAACTAACGTGGTCCAGATAAAATAAACTAAATAAACAAAAAAAAATATTTGCTTGTGGATTAGGAATTCAAGCCCCAAGTCCCCCTTTCCCAAGCGCATCCTATTTTGTTAGCGCAAAAACTCCTATAAATTGCGACTACCTGAGTTGAGATAAATCCTGCGACTCACTCTCAGTAGTCGGGTTCAACTTTGTGCCACCAATGAGTTACCCAGTGGTCATCTTTGCTTTGAAAGATATAAGTCTATTATGCATTCTTTCCAAAGACGATCGAAATCACTGCAACCCTAGGTTGGGCCCCATTTATGTAAGCAACCGATCACCCCAGTGATTCTTATTTAGAAGATGTAGTCCCATGCTTTCTTCCTAACTTGACCATTGCAAACCTAAAAGGCACCCCTTAGTTGGTTAGTTCTACTAACGTAGAGACTATCCCTTTGGATTTGTAAACCTAAGATAGGTTTTCGATATTAGCTCTTCTTAGTAGATTCATCACAAACCCAGTGGTCCATCTAAAATTAAAGTAATTGACTATTCTTGAGTCGATATGAGTCCACTGCATTCGCTCAAATAGTCACCCTAGGTTGGGATTGATGTCATCCATCAATAGATCACCCCAATTGATCCCTACTTTGAAGATGTAAGTTGCTACGCTTTCTTCCTAGTACATCAGCAAAAGGAAACCCCAGTCGGATAGTCCTACCTGTGGTGGTAGACTTGTAAATGAGATAGGTCAAGGTCCATAGCTCCTTCTCGGGTCCATCGCACGCTGACAGGGTCTATAATATAACACATAAAATTAAATTAAATAAAATCAAATCAAATTAATCATCAGGACTACTCTTGAGTTGAGATAAAACACCCAGCAACGCTCACTCAGTAGTCACCTTAGGTAGGGTTCGATGTGTTGCATCCAATAGATCACCCCATGACTTTTCTTTTGGAAGATGTAAGTCTACTATGCTTTCTTCTAGCATAGTCGCACACCAAAAGGCAACCCCTTAGTTGGATAGTCCTTATGGCGTGTAGACTACCCCTTTAGACTTATAAATCTAAGAGCAAGGCCCCTGTGGCTCCTTCTTAGTATAGTCCATCGCACCAACAGGGTCCATAACAAAATAAATTCGAAACCAACCTCCCTAGTGGAGTCAAATTAAACATCTCAAACAAAGAAATTTCTCTCAGGAGACACAAATCAAATTAGCCTCCCTAGTAGAACTTAGATCTAAATCAAACAAATTCAATTGAGTATACATACCCAAGAGATATGCCCTCAATTTAGAACCCTTCTCCCCAGTGGAGCCATAACAAATTAAACAAACCTCCCTAGTGGAGTCTAATCAAATAAATCAAAGAAATCCATAATTTTTTTTATCCCTGGATACACACCCAAATAAATCATATTCACAATCAAACTCATCCATATCCTGGATAACTTGAACTGTTTCCAGGGAAGGTTCATGTACTCAATCCCTAGTGGATTCTTCTTGCTCTCTTATGCCCTTGGCATAAAGAGAGTTACATTAAGATCGTGATTCTATCTACCTTCTGGTATAGATCATTTTTTTGTTGTTGCAACCTTCTGATGTTGTTGATCATTTGATCAATACGCGGCGTGTGCCTTGTCGTTACCACACCTATTGGGGTCCTTTTGTTGACCTCACTTTTGGAGTGAGCTCTTAACATTCTCTTAGACTTAAGAATCTTTTAGACACTAAGATTTCTTTAGTCATAAGACACATCTAGTGATTATGTGAACACCTAACCTGAGCCTAGAGACTTAGAAGTGTTAATCATAAGATTAGGCTATGCTTGGTTTAAGAAATTACATATCCCATAGCATAAACCCAATCTAGACACACACTCTCAAATCAAATCTCAAATTCAAATTCAAATTCAAATCTAATTCCAAATTTGACTCAATGATTGAAACCCAAATCAAATCTAAATTCACCTATCAAACCTACAATCAAACTCAATGCAAATCCAAATCAATCCAATTTCAATTGATTTTCTCAAAGATCAATTCAACCCTTCAATCAATTTATCAAATTCAAACTCAAACTCAACTTCAAACCATGATCCAAACTTAAATCCAAACCCTTAAGCCAATTTCTTGGACTTAAGTAAAATCTCATCCAAATCAAACCTAACTCAATTGATTTTCTCAAAATCAATCAATCTTTTAATCATCATTCCAAGTTCTACCTAAAATCACAATCAAAACCATCAAGTAAATCATTCAAAATCAAATGAAAATTAAAATTAATTCATTGATCGATGCTAACAAATCATGAGATAATTTAACTCAAGTTGTAAAACCTAAAAATTAAAGTTCAAGTTTGCTCAAAAGATTATTCACAACTTTAATAAATTATTTGAATCAAATGTAATTTTAGTCAAATTTAAGCCTAAATTAAATCAAATCATGATTTGAATGTTAATTCACTATATATATAATAAATAATAACAAACAAAAAATTTTAATATACACATAATCCATTTGAAATTTAAAATGAAATACCGAAAAAGAGAGAGAGATTAAATCAATTCTAAACATCAAACAAAACTTATTCAAAATTAGATCAAAATAATTAACTACTAAATAAATAATAGATATATAATTGAATAATTATAATTTATAAACTTCAAAATTAAAACTATAATATCAAAGTTATTAAAAATTAAAAAAAGTTATAAATTAAAATAATAATAATAATAATAAGTCTAAAAATAATAATAATAACAAAAAAAATTCTAAATCCATCTTTAGTCACGTGAAACTAATATATATATATATATATATATATATATTTATTATATTTATATATATTATATTAAGCATGCTACTACACCGTTCAACAAAAAAAAAAAAATTTTTTTTGTTGCACGTGAATCTCAATTTCATTTTTTTTATTCAAATGAAAATCTGCTCTCCATCTTTAAAATAAAATAAATAAAATCTTATCTTACAGAGCAGACTCTCTCTAGAAAATATTACCGAGTCCGCACGTATTTTACGTATGACTAATCCATGGACGACATTCATTAATTTTCCGTTTTACCCATTAACTGAGCGAGATAATCTGAGAATCATACCAAACGAGCATGATTAATGAATTGGCTAAATACATTTCTCCTAAATTTCCGAAGCGTCAAAAAAATGCGAGGAATTTAAAAGAAATATATACGATTTAGGGTTAAGGTTAGTTTTTCCAAGAAACAGAGAAGAGATCATCTCATTTCCTTTTACAGAGAACCATGAAGATGGAGAGCGTTGAAGAAAACAACCATTTTAGAGGATGTATTAAATACAAATCCATCTAATGCTTCTCGCATTTTTTCTTTTATTAGTGATATTCTTGTTATCAAAAATAATATGTTCATTTCTTCCAATTAAGTAATTTGGATGTTTTTTTGTAATATTTAATTTTGAGTGTTATTTTGCATCAGATGTACTCTTTGAGGGTACGCACCTCTTTTGACCTCTTTGCCAATTTTTTTTGAACTCCTTATGATTATGTTTAGAACATTGCATAGAAGCATTTGATGGTTTGGGTGATTTTGGGTGGTTTAGTGCATCGTACCTCCTCTGAGAGCACCATTTTGACCTTTTTTCCCATTTTTTTGCCAAACTCCTTATGATTATGTATAGCATTATAATGTAAGCATTTGATGGCTATGGTTTTGGGTGGTGTTTTGCATCAGACCGGTGTATCTCTTTGGAGGCACAAACCATTTTGATCTTCTTTTCCGCTTTTTTTGCCAACTCCTTATGATTATGTTTAGAACATTGCAAAGAAGCATTTGATGGTTCTCGGTGGTTTAGTGCATACTGTACCTTTGAGGGTACCTGATCTTTGCTTTTTCGGCCAACTCCTTATGATTATGTATAGCATTATAATGGAAGCATTTGATGGCGGTTTGGGTGATTTTGGGTATTTTGCGTACCAGGTACCTCTTTGAGGGTACAGATTTTTTTGACCTTTACAATTTTTTTGCCAACTCCATGATTATATTTAGAATATGCAAAGGAAGCATTTATGTCGCTTGGGTGATTGGTGGTTTAGATCTATATCCTCTTTGGAGGGTCTGACCATTTTGACCTTTTTTTCTCATTTTTTTGCCAACTCCTTATGATTATATAGAGCATTATAATGGAAGCATTTGATGGCTTGGGTGATTGGATGGTTTCATTTGTAAATTGTACCTCTTTGGGGTACGACCATTTTGACCTTTTTTCCCATTTTTTTGCCAACCCTTATGATTATGTATGAGCATTATAATGGAAGCATGGCGCTTAGGTTTGGGATATTTTGCATTTGTACCTGTACCTCTTTGAGGGTACATCAATTTTGACCTTTTTTTTGCTTTTTTGCCAACTCTATGATTATGTATGGAGCATTATAATGGAAGCATTGATGGTAGTTTGGGTTTTGAGTGGTTTAGTGCATCTCAGACTGTGTACCTCTTTGAGGGTACGCACTTTTGATCTTTGACGCTTTTCTGCCAACTCCTTATGATTATGTATAGCATTATAATGGAAGCATTTGATTTTGGGTGATTTTGGGTGGTATTTTAGTACTCAGTACCTCTTTGAGGGTACGTAATTTTGACCCTTTTTTTACAATTTTTTTTGCCAACTCCTTATGATTATGTTTAGAATATTAAAGGAAGCATTTTATGTCGGTTGGGTGATTTCTGGTTTAGTATCATACCTGTACCTCTTTGAGGGTACACCATTTTGACCTTTTTTTTCCATTTTTTTTGCCAACTCCTGATTAGGTATAGAGCATTATAATGGAAGCATTTGATGGCGCTTGGGTGATTTATGGTTTATTTTGTCTCTGCACTTTGAGGGTACACCATTTGACCTTTTTTTCCATTTTTTTGCCAACTCCTTATGATTATGTATGAGCATTATAATGGAAGCATTTGAAGCTTTGGTTTTGGTATTTTGCATTTGTACCCTGTACCTCTTTGAGTAAGACCTTTTGACCTTTTTTTGCCAACTCCTATGATTATGTATGGAGCATTATAATGGAAGCATTGATGTAGTTTGGGTGGTTTAGTGGTTTAGTGCATCTGACTGTGTACCTCTTTGAGGGTACCTCTTTGATCTTTTTTTTTTTTTGCCAACTCCTTATGATTATGTATGAGCATTATAAAGCATTTGATGGCGCTTTGGGTGATTTTGGGTGGGTATTTTGCATCAGTTGTACCTCTTTGAGGGTACCTCTTTTTTGACCCTTTTTTACAATTTTTTTTGCCAACTCCTTATGATTATGTTTAGAATATTGCAAAGGAAGCATACGCTTTGGGTGATTTGGTGTTTCAGACTCCTCTTTGAGGGTACACCATTTTGACCTTTTTTCCCATTTTTTTGCCAACTCCTTATGATTATGTATGAGCATTATAATGGAAGCATTTGATGGCGCTTTGGTTTTTTGGGTGGGTGTTTTGCATGTTGTACCTCTTTGAGGGTACGAATTCTTTTGATCCTTTTTCCAATTTTTTTTTGCCAACTCCTTATGATTATGTTTAACAATGCAAAGGAAGCATTTTATGTCGGGCTTTGGGTGATTTCTGGTTTAGTGCATCAGACCAGGTACCTCTTTGGAGGGTACAGACCATTTTTTGACCTTTTTTTCCCATTTTTTTTGCCAACTCCTTATGATTATGTATAGCATTATAATGGAAGCATTTGATGGCGCTTTTTTGGGTGGGTTTTATCAGACTGTGGTCCTCTTTGAGGGTACACCATTTTGATCTTCTTTTCCGCTTTTTTTGCCAACTCCTTATGATTATGTTTAACATTACAAAGGAAGCATTTGGCGCTTTGGGTGGTTTCGGGTGGTTTATCAGATCATCGTACCTCTTTGGGTCTGACCATTTTTTTGATCTTCTTTCCATTTTTTTTGCCAACTCCTTATGATTATGTATGGGCATCAAAGGAAGCATTTGATGGCTTTGGTTTGGTGGTGGTTTAGTGCACCAGACTGTACCTCTTTGGAGGGTACAGACCATTTTTGACCTTTTTTTTAGTTTTTTTTTGCCAACTCCTTAGGATTATGTTTAGAACATTGCAAAGGAAGCATTTGATGTCAGTTTGGGTGATTTCTGGGTGGGTATTTTCCATCCATATTTTCTAACATATTTTTGTATCGCTCGCAGTAAATGCAAAATATATTTGAGAAACTCCTGCACCACTGCTCGTAATGAAACGGAGGCATATGTAATCGATGACTATGCACATCAAATTGGCTTCGGTTCAAAGGACCATACTATTATTGGCCAAACTCAAAGAAATTGAAATCAAAAGATTTTCTATGTGCAAAAGTCGGTCTAAGAAGTCGCCGCCTAAATAGACAAAATTCCGTGTTGATACAAGAACTGGATGTCCAGCCATGATTAGATTCTCTGATTTGAGGGGAATTGACGATTAAAAACATACGAAAGTCATAATCATTCTTTGCGAGCTCCCGACCTACATCTTCTCATCACTGATGCATTATGAAAAGGCGTCCGTGTTAAGACAACAATGAGGTCGGTAGAGCAACCGATGCATTCGCCTATCTAACCGAGGAAGTTACGGCGTAGAATATCGGGTTCACCAAAAGAGATGCTTTCAATTTTATTTAAAGAGAAAAGATCGAGGATTGCAAATGGTGATGGTAATGCATTAATATGCTGGAGAGGCAAGCATTGGATGGGATGTTTGCATATGGCATGTCTGATTGATTGCTTAGTAAGTTTTTTTTTTGTAATGGCATGTCCGAATAGAATATGATTGTTGGGGATGTGATAATTTTGATACAAGCTATCGACTCAATAAATATAATCTCGCTTTGTGCCCCTCTTGTTGGAGTGAATCATCACCGGCAAAATGTATTATTTGGAGTAGCCTTTTATCGAAGAGACAATTGAGTCATTCTCATGGCTATTCCAAACTTTTCTTCTGATGAATGACTGACATCCTATAACAATATTCACCGATCAAGATCGCTATGGAGCCATTAAAATTGTATACCGCGATACTCATCATAGGTTGTGCCAATGGCATATTTCAAAGAAAGCTCCTTCCAAGGTTCATTGCTAATAGTAATAAGATAAGATACAAGGCCTATTTTATAAATGCATGAGTAAGTGTGACTCAGAGGAAGAGTTTACAGAGGCTTGGTCTGCCCTGCTAGAAGAAGGCAATTTGCATGATCATGGTTGGTTGTCTGAGCTTTATAAGATTAGATCCAAGTGGTCCACCTGATTCAAGAAGGACTCATTCTCGCATCTCTGTCAACGTAGTGAGTCCACCTAACAATGTATGCCATGGAATATCTAAACCAACAAGTTCTCAGATTGTTTCTGGGGTTGGAAAAGGTTATGGAGACATGGAATGAACATGACGAAGACTTCAAATGGCCATCGATTGTTCTGTTAAGACCACCCAATTCTAAAACAAGTGCTATGTTTTATACAAGAAAGGTTTACACTATGTTTGAAGAGGAATTTTGCATGGGGTTGGGGTCTATCGATCTAAGTCGATGACAAAGACCATGGAGTATTTGGTAAGAAATTTAGAGAATAAAAATGCATCCAACATGGGTCGTATTTCGACAGACTACCCTAGAAGTGACTTGTAGTTGCAAAAATTTGAGATGATGGGATTACTTTGTGCCCATCATTGTAAGTTCTAGTCGTGAAGATGTTGTGCGCATTCCTGACAAGTATCTTCTGATGCGATGGTCTACTAGAGCAAAGAGGGATATTTACAATGATAGTGCATACAAAATTAAGAGATGTAAAAGACGATGGAAATGCTTCGCATTATTTTCGAACCACATAAGTCGATATGCATATCAAATAAGCGCCGTACAGTGGCAATAAGAGAGTCGAGGACTACATGATTGGATCCCTAAAAACTATATGATGATGTTGACTCTATAATAAGTGGAATTCTCCAACCGACAAAAAGAAAGAAGAAGTTAACCAGATAGATAAGGAAAAGACATCTTAAAAGATCCAAGCAACGTCCAAAGTGTGTTTCCAACTCTTTGGGATATTGGGAGAGATCCAAGAAAGCCAAGAGTAATTTTCTACTAGATATTTTTTGGTATTTTAAATATTGTTAATCTTCAAACCCTTCTACTTTTTTTGGTTGCGTAAACCAAACTACATACCGGGTGGTGCTTCCTCACAAGTTGCATCACACCTTTCCTATGCCAAAGTGTTTTTCAGAGGTATGCACATAATATCATATATCGATGCTGCAAGAATGTATCAACTAATACGATGTTCTACATGCAGGAATTTAACTCGAGCTCCACAATGAAACAATCGGCTGAAGGGTACACTAAGTTGATGATGGATATTATCTCAGGAAAATATTTTGATACATGACATTATCCAGTTTTGGTTGGTTCGATAAGCTAGAGATTTTGACACTCTTTTGTAGCTCTTAAGCAATAGTGAATGAGTTAATCCTCACGTGAAATTGTAATCAATAAATATGTACCAATAATAGATCAATTTTGACTTTTTTTTCCGCTTTTTATTGCCAACTCCTTATGATTATGTTTAGGCATTATAATGGAAGCATTTGATGTCGTTGGGTGGTTTCGGTGTAGTGCATTTGTACCCTGTACCTCTTTGGAGGTACACCATTTTGACCCTTTTTTCCCATTTTTTTGGCCAACTCCTTATGATTATGTTTAACATTGAAAAGGAAGTATTGATGGGTGATTTTGGGTGGTATTTTGCATTTGTTGTACCTTTTGAGGGTACAACCATTTTGACCTTTTTCCCATTTTTTCCAACTCCTTATGATTATGTTTAGAACATTGAAGCATTTGATGGCATTTTGGGTGGTTTCGGTGGTTTAGTGCATTTGTACTGTACCTCTTTGAGGGTGCACTTTTGACCCTTTTATCCCTTTTTTTTGCCAACTCCTTATGATTATGTTTACACATTGATAGAAGCATTTGATGGGGTGATTTCTGATGGTTTAGTGCATTTGTATCCTCTTTGAGGGTACAATTTTGACATTTTTTTTCCATTTTTTTGGCCAACTCCTTATGATTATGTTTAGAACATAAATGGAAGCAAGATTGCTGGGTGGATTTAGGGTAATTGTACCTCTTGAGGGTCTGACCATTTTTGTCCCTTTTTCCATTTTTCCACCTCCTTATGATTATGTTTAACATTGCAAAGGAAGCATTTGATGGCGCTTTTGGTGATTGATGGTTTAGTGCATCCACAGTACCTCTTTGGAGGGTACAGACCTCTTTTTGACCCTTTTTTCCAATTTTTTTGCCAACTCCTTATGATTATGTTTAGAATATTGCAAAGGAAGCATTTTATGTCAGTTTGGGTGATTTTGGTTTAGTGCATTCCCCTGTACCTCTTTGAGGGTACTGACCATTTTGCCCTTTTTTTTTTCCAACTCCTTATGATTATGTTTAGATTATAATGGAAGCATTTGATGGCGCTTTGGCTAGTCTGGTGGGTATTAGATGACTGTACCTCTTTGAGGGTACGATCAATTTTGACATTTTTCCATTTTTTTCCAACTCCTTGATTATGTTTAATATTGAAAGGAAGCATTTGATGTCGTGATTTGGAGTGACTGCACTGTGGTACCTCTTTGAGGGTAGCACTCTTGACTCTTTTTCCAATTTTTTTGCCAACTCCTTATGATTATGTTTAATATTGGAAAGCATTTTATGTCCTTTGGGTGATTTTGGGTGGTTTAGTGCCAGACTGCACCTCTTTTGAGATCATTTTTTTGCGCTTTTTTTTCCAACTCCTTATGATTATGTTTAGAGCATTATAATGGAAGCATTTGATGGCATTGTAGTTTTGGTGGGTATTTCAGATCATCTGTTCTTTTGAGGTACGATCAATTTTGATATTTTTTCCATTTTTTGCCAACTCCTGATTATGTTTAATATCAGAAAAGAAGCATTTGCCGGGCTGATGATTCTGAGCATTGCACTCTGTACCTCTTTGAGGGTACACTTTTTGACCCTTCTTTTTTTTGCCAACTCCTTATGATTATACATTGCAAAGGAAGCATTTTGGGGTGGTTTTTGGTGGTTTAGTGATTCACTCTTCTCTTTGAGGGTACGTAATTCATTTTTGATTTTTTGCGCTTTTTTTTCCAACTCCCATGACATGCAATCTATCCAAGTAAATAGAATTACTAATCAACATTAACCTCACAATCAAATATAAATAATATATATAGCTTCAACAAACCACACTACTTAATAACATCATCACGATATAACTACACCGCAAATCAACTAAAGATATATAACTGATTAATCATAAAACAAACAACAGCCATTTCCAAGAATAAAAACCTAAACATTTATTTTGAAAAGTTATTTTTATGATCCATCTCATAGAACAACTGGAATTATCAATCATCACTATCAAATACATTTCTCAGTATCATATGTGAAAATATACAATGCGTAATCACTATTCATGACATGGAAATGCTCCATATTGAAGGAAAATATACAATGCAGAATCACACTTTATGGTAGGGAAATCAATCTTTATTGGAATTAGCTTTGGGAGCTTCACTGATCAGATGCATGCACTTCAATAGCTGAGTCTTCAAAGCATAATAAAATATCATCCCGTGCCCATGCACTTCAACTATGAGATGAGAGAGGAGAAGTTAAACAAAGTAGTAAAATATCATCCCGTGTCTATGCACTTCAAAAAAAAAAAAAAGCCTTCAAAGCCACCTAACAGATGCATTAAACAAAATCTTATATACAAAATAATATTGTTCACTTCCGATTTTAAGTCCCAAACAAAATGTAGTAGTTTAACTCACTCTAAATATATTCATTATCTTTGGCCAATCTCGGCCTACCTACCCACTGAGGTTTTATCGATTGTCGCTTCCATGTATTTGCAGACAAACATTCCGCAATGACACTATTTTCTTCCGGTATCCCACTCACTATGTCGATTGGCCATTTCCTTGATCGCCGAAAGCTCCAAAGATCTTCAACAAGTAATTTGATCTAAATAGGCGTAAAAAAATTTCAATAAGTTGGATCGGAAAAAAAGTTAAGATGAACTAGATTTGAAAATAGTTCTTACAATCTCGTGAAGAATGCTCTTATGGGTTGGTTTGGGCAATGAGTCATTGTGCCTCGATTTAATATGTCCAACCAAGAGTTTTATCTTATCTTATTTTTTCTCCACCCCCGCGTGGATATGCGATGAATTCCATCTTCGTGCACTGCATAACTCAGAAAGAAGAGAACAATTACACCTTTTCATCTAAGCAAACAAGAATCAATAATACCAACATTCATGCGGGTAACATACCCAATGCAAGCATGAAATGTACAAATATGGTTCATATAGCCTAGAAGGCATAAGTAAGTGCATCGAGAGATATTGATCAAAGAACTCATCGACCGCCTCGGTAATAATGATATTCCCAGGAAATCAGATCACCCCTGCAATTAATAAATATTTTAAAGTGATCTGAACTAAACGAGTAGGTTATTTTACGTATGAAGGACCTCAGAGGCTTGACTTACTTGTCCTTGAACCGGAGCACGGTGTCAATAAGATCGAGCATTCGCTTAAGCAAAACAGCCCTGGATGAGAACTCGACAACATGAAGTGCCTCTGATGCCTGCAACGAAATTACTGATGACAAAAGCTAGCGATGAAGAGATACATTCACTATGAATAAATCCTCGATCTACTGATATGATGCATACCTCCGACTGATGCTCCTCCACCACCAATGGTACCAGGTCATCGAATTTCTTTGCAACCTATAACAATTTAGGATGACGAACAAGAATCGACTTATCGAGAGGTCATATTAATATGTGCACTCCACCACAACAAATATCGTGGGTCATGACCTTATTGATCATGGGTAACTATACAAAAATTTAGTGAAAGACTATTTCTATTATTTCATGAAAGTAATTAATATGGATGCTCCTCCACCACAACAAGAGTACCGGGTCATCGACTTATTGCATCATCTGTGCTAACCTATACAAAAATTTAGTGAAAGACTATTTCTATTATTTCAATTTAAAAGAAAGTAACTTAATACATGGTCGATGCTCCACCACAACAAGAGCGTGTCATCATCGATTTATTGCATCATCTGTGCTAACCTATACAAAAATTAGTTAAAGACTATTTCATTATTTACAATATAAAGAAAGTAACTTAATACCTGGGATGCTCCTCCACCACAACAAGAAGGCAGGGTCATCGACCTTATTGCATCATCTGTATAACCTATACAAAAACTTAGTTAAAGACTATTTCTATTATCTCAAATTTAAAGGAAAGTATCTTAATACCTCTTTTCTGCTACAGCTATGGGAGGCCACCACATCATTTGTTCTTGCTCGAGACTGTAAGTGTGTGTGAAAGGGGAAAATAATTTTCCTCTTTTCTTATCTCAAGCTTTAACACCACGCCAATGCCAATTCTTTGAGCATCACATGTGTAGTGGTGGCCTACAAGAACTCTTCAATTCCGGGCTTCCCCTTTGAAGTATCCAACTCCTCGAATGGAATGTGGTAGCCTCCACAAGAGCTTCCTCATTGTGGGTCATACTTCTCTATCCAGGGAAGCTCGTGTAGCCTCCAAGAGTTTCTCTGTGATAGAACCTCCCATTTGGGGTGGAGGACCTCACGCTCGATAGAACATCCTCGAAGCGAAAAATGCCCATCAACCTCTGATTGTCTATTTAAAGAGGCATCTTTCTCAAACCTGCAGAACATCCTCTCCACCGCAAGTTTGCAGAGGCAACCGAGGGAGAATATCGAGAGATATAGGAGAGTCTGTGAATTGACTTAAGACTACTCCCACATGTCTAGATTGTGGAGGACTCAATGAAGGAGCCAATTCTCATCTTCCAATAAGTCCTCAATGAAACATGCACTATGGTAAAAGGATAAAAAATTTTGAAGACATACAACATAAATGGATACATTCTTATTTGAACTAAGTGATATTATATGTCATGAAACCAAAGAAAGCATTTTGAACTCTATTTAGCCCATCAGATAATGGTGTTCTGATGACGATGATGCTTATGTGCATTACCATATCTACAATGAATATATTGCAAGAACTCAAGACATTATATTTCACATTAATGGAGATATAAAACATACCATCGAAGAGTGACAAATCCACTCATGTAGCCAACGTTTTCAATCTTTGATGCAACATCAAATTGAGAGACTAGAAGTCAAATGGCATCTGATTGTACTCAAAAATCTATCTATATCTCTATAAGCAATCAATCGATGCCATCTGTGATATACAAAAAATAGATTGAAGAAAACGTATATAATACAAAGGCAAAAGCCATTAATTCTCAATGGCTCTTAGAATAAATGAGTGATGCCATACAACCTTCTTCTGTTGGCATCCCTATCATCAATGCAACTTCATGTAGAAGAATGCCCAAAGAAAGCTTATGTCCCAAGAAGACAGATCATGTAATGGCAAGAGTCTTGCTTGATGCAGTTTAATAAATTGATGAGATGAATCAAAATGTCTGGCTTCATCAAGAAAGCGTCAGAATATTATCAACACATTTCATCAAAGGTAAAATCTTATCCCGCATGGTTAACTCAAAGACAAGTCAAAAAGAGGTCTGAACCCAAAGAGGTACAGTGGTCGATAAAAAATCACCCAAAACCACAAACCGCCATCAAATGCTTCCATTATAATGCTCTATATATAATCATAAGGAGTTGGCAAAATCGTAAAAAAGATCAAAAGAGGTTGCATTCTCCAAAGAGGTACAATACGATGCACTAAACCACCTAAAACCACCAAACTGCCATCAAATGCTTCCTTTGCAATGTTCTAAACATAATCATATGTAGTTGGCAAAAAAAATGGGAAAAAATGGTCAAAATGGTATTCTCCAAAGAGGTACATGGTACAAATGCAAAATACCACCCAAACCACCCAATCGCCATCAAATGCTTCCATTATAATGCTCATACATAAGAGTTGGCAAAAATGAAAAGGTCAAAAGAGGTCTGACTCCAAAGAGGTACACAGAGATGCACTAAACCACCCAAACCACCAAACGCCATCAAATGCTTCCTTTAATGTTCTAAACATAATCATATGTAGTTGGCAAAAAAAAATGGAAAAAGGGTCAAAATGGTCGTAACCTCCAAAGAGGTACAGTATAAAATGCAAAATACCCACCCAAAACTACCAAACCATCAAATGCTTCCATTATAATTCTACATAATCATAAGGAGTTGGCAGGAAAAAAAAGGTCAAAAGACCAGACCTCCAAAGAGGTATACAGGGTACGAAAAACCACCCAAACCACCCAAACCGCCATCAAATGCTTCCTTTGTAATGTTCTAAACATAATCATAAAAAAAAAATGGGAAAAAAGGTCAAAATGGTCTCACTCCAAAGAGGTACACAGGGTACAAATGCAAAATACCCACCCAAAACCACCCAAACTGCCATCAAATGCTTCCATTATAATGCTCTATACATAATCATAAGGAGTTGGCCAGAAAAAACTATAAAAAAAGGTCAAAAGATGTCTGTACCCTCCAAAGAGGTACACAGGGTACAGATGCACTAAACCACCCAGAAACCACCCAACCGCCATCAAATGCTTCCTTTGTAATGTTCTAAACATAATCATAAGTTGGCAAAAAAATGGGAAAAAGGTCAAAATGGTCTCACTCCAAAGAGGTACGTGGTACAAATGCAAAATACCCACCCAAAATCACCCAAACCGCCATCAAATGCTTCCATTATAATGCTCTATACATAATCATAAGGAGTTGGCAAAAAAAAAAAAGATCAAAAGAGGTCCAGTACCTCCAAAGAGGTACACAGTACGATGCACTAAACCACTAAAACCACCCAAACCGCCATCAAATGCTTCCTTTGTAATGTTCTAAACATAATCATATGGAGTTGGCAAAAAAAATGGGAAAAATGGTCAAAATGGTACCTCCAAAGAGGTGGTACAAATGCAAAATACCCACCCAAACCACCCAAACCGCCATCAAATGCTTCCATTATAATGCTCATACATAATCATAAGGAGTTGGCAAAAGCGTAAAAAAAGGTCAAAGATGTCTCACTCCAAAGAGGTACACGGCTGATGCACTAAACCACCAAAACCACCCAAACCGCCATCAAATGCTTCCTTTGCAATGTTCTAAACATAATCATATGTAGTTGGCAAAAAAATGGGAAAAGGTCAAAATGGTCCACTCCAAAGAGGTACACAGTGGTACAAATGCAAAATACCACCCAAACCACCCAAACGCCATCAAATGCTTCCATTATAATGCTCTATACATAATCATAAGGAGTAAAAAAAAAAAAAAAAGGTCAAAAATGGTCTGTACCCTCCAAAGAGGTACGTAGGGTTCAGATGCACTAAACCACCCAAAACCACCCAAACCGCCATCAAATGCTTCCTTTATAATGTTCTAAACATAATCATGTAGTTGGCAAAAAAAATGGGAAAAAGGTCAAAATGGTCTGTCTCCAAAGAGGTACACAGGGTACAAATGCAAAATACCACCCAAAACCACCCAAACCGCCATCAAATGCTTCCATTATAATGCTCTATACATAATCATAATAAGGAGTTGGCAAAAAAAAAGGTGAGGTCTGCTCCAAAGAGGTACAGTGGTACGATGCACTAAACCACCCAAACCACCCAAATTGCCATCAAATGCTTCCTTTGCAATGTTCTAAACATAATCATGTTGGCAAAAAAAAAAAATGGAAAAAGGTCAAAATGGTCCAGTACCCTCCAAAGAGGAATGGTACAAATACAAAATACCACCCAAACCGCCATCAAATGCTTCCATTATGTTCTATACATAATCATAAGGAGTTAAAAAACTATAAAAAAGATCAAAAAGACCTCCAAAGAGGTACACAGGATACAGATGCACTAAACCACCCAGAAACCACCCAAACTGCCATCAAATGCTTCCTTTGCAATGTTCTAAACATAATCATATGTAGTTGGCAAAAAAAAAATGGAAAAAAAAGGGTCAAAATGGTCTCACTCCAAAGAGGTACAGTACAAATGCAAAATACCCAAAACCACCCAAACCGCCATCAAATGCTTCCATTATAATGCTCTATACATAATCATAAGGAGTTGGCAAAAAAAGGGTCAAAAGAGGTCCCTCCAAAGAGGTACAGTGGTACGATGCACTAAACCACCCAGAAACCACCCAAACTGCCATCAAATGCTTCCTTTGTAATGTTCTAAACATAATCATATGTAGTTGGCAAAAAAAAATGGAAAAAAAGGGTCAAAAATGGTCTGTACCCTCCAAAGAGGTACACGTGGTACAAATACAAAATACCCAAAAACCACCCAAACCGCCATCAAATGCTTCCATTATAATGCTCTATACATAATCATAAGGAGTTGGGAAAAACTATAAAAAGATCAAAAGAGGTCGTACCTCCAAAGAGGTACTGTGGTAAGATGTAAATACCACCCAAACCACCCAAACCGCCATCAAATGCTTCCTAATGTTCTAAACATAATCATAAGCGGTTGACAAAAAAATGAGAAAAAAGGTCAAAATGGTCTCAGTACCTCCAAAGAGGTACGAGTACATGCACTAAACCACACAGAAACCACCCAAACTACCATCGAATGCTTCCTATGCAATGTTCTAAACATAATCATAAGGAGGTGGCAAAAAAAAACTGGAAAAAAGGGACAAAAATGGTCTGTACCCTCCAAAGAGGTACAGATAGTACAGATACAAAATAACATATAAAAAAACAATCTTTCATCAGATCGAGAAGAATAGTAAACCCTAAATTCATTCAAGTTCGAAATGCATGTGTAAATACCTCATGTAGTCACCTAGAATACCTCAATTTATTATTTGCTATACCACTGAGCGACGGACGCGGCGCCGATCGACAACAGGCCGAGAAAAACCTTCGCGAAGGAATGTCGAACGCCGGTAATGTTTCGTTCTTCTTCTCCCACTTTTAACGACGCTAAGGGCGGTCGGGCCGGGAAATGTATTTACGCGCCGTCCGTTAATCACGCCATCGACGCACCGGGTCGGGTGCCCGTATCTCGCTTCTCCGTTAACCCAGAAACGGGAAAATGGGACGATGTCGCCATATTGAGTCCGACGTAGTTACGCAGACTGACGTAATATTTTTTCCTCTCTCTCTCTCTCGCTTCGCTTATGAACCTCTCCCTGTTTTATTCCCATGAACTGATGAACAAGAAAGGAGATTTTTTCTCCTTGTTCAACAGATTTTCCACTCTTAGCTTCTCTTATCCTTATTCAACAACCAACATGAAACCATGCATCTCCTCTTCCTCAGAGAGTTTCTTTTCCTCTCAACTCCAAGAAATAAATCTGCACATAATGATGACTTATACTCAAACCAATAACCACTTCACTGATCTCCTCTTCCTCCAGAATGAGTTTTTTTTCCTCTCGAACTCAAGAAATAGCATCCCTTCATTAATGATGGTTTATACTCCAAATGACCACTTCACTTAGATCTTCTTCCGTCTATGTTCTGAGAACTTTTTTTTCCTCAAGGCCGACTCCATCGAACCAGGCAATACACATCTGCATCTCAACAGTCTTTACATGTAAGAAGAATCCCTTGTGTGTTCTCGTCATTCATCAAACCAAGGCACATGTCCATTGAACACAAGCTCATTGACTACTCCACCTTCATTCTCCATCTCCACTCTATATTTTTATACCCCTCTTCGAGTGCACCATCGATCTAAGAAGACAGCTTGGTTATGGTGCCAATCACTACTTTCCAAGTAGAGAAAGGTTGCCTATTTTGAAATATCGATCCTTGCTCTGTATAATGTTAATCAAACTACTTAGATCGAGCCACTTTGACTTTCCATGACAAATCCTTACTAAACCCTTTAATTCATTCTTATTCTCACTTTCCTTGTCCCAAGAGTTTAGAGTTGGAAGACCACTCATCCCTTCTCAAGTTCTCAAATATGGAGTTCATCAAATTTGACAAATAGTAATGGTGATGATCTTTGGAGTGTACAGGAGGCTCAACAAGCATCTCAACTGCCTCTAAACGGCCACCTCTTAATCCACCTGACATTTTCGTGAGGTATAATTCTAAACACTTAGAAGCCTTAGAATCTTATGTTTGATGTATTGAATGCAGCCGTTAGAACCAACTTTTAGAGCCCACGCTTAACCTTTTAATTCTTCAACGAGTTTAGAGGTAAAAGCAAGACTATTCATTTCATGTGTTTGAAGTGAATAGTTTTGATTAAGTCGAATGACGGAGTGATCTAATTTCACCTATTAAGCCACGATTTACTCATGAGTCATTTGATTTTTGATCAAATGATCACGATTAATCTAAATATTTCATTTAGAATTAAATTTAAAAAAAAAAGAATTAATCAATCTTTAGAATTTAAAACAAAAATAAAGTAATAAAACAAAATAAAAAAAGTGCAAATTAAATTATCATAAAATCTAACTAAAACTTAATATAAAAAAATGATTAAAAATTAATTAAACCAATAAGTCAAGTAAAATTATAAGCAAACATCATAATCAAATCAAATAAACATAAAATTAAATATAAACTCTAAAGTTATTAAATCATATCCAATTACTCTTAATTTCAAACAATATCAAAAAAAAAAAAAACTCAAGCAAATAACCTAAATCAAGTCAAATTAATTTAATTTAAGAAAGACTCTCATCAATTTAATAAATAATCAAGTTAAATCAAATTCAACCCACTTAAATAAGATAAACTAATTAACTATTAAAATGTGTAGAAATTAAAACATAAACTAAACTCTAATAAACATGATAAATGAAAGAAATTAAAAAGAAAATCTAATCATAAGAATCAAACCCAATTAAAATCAAAATAAAAATTTCTTAATTTAATCCATCAAACTACAAATAAATGAACCAATCAATTAAATAAACATAAAGTTAAATCACATAACCATGATCAAAGACAAGAATTAAATATTTAAAAGGATATTGAATTATCAAGATTCAATTAAATCAAAACACCTAATCTAAAATTAATAAACCAAAAACACATGAACTTAAACAAACTTAAACTCCATTAGACATTAAGTATATTGAATTATCAAGATTCAATTAAACTAAAACATCTAATCCAAAAAATCAATTAATCAAATACTTAAATAAACTCAAATTTTAAATTCTAATTCAAATGAATTACACAAATTTAAATGGGCTAATCAAGATACTTAAGGACTTTAGTTAGATTCAGGAATTAGGATGTAGAATAGGGTGAGTCTTGTAATGATAGAATTCATCCTACTCTTCATTCTTGAAAACATAAATATCATTTCAACCAAATAAAATTGAAATAAAAATGAAAATCAAATCATTAAATCATTTAGATTGAAATCACCCAAAGGTAAAAATTTAAATTCAAACTTCAAATTGGAACTTAAACTAAAGAAGTAAGAGTCTTACATAAGCCTTAAGCACACATATTAGAAACTAAGTCACTACTTCTAGTGCTAAGTTAGGTGTATGTATGATGTTGTTTTATTTTGTGATGTAATATTTTAGAATGTTAATGTATGTTTCATAGGATGTTAAATCGTATTAAATTATATTTTCTAGAGGTGGTGTGCATTAGATGATTAAATTAAAAAAAACCGAAAACCGATGTTAATTGGTCAGTTTGGTTCAGTTTTTATATTCATTATTTGGTTTTTGGTTGAAATTATGGGTTAATGCGGTTTTATGATTTTTGGTTCGGTTTTATGTTAATAAATTTTGGTTTTATGGTAAAATTGATTATTTCAAAAACTTCACTAATATCTCAAAAACCAAAATCTAAAGTTGAGTTGTTTGATTTAATAGTCATTTAGGATGCTTGAGTTGAGTGTGTTTCATTCCTCGATATGGTCGATGTGATATACACTTCTTGAGGATGGAGAGTCAAGTCTCGAAATAAGGCATTCTACATTCCTGTCGGTTCCGGATCTACGATTTTGAATCTGATCTTTGGGCATTAACTTTCCTATATGATGCAATTTCTCCTTCCTTTTTATTTTTTCCTAAATGGTCAAATGCGGATAGTTGATAAATTCATATACTTATGGTTCTGACTTGTCTCCACTTTCACGTACGCCCACTCTTCACGCTCACTCTTACAGATTTTGAATTTAAGTCTCTTTGAGTCTTGAGGTAAAACAATGGTAAGAACTAAATCACATTATCTCAACTCTCTCTCTCTCTACTCCTTCCTTTGTTGTGCTATTCAAATAAATTTATTTTTTCTTATTTATAGATATCTAATGCTATTCAAATACCATTGTAGTCAAAATGAAATGATCAAAATATAAGCAAATCTAATGCTCACATCAAAGTTTCCAGATGTCTTCTAAGATTTTGCTAGATATTTGATATGAGTATGAATAAGCACTTGCATAATAGAAATCTCCATCAGAAAAAAAAACTTCCATTAAGAGAAATATTTATGATTAATCACATATAAGCGCTAAGAGAAGATAGTGTCTCTAATTGTTAGTATGAATAATAAATCGAACTCTAATTGATTTATTTGTTCATTATATGATTTTTTGTGCTACTTTTGGTTTTTTTTTCAAAATAACGGTTTGGTTTATTTACCAAAACCCAAATCAAGCCAAATAGAATGTATAGGGGTTGTGCTTAGCGCTATAATAAAAAAATATAAATGCTTTTGATGTGTGTTGCTTAGCCCCTAAGTGTAACCCATGTTAGGACTGTGGGCTTGGTTACCCATGTGTGGTGCTAAGTCCAAATTATTCATATAACTTGCGGGTTGTATGGTATGTTTAGCTAACATTTGTTTTATATGTACTAGATTTACTTTCCTATTTTGATGTAATTTTGCATTAGGAATTAGGATTAGTGCTATGGGGGATTAGGATGAGCAGTGGCCAAAAGGCTTAGTCCCTAGGGTGCCCTGCGATGCCTTTAGAACAAATCAAATCAAAAGAAAGAGAATGAATAAATGAAGAAAAGAAGACCCCATAGCATATATATTATTTTTGTAATCCGGGTTGTATAAGGGTAGAGCTATTACTCATCTTTTCTTTCTCTTTCTGTGATGGAACCCGACAGACCTTTTTTATTCTTTTATGGTAGTCTATAAAATTGTTTGATGTTGTGTTTAGATTAGCATTAAAACAACATGCTTTCATAGTTTATTTATGATTGATGCTTGAATGTGTCTGGATGCGGTAGGCTCTTAGGATAAAAATTAATTTTTCTACCCCAATTAACAACTCATAACCTCACATAAAAGCCTGAGAATTAAATCAAGATAATAAAATTTTTAGTAACCCCTTAGCTAGATGGATGAATGTATAATATCATGCATGTCATATTCTTTCAATCTTGTTAAGAGGGAGCTTCCATCCTTGCCAGAGAATCAAGGGTTAACCTATGAGAGTCTTTGGTGGAAAACACCCCTTTCTCTCTTGATTTGGCCTATAATCAAATTCTCATGCATTTAGGCATACAAAATCCCATAGCTGTGAAAAAACAAAAGTCCAAAAGAATCAAATAAATTTGATAAAATTTGCATTAGATTAAGTCATGGATTCATACCACTCATGCTCTAGTCTCTTAGGGAGTGAGTCTAAGGACTTAGTTTCCTTTCTAAATGAGCAAATTTGCCTACATGGATTTAAGCATAGAAGAGTTAGCATAGCGGTAATAAGTAGTAGTTTTTATTCTCACTTGAAGGTAAACCATATACCCATTTCTCCTTGGATTTATTCATCAGTTTGAATCATCTTTCCTTTAACTAAAGCATTCCTCACCTCTTGCATTTTAATCTTATGTTATGGAATTATAAATATGTAATAAACTCAAATAATTGTCTCTTGATTTCAAAATATAAAGCTATATGGTAGATTGATCTTACTAGGCTTTAATCATGAGCATTTCTACTTTCTCATTGATTCAAAATAATCTTCTCTTTTATTATTTTGTTTTTCTAAAATTGTCCTGATAGTCTTAACTGAAATCTTTGGAGTATTCTTGATCTCATTTCTTGATGTGATAACATGGGCTTATATAAACTTTAACTAAAAAATAAATCATACTTTACTTTTTTTTCATGAATAAAAGATCTATATATTGAGAATTGATGCTTATCTTTGATTTTTCATTTATAGTGAAATCTTTGGTACATCATTCCATAATATGTGATCATCAATAAATACATGGTGTCTCCCACAAAAATAAACTCCCAAAATAAAATACATTTTAGAAAAATCTATGGCGTTTATTTTTTGTGCACAGATCTTAGGTAATTATATTGATGATGGTATGACATTATGATGTACTATCTCGAATAAAATCTCACCTATAATGGACTTCACTAATAAGGACTCTAAACATGATGGATCTAAGATCTTTCTACACATGGAAAGTAAGTTTATTTTAAGAATTGTTAAGTTCCATATGAAAGACATAGTTAATATCTAAGTGCCTTAAGAATACTCTCGATTAAAATAGAAATTAGGTCTCCAAAGATTTGGTTAAGGCCAAAGATTGTTTATTTAAAAAATCAAATGGGATATCAAGGAAGACTTATTTTGGAATCAAAAAAAGTAGGAAATGCTCATCTTGGAAGCTAGTGAGCATTCCAATCCATATTGCTTTATATTTTGAGTGAAAGAAATTATTTGAGTTGATATTAGATTCTTGAATTCCATACATAAGATTGTAAAATGCTAGGTGAGGATTTATGCTTGTAGCCAGAAATAACTACCTGATTCTAAAATTTGTACAAAACAAGGCACAACCTAAATCTAAAGGCAAAAAATTTGTATATTTACCTAAGAGAATAAACCACTTAACTTATTGCTTTAGTGACTAACTCCTACTTTAAATCCATGTAATAGTCTTATGCTTTAAAGATAATGTTTCATTTAGAAACTAAGTCCTTAGACTCACTCCTAAGAGACTAGAGCATGAGTTAATCCATGACTTAATCTAATGCAAATTTTATCAAATTTGATTCTTTTGGACTTTTTTTGACTGTAATTTTATATGCCTAAATGCACGAAGAGGATTATGAGAGAAATGTCTTTCCAAAATATAATTCTCGGCAAGGATGAAGCCCCTTAATAAGAGTGAAAGAATATGACATGTAATATTATACATCCATCAGGGGTTACTAAAATTTTATTATCTTGATTTAAGCTTTTATGTGAGGTTATGAGTTGTTTAAAATTTTAGTTATGAGTTATTGGTGGGATGAAAAATTAATTTTATCAAAATCTAGATCACAGCATCATCATAAATAAACTATGAAAAATGTTCTATCTAATAAACACAACATCAATTTTATAGACTACCAAAGAATAAAAGGCCCTGTGGGTTATGTAGAAAAGAATGAAATCTACCATACAACCATTAAAAATAATGTTATCTTCATTTTTCTGATTTGTTCCCATCAGGGCACCCGGGGACTAAGCCTTCCACGCTCATCCTAATCCCCATAGCACTAATCTAATTCTAATGCAAAATTACATCAAAAATGAGAAGTAAATCTAATACAAAATAAATGTTAGCTAAACAATACAACCCGCATTATATGAATAATTTGGACTTAGCACACACATGGGTAAAACCCACACTTCTAACATGGGTTACTTGGGGGCTAAGCAGCAAAAAAAGCATTATTTAAAGCACAAAAATGTGATTAATATGACTCATCATCTATGAAACATACACCTAACATCCGTCTAAAATATTACATCACATAAACACAATATCATACATACAACATACTAACTTAGCACAAGAGTAGTGACTTAGTATTAATATGTGTGCTTAAGGCTTTGTGTAGACTTTACTAGCTTTAGTTTAAGTTCCAATTTGAAGTTTGAATTTAAATTTTACCTTTGGGTGATTTCAATCTAAATAATTTAATGATTTGATTTTCATTTTTATTTGGTTGAAATGATATTTAGGTTCTAGAAGAATGAAGAGTAGGATGAATTCCATCTGAGACTCTCATTCACATCCTAATTCTAAGAATCTAACTAAAGTCCTTAAGTATCTTGATTATTTGAATTATGTAATTCATTTGATTTAGAATTTAGAATTTGAGTTTATTTAAGTATTTGATTAATTGATTTTTTTGGATTAGATGTTTTAGTTTAATTGCATCTTGATAATTCAATATCCTATCAATGGAGTTTAAGTTTGTTTAAGTTCATGTGTTTTGGTTGATTAATTTTAGATTAGGTGTTTTGATTTAATTGAATCTTGATAATTCAATATCCTTTTAAATATTTAATTCTTTTCTTTGATCATGGTTATGTGATTTAACTTTATGTTTATTTAATTGATTGTGGTTCATTTATTTGTAGTTTGATGGATTAGATTAATTAAGATTTTATTTTGATTTAATTGGGTTTGATTCTTTGTAATTGAGATTTTATTTTTAATCACATCCATTTGTCATGTTCATCAAAGTTTGGTTTGCATTTTGATTTCATATATTGGATAGTTAATTAGTTTATTTTATTTAAGTAGGTTGAATGAGATTTGATTTGATTCTATATTAAATTGATGAGAATCTTTCTTGATTTAACTTAATTTGATTCAATTTGATTTAATTTACTTAGGTTCAATGTGATTATGTGATTTGTTTAATTAATAAGTGTATTTATGTTAATTATAAAGGTTTGTTTAATTTTTAAATTTAGTTTCATATTTGTTTAGACAAATGATGTAATTAATGACTTAATGGTTTAGGTTTAATTTATGTTTTGATTAATATTTAATTGCATTTTGATTAATTAAGTTTAATGTAATTAATTTGATTAACTTTTTGTTTAAGAGGTATGATTAAATTAAATAAAGATTTGTTTAACTTTTAATTTGATTTCATGTTTATTTGAGTTAATGATGTAATTGATGAATTAATGATTGAAGTTTAAATTAGGGTTTGATTATCATTTAATTGCATTTTATGTTTGATTAAGCTTAAGTTTAATATGATTAATGTAATTTTAATTAATTTATTTAATAGGTGTGATTAAATTAATTAGTAGATTAATTAAGTATTTAATTTGAATTAACTTTAATCTAATTTATAAAGTTAAATTTGGTTTATTAAGATAATGGATTAATTTATTAAGTTTGCATTAATTAGATGTTTGATTAATTAAGTTTGATTAAGGGTCAATTAAAATTATTAGATTAATTAAAGGTTTGTTTGATTAGAGATTAATGACTTAATGATTTAGGTTTAATTTAAGTTTTGATTAGTGTTTAATTGCATCTTAATTATGTTTGATTAAGTTTAGGTTTCATATGATTAATTTAATTAACTTAATTAATTTATTTAAGGGTGTGATTATTTAATTATGGGTTTGATTTAAGCTTAATTTTAGAGTTAGCTTTAATGTGACTTATTTAAATTAATTTGATTAATTAAGATGATGGATTAATTCATTAAATTTTCATTAATTAAATGTTTGACTAATTAAGTTTGATTAAGGGTAATTAGATTAAAGGTTTATTTAATTAAAGATCAATGACTTAATAATTTAGGTTTAATTTATGTTTGATTAATGTTTAATTGCATCTTAATTATGTTTGACTAAGTTTAGGTTTAATATGATTAATTTAATTAACTTAATTAGTTTATTTAAGGGGTGTGATTATTAAATTTAATTGGGGGTTTGATTTAAGCTTAATCTTAGAGTTAGCTGTAATGTAACTTATTTAAATTAATTTGATTAATTAAGATGATGGATTAATTTATTAAATTTTCATTAATTAAATGTTTGACTAATTGAGTTTGATTATTTATGATTAGGGTTTTACTTGATTTGATTTATTTATTATGTTTGTTTGATTTCATTAACATGTTCAATTTAGTTATTAGGTTGAAATATTGATGGTTTTATTTAGTTTAATTATTAGTATCAAATTATTAAAGTTTTCTAAGTTTGTTGGATTTTGAGTTTAATTTAAGATTTAATCATTCAATTGAGTTTTATTAACTTAAATAGATTTAATCATATTTAATTTAATCTCCTTTAAAGATGATATTTTTTTTTCTGATTTAAAGTTTTATTAATGATTTAATGAATGCTATTCAATTTCGATTTTGATTTAATATTTGAGTTATTTTAGATTATATTTTAATTAACTTTTAATTATTTAAACTCTAATCTTAAGTGTTTATTTGGGTTTCTTAAGATTCAGAAGATCAAATCATTTTTCTTAAGAGTCCTAGATGTCAATTAAAGTGATTTAGGTCATCTTGAAGATTTTTGTAAATTTGAATTTTTATTTAATTTATTTTATTAAAATTGATAATCTGAATTTAAAATTTTAATTTCTCAATCAAAGTTCTTTTAACTTGAAATTTTATTGTGTGTATTTAACATTAATTTCAATATCTTTCAACTTAATGATATTTTTGGCTTAATTAATGTAATATGATTTTCACTAAAACTAAATTAAGCTCACAATACTAGTAAATTTTGAGTATTTTGGGTTTGTTGGATTTCCCTCGGGTGAATCCAACAGCCCTTGTTTGCAATTTTGGTTAAGTATTTTTTATGAATTTGAATTTTTGATTTAAATTATTATTATATTTTTATTATATATATATATAATTCGGTTTGGCGGAAAGGAGACCGTGCCTTTCTCCGTCGATCAGATGGACGGTCGATCATCGGGATCCAGGCGGGTCGCGCGTCGGCGCGATGGCCGATCAGCGAACCACAATGGGCGTCAGATCATTTTTGCGAAGCTTCGGTCGCTCGCTCGGCTTCGGTCGCGTGAGCCGTCCGATCGCGCTCCGTCCAGATCGCACCACGAAGGCGGATCGCTGCGATCCAGCCGTCCGATCGTGACTAGGATCGGTTGAGCTGGCCGGTGGTGGGATTTTCGTATTTTGAAAAAAATGAAAGTTTCTAAGCCAAAACTTGTCCAAATGGACCCGTTTTGCGATTCAAAAAATTCTATTTCTATTTGGGATGATTTAAAATAAAAGTCTGGATTTTCTAAAGGAAATTCCTAGAATCGAAATTTAATACAAAATATGCAAAATCCTAAGGGCTACGGTTTGAAAGTTACCTCACGGGGATGATTTGGTGGCGGTGAAGATCGAGGATCTATATGTGAGGAAGCTTGAGTAATCTTTAGCCCTTGCTTCTCTCTTGAGCTTTTCTCGTCATTCCTCACAAGAGCAAATTCTTATTATTTGAGCTCAAAATGGCTAAACAAAGTGGGGATGGGTTACTTTTGCTTTGAGGGGAGCTTTGGGAGTGAATGGGTGGGAGGAAGATATTTCAAGCCTCATCCCCCCTTTTATATAATGAAAATTCAAAATATTTTGAATTTTTGGCTCCAAATTGATGTTGGGGTGGTTGGGATGGATAGATTGATTGAGGACTTTGGATTTTTGCTCCAAAGTCTCTCTTACCATGATGAGATTTGTTTAATTGAAATATATTGGGGCCATGTGATGGGGTTAAGTGCATGTGATGGGGAATTAAATGAGGTTAGGTGGAATCCTATGTGGGGGAGGATGAGAGATTTAAAATGGGTTGGGTTTTTGGGCTGATCCCAAATGGGTTTGGGTCGGTGATTTGATTGGGTTTTGGCTTGGTTTCAAGGATTTGGCCCAATTTGGGTCATATGGGTCATTTTGGGCCAAATTGACCCATTTGACCAAATTGGCCAAATTAACTTGGTTTATGGGTTGATTCATGTTCAATTGACTAATTGAAGATGAATGTATTTAGTTTGGTTTGATTTAATTTTGATTTAGGCCAAATTGACCCTTTAATTTGGGCTAGGTTGTCAAGTTGACCAATTGGGCTCGATTGATCAAATTGAGTTTAATTATGCTTTGTTAAGTTCAATAATCAATTTGGAATGAACTTGAGCCATTGGTTGCAATCAATTTGGGTTAGATCATGATTTGACGATTTGGTTCTTTAGGCCAATTTGGGTCAATTTGGATCAAATGGCCAATTGGGCTTGGTTTTAATTGATTGCAATTGATCATCCTAGGGTGATCAAAATCATGGTGAAGATTTTGGTGAGCTTGGTTCAATCCAATTTGGGTTGGATTAGAAGTTGGCTCAAATGGGTCCTTTAGTCACTTTAGGTCAAGTGCACCTAAGTGGGTCAATTTGGTTTGGTTTGATTTGATTTGATAATTTAGTTGAACTTATATATGAGTTAGATTGAAATATAATTCAGACAATCAATTTGTTAAGAGATTTTGGCTCATTTGGCTAAGTCAAAAGAAGCTTAGGTTTGAGTTTGGTTTCATTTGATTTGAATTTGGATTTCATTTATATTTGTGATAAATGAATGAATGATTGATTCAAGAGATAATTCAATTGAGTTTGATTTGATAAGATTTGGCTAAGTCAAATGAATACTTAAAGGGTTTAGATTGGTTTATTTGAATTTGATTTTTTTCAATCATTTGGAGTCAAATTTTGAAATTTAGATTTGAATTTGAATTTGAATTTGAATTTGTTTGAGAAGTGAGTTTGGGTTTGATTTGAAAGTGTATCTAGATTGGGTTTAGGCTATGGGATAGGTAATTTCCTTAAACCCATAGCAATCTTAATCTTTGATTAACACTTAAGTCTCTAGGCTTAGGTTGGGTCACCTAATCATAGATGTGTCTTATGACTAAGGAAATCTTAGTGTCTAGAAGATCCTAAGTCTAGAGGATGTTAAGAACTCA